>CAKMXK010000004.1:600000-1064689 GCA_928724755.1 Sporisorium exsertum
ACCTCCGAAACCATGCCCTCCTCCGGCGACATGCCCTCCACCCCGCTCAACGGGCGCAGCACTCCAGATTCCGACTCTGAGCCCACCGTCGCCACATCCACCGTGACCACGACCATCTCCAACTCGCGCGGCACAGGTTCATCCACCGTCGAGTTCCAGCACATCGGCGTCAAAGCCCTCTCGCACCGTGTCGGCAAGGATGGCGCGATCTACCTCAAACCCGTCGCTGCCTCTTCTCGCGCCGGTAAAAAGATGCGCGCCGTCGTCAGCTTCAAGCCTCGCCGCAGTCATTTCGACCGGTTCAACGAGATCTCGTCGCGCGATCAGTTTCGTGGCTTCTTCACCCTCTTCTGGGTCTGTCTCGCGCTGTTTGTGCTCAACACCTTCTACACGAGTTTTGCCAGCACGGGCAAGGTGCTCAGCTTGACGTTTGCGACGCTGTTCAGTAAAGATGCCTGGATGCTGGCACTGTCTGATGCGGTGCTGATTGCGTCGCTGTTCATTTGCGTGCCCTTTGCCAACGTGTGTCGCCGAGGGTGGGTGCGCTACTGGCCCACCGCCGCGGTGGCTCAGCATGTATGGCAGGCCGCGTTGCTGGGTGTGGTAATCAAGTGGGCGAGGTACCGCGAGTGGCCGTGGGTGCAGAGCGGCTTCTTTGTGCTGCATACGCTGGCCATGTTGATGAAGATTCATTCCTATATGAACGTCAACGGCAATATGGCCGATACCTACCACCGCATGCGCAGGGTCGAGGCGATGCTCGAGGAAAGGATCGCAGAAGTCGAGGCGGGCGAAGCGGGCCGGGGCGAAGAACAGCTTCGTGCGGCGTGGGCGAAAGCTGTGCGACAGGCCAGGGCCAATGGCGGGTTTGCTGATCGCGATGCGACCAAAGGTACGGCGCAAGTGCTGGAAGCGTGGTCGTCGCTCGACACGCAGAGGGGTAGCGATTCGAAGCGTCTGCGCTCCGGCCAGCTGTTCAATGCGAGCAAAGGTGACGAGTCTGCAGAGGCCCAACTGGTGCAGGAGGACCCGGACCGCCAGCCGATAGCTGACGCAACACTGGCAAGCGAAAACACACTCAGCAAGGAAGAGCACAAGCAGTTGCACAAGGCTGTTTCCGAAAAGGACAAGCCGGAGCGCGATGCAACAACACCCAAGCCTGACACCACCAGTACCGGCAGCGCTAACGGCAATGCACAACTGAGTCGCAAGCCCTCGACGTCTCGCAGTAGCTCTGAACACACAATCCGCGACCCACATCCGCTCTCGTCTCATCCGGACACACTCGTCTCGGACCTAGCCCGCGAGATCGAAGTGCTCCGCGAAGATTTGCTTTCAGCCCGAACCTCCGAGCCTTCCCCAGACCTGATCCACCAGGACGCCGTCATGTGGCCAGCCAACATCAGCTACGCCAACTTCTGGGACTACCTGCTGGTGCCCACACTCGTCTACGAGCTCTCGTATCCGCGCCTCAAGACCATCCGCCCGCTCTACGTGCTCGAAAAGACACTGGCTACATTCGGCACCTTTCTGGTCATCTACGTGATCACCGAGCACTGGATCATGCCGTTCACGCCCACCGCCGACACGCCGTTGCTGCGCACGTTCCTCCAACTCGCGGTGCCGATGATGATCAACTACCTGCTCATCTTCTACATCATGTTCGAGTGCATCTGCAACGGCTTTGCCGAACTCACGCGCTTTGCCGACCGCGAGTTCTACCTGGACTGGTGGAACGCCACGAGCATGGACGTGTTCAGTCGCAAGTGGAACAAGCCCGTGCATTCGTTTTTGCTGCGGCACGTCTATGCGAGCACCATCGCCGCGTGGGGGGTGAGCCGCAGCATGGCCATGTTCTTGACGTTCTTGCTGAGCTCGCTGGTGCACGAGCTGGTCATGGCGATCGTGAGTGGCAAGATCCGGTTCTATCTGTTTGCCGCACAGATGGTGCAGCTGCCGCTGATCGTGCTGAGCCAGGTGCCGTTGATTCGGCAGAACGAGACGCTGGGGAACATGATCTTCTGGATTGGCCTCATGGCAGGCTTTCCACTGCTTAATATTGGCTATCTTGTTTATTAAAGAAGGAATAGTACAGGTGTAACTTACAGTCAACTATATCCAGTTTGCTCGAGCAAGTGGCAGCATCGATTCGGCCTCGGTCTGAGGTCTCGAACACAATGCGTGCATGCGATGCCAAGCAACAATGCAGCGGTAATGCTTTGTCTTGTTGTGCTTTGGCGGATCCAGAACCTTCGTGCAGTGTGCCCTTTGTTCGCGCTGAAACTGTTTCCGCGCGACGTGTTCCCGCGGATAGCCGTGAAAGCAGACAGCCCTTTGTCCTCTCTCACACCCCTTTGTTCCCTTCGACAACGGTCGACAATGCCCGCACGAGGGCTGTCAGGAAACCCGCATTCGGACCGCGCGCAATGAAAGGGCTCCAGCGTGCGCGCGAACAAAGCGTTGATTGGCAGCGGATAAAGAATCTCAATGCAATGCACAGTCGCACTTGGCTGCGTTGGCGTCTTTATGCTGTAGGGTGAAGGTGGGTGGTGCAAGATGAGGTGGGTGCGCCTTCGGGTCGGGTGGGTTTGACGTGGAGAAAGGGAGGGATGGCGAGAAGGCGTTTGTCGCAGCAGCTGTCGGTGGTGCCAAGCTTCAAAGGTAGCCCTGGCGACGTCTTTGTTTGTGACCACTGCCCTTTCTTCTCAAACATATCCTCGATCATACCTTTGTCGAAGTCGTACCCTTGTCATACCCTTGTCGTGCCCTTGTCGTAGCCTCCCTCGACTATAAAGCATCTCCACCCTCACAACTTGCCTCTCCATCTCCTCTCCATCACTCTTGACACACTCCCTTCACCACGCATCCAACCACGCCCCTCACACACCCCAACGATGAAAGTCGCCAAACATCAACGCTCCACCACCCCTCCACACCCTTCACCCCCCACGCACCGCTTTCAGCATTTCCGACCGATCCGCTATCAAACCAAAGAAGAACTCGACCGGTTCTTCGGTACGACGGGCGCACAGCGTCGCGAGCAGCGGCTGCGCGTGCGCGGCTCCGACGGGCAAGTGTACTTCGACTGGATCGAAAAGGACGAGTGGCAGCACTTGCTCGCCACGGGTTCGCTCACCTCGCCGTCTTCGCCCGAGGCCCAAGTGGCACGGAGACGGAGCAGCGGGCTCACGTGCATGACGCTGTGTTCGCCGCTGTCCGAGGCGAGTCCCGGGCGGAGACGTTCGGTGGGTGGGGTGAGTCCGTTAAGTGTGTGGTTTGAGCGGGTGCAGAGCGAGGGCGAGGAGAGGAGGGGTCGGAAGCGCAGTAGTAGCGCTCTGGCTGCGAGCAAGGGGAGGGTGGACAATCGCGTGCCTCTCGGCAACGTGGATGGGGATCATGCTTGGACCGGTACTGCTGGGTTCAGGCAGCGACAGAGCGATGGAGTGACCTACAGCCACCGCATCAGCTTTGGTGGCAACGACGACGACGATCGCATCCGCATCCCTCGCCTCCCGCTTCGCAAACCCGATCAGACGGCGCTCGATCAAGCGTTTGGGGCTCGCACGCACCGGCCGCCCGCACTTGAAATCTCGGACATCATCCAAGGTTGCACCTCGCTCCAAGTGGTTCGTGCCGCCAGCCCGACGTGTCCGGGTAGCCCGGTATCGCCGCGCTCTGCCACCTTTGACAGCTGCAGCGCGAGCGGCACGCGGCGTGGGACGTTCGGGTCGCTGCTTCCCGCCTCGCCCCCAATCATCCAGCAACAGAGCACGGCGAGCGAAGCCACGCCACCCCTGTCAGCGGCGATGGAATTCCTCGCATCCCCCGCGGCACCTGCAACTGGTTTTGCAGAACAGCGAGTCGATCGTGGACCGGCAGCGCGACGCCTTCGACACGCGGCGTCGTTCGATACGCCCAACACCAGCATTTTTGCCTACGACTCCGCAACGGCTGAGCGCCTGGGCGGCGCACAGTGGGGGGTGCGTCAGCGCTGGCACTCCGCCGAAGCACCGGCTGCGCGTCCACAGGAGGCACTCCGCTGCGTGCGCTCGGTCACGTCGTTGCGCGACCAGCCTGCGATTTCGCGCAGTGCTTCCGTGGCGAGAGGCTCGCCGATGGAGCGGGTGCGATGCATTTCGACCTCGTCCGACGGCTCTTCTGCATCCGAGACGTGCTATACCCCCTTGGCGCCGCGGGTGGGCGCGAAGAGGTTCGACAAGACCCGCATGCTGCACTTGGTGGACGACGCCGCATCTTCGCCGGTGCTGCGAACGATGGAGATTCCGGCCATGCGCGATCCTGTGCTTCTCGACACCACCACTGCTGCTGCTGCTGCTGCTGGGGTTGACGATGCAGCACCCCCGCAAACGTTGGAGCCGCGACAGACGGGTATTGGCCTGCGCACAGGGCCCGAAGTGTACCTCGGCGTGGAAATCCCCTGTGCGAGTATACACTTGCATTCGGATCCGGAGGATAACGTGGAACCTGCCCTCGCACTCTCCATGTCTGCAAGGGAGCTCAGAAGGTTCAAGAAGAAGTCTCCGTCGCAGTCCACCGTCGCTGACGAGGATGACGGATCGGGACACCTCAGACGCACGGCTTCGTCAGCGGGCCATTCGACAGCAGCGCACGCCAAGGGCAGTTCCAGGTGGTGGAGCCATATCTTGCATGCTTGAGGTGTGCGGTGGCGAACGGTCTCGTCTAATTGCTCTGACTTCGTGTGTACTCTTATCTTCCCTCCTAATAGACGCTTGCAACTCACCTTCTCCCCATCACCTCGGGTCTGTGCATCTTCTGAGTCGTCTCACTTGCACACAACGCCGTCCCAACAAAACCACGTTGAAAGACACACAAAACTGACATTGAATTCTATCCGACCCTCTTATCTACACCTTTCCTCACAGAGCCAACTTGACGCCCTCACTCGACCCCTGCTCCTTGGCCTCTACGATCAAGCTACCCGGCTTAGTCATCGTCAGCTCCAGCTCGACCTTGCTCGCCCCCTTGCCCGCCGTCCTGACCTCGAACAGCGCAATGTTCTTGCCCGTCGGCTTGGTCACCGCCGTCTTCACCTCTTCGGGCTCCAACGGCTCGTCGTCGTCGTCCAACTCGTCCTGTTCAGGCTGGATCGTTTCGACGTGCACCTCGTCCTTACCCTCATCGAGGGTGAACGCGACGCTGGTTGCACCGGGCGCGACAGGGAAGCGGAAGGCGCGGCGGACGGGGTACGGTGTAAACGCGGGGATGAGGGTGATGAATTTTCCGTCCACGACGAGGCCGAGAGGTGCGGAAGTGGTCTCGACCTGAAGGTCAGCGACGGCAGCGACGGGGACGGCGGGGACAGCGTGGATGTACGCCGACTCTTTCGACCCCTCGGGAGCAGCAGCAATCACCTGAGCCTGGACAGCGCATCCCCTCGCAATCACCTGATCAGGATCAATAGACGCAGTGATACAAGCGCCCCCGGCCTCTGCCTCGCCAAACAGCCCGGCCAGACGATCAGCCAGCCCAGTGAGCGAAGCGCTTCCCCCGGCCAACACCACCTCGTCCACCTGGCACGCCTCCAACCCGGCCTCGCCCAACGCCTTCTCCACCCCCGCTACCACCTTCGCATACGCAGCACCGGCAAGCATGTCGAACCTCATCCTGTTGATACTGCCCGTGAAGTCCACGCCCTCCGCCAGACTCTCCACGGAGCACGTCGCCGAGTTGGACGCGGACAGCGCGCGCTTGGTAAATTCGGCCTCGTTGCGCAGCTTGGCCCACGCGCGCTTGTCGCTGTCGGCAATGGTGATCTTGGTCTTCTTCGTAAACTCTTTCGCGAAAAACGCAACGAGCGCAGAGTCGAGTGTGTTCCCGCCCACGGTGGCGTCATGGAGGTACGCGAGGGTGGTGTAGAGGCCAGCGCGCGCGGAGAGGACGGTGACGTCGGTGGAGGAGCCGCCCATGTCGACGACGACGACGTTGCGGTCGAGCGCCTTGGCGACGGGGTAGGCAGCAGAGTCAACGCCGTCCGGGTGGCCGGGAAGCTGGCCGGGCCCGGCGGGGGCAGTGAGACCGTAGGCCGCGAGAGCCGCCGCCGAAGCCGGGATGATCTGGAGCACGATCAGTCCTGCTTCCTCTGCAGCGGACTTGAGTGCGGCGATCTGGGCTTCAGGGAACCACTGGGGCACGCTGAGCACTGCACCCGCGATAGGTACACCAGAGAGGAAGTCTTTGGCGGTCATGAACAGGCTGCGCAGGAATCGGACGGCGACATCGTGCACGCTGAGTGTGGTTTCCTTGCGGTCGATCTCGACCTTGAAGCCGGGAGCGCCGTTGACGTCAAGCACAGCAGCCGAGGCGCGCTTCTTCTCGGATTCGGAGAGCGAGGAGAAGGGTCGGCCGAGCAGGTTGACAAAGTTATCAATGACGTTGGGAGCATTGCGGACGAGTTGTGGCGTGGCCTGGTTGGCGAGGTAGACCTGGTCGCCGTTGAATGCGATGCGCGTGGCGAGTTGTCGTTCGCCGTCTTCGTTAGCAATGACGTCGGCGCGACCGCTAGCGAGTCAGCAGCAGGAAAATCCCGGATGGGACGGAGCAGTGTGAGGGTAAAGTGAGTGTCAGTTGAGCAATACAAACTCGTAGGAAGCGGATGCTTGGGGCAAAACATACTGTTGGTTGATGCAGGCGATCGAGGAGTACGAGTGGCCAAAGTTGATGCCGATGACGGCACCTGCTGCTTCAGTCATCTTTTGGGAAGTCTTCGCAAGGGCGGTTGATGGTGGTGATGGTGGTGAGAGAGAGCAAGGTTGATACCGTCGGTGGATCCGAGGTTTGGACGCACATTTCCGCTGTGTTTGCGTGGCTCAACCAACATCAAAAGAAAAAAAGTTTCTTCTAAATCTTCACTTTTCATTTCATTCTCCTTCGTCTCGCACGAGAAGATGGAGCCAGCCTTTGAACCCAACACGCAAAAGACGCGCGTTTCGCTCGCTTCACGCGTTGTC
Organism: Sporisorium exsertum; assembly: GCA_928724755.1. NCBI lineage: Eukaryota > Fungi > Basidiomycota > Ustilaginomycetes > Ustilaginales > Ustilaginaceae > Sporisorium > Sporisorium exsertum. The sequence continues at coordinate 606,990 of CAKMXK010000004.1, forward strand.
CAGAGTAAAAGTGTTGGTCTCGAACAGAACTTCGAATGTCTTCTCCATCTTACAGCACACACACAGCTCGAGCAAGGCAAGAATGACAACAGGACCAGCCATTCAGCTACTACCACCTCCCATCGAGATTTCGTTCGGCGACAATCTTGCCTCGCTCCCGCAATGCACGGCCAACCTGATGCCTTTCCGCATCGATTACGACGGACCCGCGCCCATCGATTCGTTTCTCGTTCAGCGAGCTGCCCCTCAAGAATCTGGTACTGCTGTGGAAGGCAGCGCGAATGAGAGCTTCATCTCGGCGTTTAGAGGAAGAGCGATCCAGTCGACGCCGCTACCGCTTCCGTCTGGATTTGCTGCGAAAGTCGTTTCCGTGTCTCAGGTCGTCCCGGATTCCGATGGCACTAGCAACGCCTTGAGTGTCGAAGCGAGACAAGCACAGAATGCAAAGGATCAGGTGGAACGAGAAGGAAAGCGGAGGAGGATAGCCAACCAGCCGCCTGCTAGACAGCAAAAATTCTCGATGGACAGCGACGATGACCAGGACGATGACGACCAAGAGAAGCAAGATTTCGAAGACGACAACGCCAACTCGATACACATTGCCTCCCCTCTCCCACAGCCTACCGAGGAAGAACCCGCAGCAGAAGCGAAATTGCTCAACGGAGGCCCAACAATACACATCCAACCAATCGCACACGTCCTCCCGAACCACTTGACTGTCTGGGGCCCCGATGGACCCATCGACAAAGGTGACGATTCGTTCTTCCGCACTCTCGGCGAGTGGTATTCGGTCGTCTCCCCTTTGGTAAGTTTTCACCCGACTGACTCGCCTCTCTTCCCATCTTTCGTGCTTACAACTCACTCCTTTGTCTTGTTGCCGCCCGCTGGCAGTTACACGCGTGAAAGACGGACAATCGCGATTGTTCCAGACGTTCCCCGCTTCCGCATCGTCCGCACAAATACATTCCATTTCCGCTTTAAGAGCGTGGCCATTCATTCTCATCCGGCAAAAACATATAAGGCAGCTTGCATTTCATCGTCTGTGTCTGGGTTTTCGACCTTCGTCGATTCGCTGTCTCTTGCGCCATCAGCACATTCTAAATCTCCCGTCTTGCAACCACAACCGATCTTGAACATTACGAAAAGCGAGCAGAGAGCCAAACGATGGGTGGAAGTGAGTCGTCCTGCCTTTCACCTTTGACTCCCTCAGCAATTTTAACTGACCCTCTGCTTCGCACCGCCGTCCAATCGACATAGAGACATTCACCGTGAGCCGACTCCCCCTTCTCCTCCGACCTTAGCCTCCGCTGACCCCTCCCATCCTCTGCCTGTTCACCACTCTTTGGTAGAGCGTGAAAACCCTCTTCGGGCAGGGTAACGGCCGCACAGCCGATCGCGCCACTAAACGGTACCGCGCGCAACGCTCTGCACTCGAACGCATCACCAAAGGTTCCATTCGAAGGCTCGCGCGTCGAGGCGGAGTTAAACGTAAGCACAAGCCCTCCAACAATGTCTCCGCCCGAGTGTCATGCTGACTGTCTCCCTTCGTGGAATGTGTTGCAGGTCTGGCGGGCACAGTGTACGAGGAGACGCGGTTCATCCTGCGAGACTTTCTCGCTCGAGTAGTGAGAGATGCCATTGTTTATTCCCGTAAGCTCCTCCGCCCTGCGTTGCCCCTTTCGTGCTCTGATCCCGCACGCTTACCAATCCTCGTTGGCGTCGAGTAGAACACTGCAACCGCAAAACCGTCATGACGATGGACGTGATCTACGCGCTGAAAGTGCAAGGCCGCACCCTGTACCACTTCTAGCCCGACGGCACAACCTCGCCCTTTATCTCCCACGTCGAGCGCCTCCGAAAGAACTTGGCCCAGAACTGCATCACACTATCCCACTCTGCGCCTTTCAACATCGCCTCTTCCACTCCATCTGCCGCAAGGCTCAGTCTGTGCAGCTGCAGAGCCGACGTGGCTTTCCTGTGTGATGCCCAGCGCGACGAAGTGTCTCTGTTGTGGAGCGAGCGGTAGATGTGCAGCACTGGTGTTGGCGCGGGCTGTGACGTCGGGTGCGAGATGAGTTCGCCTGAGACAGAGACGATGCTTCCTATCGCGTCTTGCGGAGCCGTGTGCGATGCGGACCAGCGGACCATGGTTTCGAGCGCGACGGTTGCACCTTGTCCAAATCCAAACAAGTGGATCGACTTTGGCGACCATCCGCACTCTGCCACTAGGTGCTCCAAGACCGCAATGAGATTGTTGACGGTCTGAGTCGCGTTGGGCGCGGTTAGCAGCTCACCCAACCCGTCGAACGAGGGATACCACATCCAGTGCGGACCGTCTAAGAACGGCACCTTCTGCCCGGCTTGCAGCGTCAGCACCGCGGTTTGCGGCAGCGTCCTCTGCAAGCCCTGTCCCAATGCGAAGAACGCCTTATCCGAATCCCCGAGCCCATGCAGCAACACGAGCAGGTTCGAATCGACGCCACTCGGCGCGGCGCTGAAGTGGTGCCCCGAGAACTTGGATAGCACGGGCGATGGGAGTAGCGGCTTCGCCACTTTCTCCCGCCGGCTCGCATCTACATGAGTTCCGTCTGCCGACATCGTTAGCCACCAGAGACAGGCGGAATCGCAGCCAGTTCTTCCCCACCCTGCAGCGTCCAGGACTCGATCTCGTCGCTCTCGATTAAAGTGTTGTCGACCGACCACCGACACGTGCGTAGTACGGCCTCCGCTCCCTGCTCCGCGTATTTGTGCGCGATGAGTGAGACGAGCGACGTGAGCGGGAACGGCGTTTGTGGCAGGGAAACGGTCTCGGACGAATGGCCGATTGTGGTGCGTGCGGCGGCAAAGTACAGGACCCGCACTGAAGGGGTGCAGCCTTGCAGATGAAAGAGGCGTAGAAGGTTAGCAAGCGACGTGAGCGGTTCGGCGAGGTGAGGGGAACTCACTGGACATGATGTGGACAAAGGTGGTGGGAAGCTGAGATGCTTCGTGAGCTTTTTTGAGCTTCTTCCTCCACATACACACACATGCTCAGCATGAGAAAGTGCCAGTCTCGGTCGATCGGGTATCGGGGTACCAATTTGATACCGATAATAGATAGCGTTAACATGCTTGGACTCGAGCCGCTACAGTAGGCTGAAATGACGGTCAAGACCCATCTGGATCGATCTGCCTCCTACCGCACCAATACAGCCAAAAGCCAGGCGTTGAAGGGCGCCAAATCAGGGCTCTCATCACCGCCCAATTGAGAGCTGATGGAGGTAGTCACGTGGTGCATGGCCTTGCTAGGGTACGACCCTCCAGCAGATGGATCAATGCATCAGTTCATGTCTGATCCTTCAAGAGTGGCTATGCTTCAGATAGGGAACTGGTTGAATGTCGGATAAGTCATGAACAAACTCAGGAATAGGCGAGGATGGTTTTAGCACCCCTGTAGCGCTCCGCGTAACGGCCGGAACTTAGCAGTTGACTTCATCACGGTACCAAACCAAATGCATCTCCTAGCCACAGGGGCTATGACACTGTTGATGAAGCTCATTAAGCGAGCCAAGGAGTGAATAGCGCGATAGCTTTCCCCGCACGTCACTAGTCTTCAATCTTTCCGTCTCCTTCCATCCATTCTTACTTCACTCGCCGCTTGCAAGCTTACTATGGACGCTCTCCTCTAGTGGGAGGCTACGCAACTGGCGGTCAGCCTGGTGGTGTTAAGGCTACTTACAGTAAGACTGCTTGTAAGATGAATTTCCATGTGTTTCCTGAAGACGCCCCGTTTCAGATCGCCGCGCACTATACGTCGATCAAGTCAACTCCGAACTTAGAATATTAATGTAAGGCCGGATGGAGAGAAGCCTTTGAGTTTCCTCAGTTTGCCCTCCCACTGGTAGCATATCGCCGTGCACGTCGTCAGTGAGATATAGTCGTTGGCAGCTTTGATCATCTTCGTGACTGTGAGTCACCTCTCCTGCTTTCGAAGTTGAGCTCCAGAGCCTTCCTTCCGGCGCGCTGAATGCACTTCATATGCTGCCTACGCCTCGTCACTCAGCTGAAATCTTGTCGGCTTCTCATAACCTCACCACTCGTGCGAAGTTGAGATGGTATGCCGGGAATAACGGCAAAGAGGCATTCGGGCCATGTCCGGCGTTGTGCGCCGCTGCCCGGGAAGAAAATCTGGTCCACATTTCCCATCATACCTTTCATTATGGCCTCATACATTCTCGTTGGCGGGAGGTAATGCGAAAGAGTCACCAAGGGTGGGACTTGTCACATTGCTGATGTACATGTGCTGCAACTGACTCGAAACGGATGCGGAAGAGGACTTTCCCGTTCTTCCTTCCTAGTAACCCTTAATCAATGGGAAACATGTGCGAGAAGCATGAACAGACTACAGAAAGAGCTCAATGCTCCTTTCTAGCATTAGAGGGCCCCATGGCTTTCAGATCGCAGTAGGGAGACAGATGATCGCAAACGAGCATTCGCCCTTTCCAGCTGATCTTGAGGGCTCATCACTGTATTCTCACGCCTCACCGACCAAGCCACGATCTCACTTCCCATTCCTCATCACCTCCGTGCGACGCTGAGCTGGCGGCTCGGCATTTTTGTCCCAATCGAGCTTCGTCTCATTGAAACTATTTAATCGCAATAAGCTCAATGCCCTTCATCATGCTTCTTCCCACGCCTCCTTGCGTCGTAGCTTCATGCCAGTTCACCTGCTGAAAACGACTTCAGTTGTTCTTGGTCAGGTGATGATGCAACGAGGGGCAGAGGACCGAGAGAGCATCTCTGAGAGGTGAGCAACGGTATAAAAAGCAAAGTATTCTCACTTGTCAAAGCCGGGAGGCGCTCAAGAAACGACACAAGCCCTTCTCGACTCAGCCATGAGAGTATTTGTGCAGATCACGCTTGTATCTACCGCGATGATGCTGGTCATGGCAATGCGCCCCTCGCAGCCGCCTCAGCCGCCTCAGCCAGGAGGAACGAATAACTTTGCCATTGCCCCTTTTACAGGAAGGTACTGGTTTCAACTTCGACCTATTCCGGCTCAGCGTAACGAGTACGCTGCTCGACTCCGTGAACACATTGCCAACGTTTTTCAAGTCCCAAATGTCCGCATCGAGGAATTTCACCCCTACCTCAGCGAGGAAGCTTTGCGAGACAATTTCAACTCTGATCGCCACTTTCGTCGATTCCTGTACCTGGGCCACACCCATCATATTTATCCTGACATGGTCCTAGCCACCCCGCTGCACTGGCGGCCGAGGGCAGATGGAAGTCACGTTTGGGCTTTGCTGGTCGTGCGCAAGCCGGCATATCGTGGTGCTGATCCTCGAGTGGAAACGGTCGGCTTTGTTACGGTGTCTAGAGGGCGAGTCTTGCGGGGGGTGTGGTATTCGCTGCGTAGCCCGATGGGCGGAGTGCTGGACGTCGGTCACATACTCAACATAGAAGAGGTCTTCGAAGAGCTCAGAATGCTGCATTGGCCATTGACGGATCTTGGACCTTGATTGTTTCCAGCCACCTTGCTTTTCGGGTCGAACTCGGCCGTGTGAATCGCCTTCGTCAAAGAAATTAAGATTTGCTCTTGCTACCATCGAGTCTGGTTCCATTCGAGTAGCGATTTATTTCTTGTTCATCCGCATCGCCTCGAATGTTGAGCGCGAAGCGCTTCACCGGTGGCTTGGTTGATAGTGAGTAGTCTGGCCACAGTGTCGTTGTGACCCCACAGACCGTGTGAGAGGCCAGATCGGTGTTTAGCCGCCGAACGGCAGCAATTTGCTTTGACAACCTACTCGGCTCCATCATCCAGGGCGCTATCCTCCAAAGGGCCCTCGAGTCCCTTTCCCCACGCCACATGTCATTTCAAGTCTCGTCGTTCGACTTTAATGTCTTTGCCTGCCAATCGTACGGCAAACTCGCCGCAGCTTCTTCGTCTCTTTACAAAATAGCGCGCCAATGAATCCTTTTGAGCGACGTGCCACACCGGCGTTAGCACCACCTAGTCCAGAAAGACGGTATATGTGCATCAACCTTGAGGGTGCTTCTTTCTAGATTTATACTGCATCATCGCTTACAGAAAGCAACTCGCACTAGTACATCTCCACACGATGTGAAGGATCCCTATATCACTTTTGCTGTTGTCTTCTTCGCAAAGGTCAGTTTCGCTAGGAAGGTCAAGGAGCCATCAATTCGGAGCAGAAGTCAAATTCTCTTTGCCAATGGAGACCCCGAACGACCCTCGTACGCTCCGGACGGCAGCTTCGACCTCGTTGTACGCACTGCTAGCACAGCCTAGAACTCAGTTTCGCACTCGTAGAGCCTTCGCAGCCGACGTTGGTGAGTATGCTGCCGAGGGAAGCATTCCTACAGGCCTCAAGGCCGGACACGATTTATGCAATCAGGAGCCGCGCGCACAAGCTCCCGACACCCACCAGGGTTGGCCACTAGCTTTGCGAATATATCAGCAAGGGACGGTCGAACAAGGCCAACATTCGTCATTTTGCACTGTTCAGCGTCTACCCTAGTCGTGTCGACGATACCGACCACACCATCCTCGACTCGGAGGTGCATATTCATTGCTACATCTACATGGAAAAGGTAGGTGATATTTCACGCCAAGATGCCGCATCGCCAATGGAGGACAGCAATTGATCCTTGCCAGGTGTCTTTGTATGGCTAGAAACTGTCTTTGACGTGTGTCAGGATCCAGCTCGGGTTTGAGCTTAACTTTTTGCCGAGTTTCACTTAGCTTCCGCGATTCTCTGTCCTCATGGCTACTCAGTTAGGTACTCACTCTTCCATTCACTTCATGCAGCTCAGTCTTCGCGCACCTTCCGCCGACAGCCCGCGTGGTAGCTTGCAAAATGAGTGACTTTGCTTTGACATCGCCATTTTCTGACATAATCGACGTCGAAGCGACAGCGAAGCCTTCTTGGCAAAATGCTTGCAGCCGAGTCGAGGTCCGTGAGAGGCTTCCGGCGCCTTAATGTTGATAGATCTCTTTCAGCTTAATCGCTAGAGGACGTTTTCGGCTCTCGGAAGGGAAATCGATTTGCAAGGCCGGAAGAGCAGGTATAACCGAATCTCTCTGCTGTGAACTGACGTTGGTGGGAGCACAAGATCACGCCACGGCCGGCCACCTCTTTCTGGGGTCACAGCTTTCTACCCACGCCCGGATACAAACTCCAACTCGTGCCGCTCAGCATTCATTTGGCAAGTTTGGCATCGGTCAAATTTGTACTCCGCGAGGGACAGACCTCAGATCGATAGGTACCACTGTGAATGCGGTTCGAAAGAAAAAAAGGTCTATAAGGCAACCGGCATCCCGCTCGAGGCCTGAACCGATCAATGCTTGCCTACCTCCGACGATGTCACCTTTTACATACCAGATCCTACACTGAACACCATGTGCTTCTCCTCCACGTGGACCATCTTCTGCTTTGCAGTTGCGCTTCTCTCTGCTGTGCAGCCAGCCTTGCCATCAGCAGCGTTCAGTGGGACCACCTTGTTTACCGAACCTTTCCACCTTTCGGAGTCTTCCGATTACCATAACATCTACACAGTCCGTCTCCATCGACACCTTTTTCGAGACGTGGACTTGGAACATTATCGCGTAGAACGAATCGATAAGGCGCGTTCGTTCATCTCCCTACGAGAACTTGAGAACCAGCTCCGTTACGACAAATCCCTGCGTCGCTTCTTGCATCTCGGATCCGCCGTGGGAAATGGACAGGACTTTGTGGTTGGCTTTCCTCTGGCTCCGGAGTTGGGGCACGAGCATCGTGTGATGTTTGCCTTGCTAGCCGCTCGCCCTCGCGCCGACAATGTGCCCATGTTCACCTTACACGGCTTGGCGCGAGTGACCGACTTTGAAGGCAACAATATCGAGGAGCTTCTTACACAGGTACCGCCCCCTTTAGCCGACGCTGTGGGCGCTGGAGATGTGCTGTCGATGGAAGAGGTATATCACGAGGTTTTAGCTCGTCTTGCACTGTAAATCAGCATTTGTCGTACTTTTCAACCCGCAAATGCTACAGCAGTCTGAAACTCAGGTCAACTCGAATCAGAAACATTGGCCCTGCCCATCGTCGGACTGTCGCCAACAATATCTGGGGGCAACCTAGCCGGTAGTCGTACAAGCGATGGTGATGATGAAAAGATATGAAGGTAGTATAGATAGCTGTGTGAGGATTGAGAACTTGAGGGCGCTCTTTCTCCGCCGCAAGCGTGATGCGTAAGAGTATAGGCGTAGGCAAAACGCTTGGATCGCTCGACTGTGACCTGCCATGCAGCTGCAAACGATGTTAGTAGGGAGGGAAGCACAGTGCGCCCAAGCAGCGAGATAAGAATGAGGCGTGCTGGTTCTGAAGCGGATGAGTCTAGTTCGTGCTTTACCTGAAACTTTGACGCCTTTGACGAAGATCAGATACTCCTCTCATGACGTCGAGATGGTTCGATAATAAGAAACTGGCCGGCATTGCAGCTTGTTGCTTGATTGCGGTGCTCGAAGAATGGGCAACCGCATCGTGTGTTAAGAAATGTAACTGTTGAAGCGTCAAAAAGGCGGTGAGCATCTCATGATTCCTCTTGCTCTCCTGTATGTTCTTGGCTTGGGCCACTTTGAAGGAAGTGAATTAATATTGGTCTGCCTTGTTCTGAAGCACTGACTCGGCGTTGGTTGAGCGAGCTTCAGTGTCAAGGGTGAGTTCTCACAGCGCTCACGAGCCTTTGTCTCCTCATTATGTACTCTCTCACTCTCTCTCTTTCTCTCTCTGGGCTGAGGCTAAGCTCTTTCGGCCTCATTCTCTTGCTCTCCAACCCTGTGACTCCTTCCTCGTCTGTATAGCGGTACCCTCGGCTCGCCCAGCTGTCCTCGACGCGCCTCCTGTGGCGTGGCAGGAGGCCTCGCAGCATAGATCGTCTTCTGTTCGATCACAATGGCTTGCTATATTTTGCGTCACCGCTAGCTCTTTGCTGACCCGTCCTGGTCAGCAGCGGATCCATTTTCATTTCTCAGCTCGTTGTCCTACTCCCTCCTCATTGTGTCTCGACGCCGCACAAACTCCGTTCCGCAGCTTCTTCCATTCTTAACATCCTGGTCTAGCCTTGCGCGAAGGATCATATTGCGCGGCGAGACCGGAATCAGATTCAAGCGACTCTCAGCCTGCTTAGATATAGTTCAACGAGTTCAGACATTGCCACATTAGGCAGGAAGAGTGAAAGGAGATACGCTACGATTGCCAGCTGTGCCACGCTTGAGCGAACGATGACCGTGAGAGCGAGGGGGAAGGAGAAACAAACTCTGGGAAGACTTTGAGAACAAGGCGTGCTAATTGCAAAGAGGGTTGCTGCTTCGTACAGCCTCGTCTCGCTCTCTCGTTGCCGTCGAGAAGAGCCGTGGCGGCATGCTCAAGAGTCTGATCAGCAAAGATCTGATCTCGCGCATCGCTTGTTGAGGCTATATTACGTCTAGTCGAGTAGACATCTGTAAGCAGTGGTCCGAAGCAAAAGGTGCTTTCCCTGTTCAAGGGTTCTTACTAGACCCTTCTCCTTTCTGCTTGGCGCTTTCCGCTGCCTTGCGGGCCTTTTGGCCTGGTACGTAGTGCACGTAATACCACTGGTTGAAGTGTAATCCCGTGACTGGGGTAGGACGTACCGGGCCTCCACCTACCGAGAAAGATGGGTCCGACGTAATGCGTTTGAGTTTTCATTGAACACAGCTAATCTCGGCAGTGGAAGGCAATGCTTTCTTACCCAATAGATTGTGCTCTTGCAGATAGGCATAGTACAGCCGAGGAGCATCGTCTCCGACTCCTATGTGGTCGCTTCTACCCTCCCTCGGTACTGAAAGGTCAGCAGCAGATGTAGTCAGTGTTGTTTTCGCTTAAGACACGATGGAACAAGTGGATCCGTAGTGTACCAACCTGGTTGAGCTAGAACTCGATTGAGTTCTCCGGAAAGTGATCTTAAGAAGTCGTTCGCTTCAACGGAATCTCCTGGTTTCCAAATGACCAAATCTCCGGGCAGGATGGTTGCACCAACGGAGAAAATAGCCAGAGATACGGTTACGAGGATAAGGAAGAAGCCTTTCCTGAACATGACTGGGGAATGCAAAGAGGTGGCGGTCTTGGAAGGGCCAGATTCTTCTGTCGGATGGTTGTGGGTGGATGGACAGTTCCAAATGGTCCGAGCCTTTTTATCTTCAAAGAGCGTGCGAGCTTCGCCTTGTGTGCGCTTCCTTTGCGCGCTGCTCCCCGACTGGCCTTTTTTGAAGACCAAAGCTGTCATTCAGCGACCACCTGTTCCGACTGAACACCGGTGGAGAGGCTCTGTCAACAGCCACCGGTTGCACGGCTTGATTGTCCGCGATGCTCACCTGGTGGGGGACGCTTTTGTAACCACCAGTTGCATAGCTTGGTTGTCCTGCTTTTGGTGGCTTTGTCACCGCTTGCCGGGAACGAGTGGTCAGCGAGCCTTTGGGGCTTGCAAGGCTTTCCCAGGCGCTACGTTTGTATTTGTAATATTCTTGGCACTAGTCGCCAACACCAATTCAAAACACCAACTACGCTTGTTATGCTCTCCATCGTCGCTCGCAGAGGAAAGTCTGTACAACGGCCAAAGCAACGCAGTCCCGTGAGAGGAGAACTTGTGGTCGGTATGTCTTGCAATCCGTCATTGAAACATGGCGGCGTGAACTGAAACATAATTTGCAGGTGATGCCGAGCCCTCCTTTGCTCCAGGGCTCTGAGGCTTGCAGCCGGCCGGAGAAGGCCGGGTGAGAGCAAATGAGTAAGTGAAGCCACCAAAACGTGGGGTGAAAAGACAAGGAAGCGTGGGGAAAAAACAACGAGATGACTTGGTGGCGAGCGTCGACACAGAAGAGAGGATGGTCGTTACAGAGAGAGCGTGTGTGAATTTTTCGTACACGTTTGTGCCCACTTGTGACCACCAGGATCACATTGAGCACAACGCCCCGCTGATCCCGCTGCAACAAGCCATCGTGTGAAAATGGGGTGGGGCTGCAAAATAGCCTGGAAGTATTCACTTCGACATGAGTTGTCGCCGATGGTGCTGCGTTTCACACGCTCCTTGATGGACCCGCACGAGCCTAGGAAGGTTTGCAGCGTTGCAAGCGAGTGTCTGGTCCAAGGTCGAAGATCTGCGAAAGGTACAGTACAAATACTGCGTTCAGCGAGACCTATAATTCCTGTTTTCTCGACACATCTCACGCTCCTTACGTCCGCCTCCATTCACTATCTACTATCTAAAGACACAGTGACAGAAAATGCTCTTTCGGGTTATCCTGCTGCTGCCTCTTGCTTTACTTTTCCTCGAACTTGTGCAAGCACCTAACAGAAACCGAGATAAGAAAACCGGCCGCTATACCACTGCTGCTTTGTCGCAAGCCTCAAACACGGCTAGGGAACGGGATCCGCAAACCGGTCGCTATATCCGTGCTAGTTCTTCCCAAGCCGCGAGCACGGCTGCGCAAGGAGCGGGCGATGCTTCAACACACCTCTGGCCGGGAACATTTGTGCCCACCGAAGTCATGCATGCTCTGGTAGAGGATCATGGGCTCCGTTATGAGCATGTTGCGCTCGGAAAACCACTTCCCGGGAAGCAAAACCTCGTCACTAAAAAGCTAGAAGAGGTGCTTCGCAATCCAGCCACTAAGGTTTCGTACAGGGAACACGATGGCACCATGTATTTCCTCGCGCCTGCTGCCAATTATCAGGGCTCGAAGCTTGGTCACTGGCAAACCTTCTTTGACGTTCCATCAGAACTTACCGGGGAGGTGTCGGAGCCGTTTGTTATAGGCAAGGTTCTCCCTTTTGACCCACGCCATGGCTTCGAGTACACGCCTCTAGCTATCCAATCAACAACTCACGCAGAGGATAAACAGCAACTCCTAAGAAGTTTTGGTGAACAACGCCCGAACCTAGTTACCTTCAAAGAATTGTTGAACAGGATGCCACGATAAACTTGCTCAGGAGCGACAGCGTCTGTACGAGCGAAATAGGCCTCACCCTCTCTATGCTCGCCTTGCTCCCCTTCCACATCAGCATCGTAAGCGATAAGCAGCTCATAGTTTTCCCTTCCTATATGTCCTTCGTGTCGCCTTGCTTGCCTTTTGTGAGGTTCTGGTCTACCTGCGGTGGGATGGAAGCATTACTGCATTTCTCCTTTCGCTAAACGAATGTGCTACATCGGCATCGGAGTGCTGTGCATGCATGTCGATGGCGAGTTCCTGTACCTCTGACGAAATGCAGCTAAAGGAGAGCTCGAGCTACAAGCTTTTAGCCAGCTTTGCTTCGTAATTGTGGTGGTACCCATGTGGGTTGTGAATGTGTTGTAAACGACCCATTCACAAGCATGCATGTTGCTCCCAACCACCACCAGCATCCTCTTTTTGATTTGTGAACACAGCTTCATCTAACCCCACCTTTCCCACCCCTATCGGACCAGCTTTGTCACACGTTTCGGTATCCAAAAGGTCGTCTCAGCCTCCAACGGCAGACTTGGTCCATCTGCAGCTCACTCATGCTCCTTATGTTCACCAATTTTCGTACATCGAGGAACTAAGCCAGTTCGCGCGAGCTTGGGAAGCGAGGCAAACGCAACATGCAAAGTAGCGGAGCTGCCTCTTTTGTGTAGAATCAAATTGTGCACTTGGTTCATTTCGATGGAGCAGCTTTATCTGACAACCGGTGGGGCTGCATTGCACTTTGCGTGTGAAATGAGAGCACCGTGTCATTTTTTTTTTGTCTCGTCGACAGCTTCGTGGGTACATTTGGTGCGCAATCATCAACCAATCGGTCTCTCACACAAGGTGTATAAAGGCTCGACCGCTTCGCGAAGTCATGCAAGAACATCGTTGTCCTCAGACCTCACTACTTTCCACCATCGTATCAGCTTTATCGACGTTATGCTGCACAAACACCGACTTTTGCAGTTCCTCCTTTTCGCCGCTCTGAATCTTGTTGTGCTGCAATCCGCGGCTACGGACAACCCGAAGGATGGAGCCGGCAGCAGTTCCGATCCGGCCGCAGCTTGGGCAGCAATCAGTGCTAGGAGACGCGCTCGCCAAGATTCGGGAGTACAGAGACTTGCTGATAGAAACCGTGATACTGTAGCCTTTCTTGAAGAGAGCCGAGCCGCGAGACGGGCTGAAAGCGCAAGACAACAAAGTGCACAAGAAGCGTTCGAGGCGGCGCTGAATCACATCGAACGACACCATGGCCTGGACGGAAACACGCTCGTTCCGCGCAAGCCTTACGAGCCCAACGAGTTCAACCTCTTCAGCCAGCACCTTAGGGAACCACAGACTAGACTGCTCATGCTGTCAGATCCCGCAGCCGCTGGTCGTCCTCTTTATGCTTCTGTGGCGGAGTCTGTACCTGACTTTATCGGCGGTCATACTCGAGCAATTCTTTACTACAAGATCGACCCTGGACAACACAAGGTTATCCCTCTAGGCAACACACGAGCAGTTGTAGCCAGACGGTATGGCCAACACCCCGACTTTCTGCATTATGTTGCCAACAATAGTGGAGAGACCTGGGAAGAACTGAAACAAAAGTTTGGAGACCTACATCTCGTGCCTTGACACCGACACGGCGAGCTAAACCGAGGAACAGCGCCGAGCTCGGAACCAAAGAAACGAACGAAAAGGGTGCTTGTTGTCGAGACCTCACCTCCCAGACTTAAACATTGTGGGTCTCACAGTTGTTCGAATGCAAAATGTGTTTAGGATGAGACCCGGTCGTAGATGTCCTTGAAAAGTACCCTCTCGGAGGCCAGCAGTTTGTGGAGCACGAGGACGTATCGGCTGTGATCATTATAGTGGGCATGATATCCCGAGGAAGTTGAGCTCCGCGACAGTATGTGCCCCGCAGTAGTTGGATCCTTGACTTAGATGCTACAGTAAAGCTGGCTGGCGAGACAGTGGATAGGATGCTCACCACAGCTGCATCAGAGTGGGGTGATGCCGGCTGAGAAGCCCTGTTACGAAGTGTGTCTTTGTTTGCGTGCGCCTGCATAGGGGTAAGGTAATTACCCTCCAACCGCTGCCGTGTGTAGCGCAAGAAGGTAGCAACGGCTTTGCTCATAAGCGTTCATTGTCCCGCTGAACCGAGCAGAGTTGAGGACTGGCTCTATACATAAACGCTTCTGATTTGAAACTACTGGTCTCGGCAGCTCACAAACACTCTTCTCCCCTCTGACATCGCACAAGAGTCTCGCCATGAAAATTCTTTGCACGGCGGTGCTTCTTTACTCATTCTTGCTTTTCGCAGGTGTATGTCACGCCGATGACCCGGAGCAAGGGTTGGACATCACTACTGAAGAGAGCAGCCAGCAAAGAATACAGAGGTTGGAGCAACAACGCGAGTCCCTTTTAACCAGCCTTGCGACGGAAATAGAGCAACACCTTCGTCTGCCTCGTGGCCATCTGCAACCTGTCTATCCTTTTGAGGCAGAACGGGTGGGTGGTGCGCTCCAACAACATCTTGGCAACAGAGCAGCTCGATTCACCGAATTCACGCTACCAGGACGCGAAACTCCTTACTTTGCTACGATTTGGAATGTCGTCAGGCCTCACGAGACTCGTCCAAGCAGAGGGGTGTTGTTTCTCAGCTTTTGGCCCGGATTTCATTTTCCGATCATGCATACCGGAGCGAGCGAGGGTAATCTACCTAGAGGTGAGGAAGACATATGGCAGTATCTCGAAAGGACTGCGAATCTCACTCCGAGTGATCTGAAAAGCAGATTTGGTCGGGTTAGTTTAAGAACCTTGGCGTAGAGTGAGACGGCATGGGCCCACAGCCAGAAGCAGCACATCGAAGCCCCCGCCGCTTGTGCGAGAAGCCGCTGGTATCTGTACTGTACTGTACTGTACTGTACTGTAAAAGGTGTGCCTGTCACGCATGCTATCCTTGCATCTCTCCTCTTTGTTCTTTCGAGTCACGCCACAGGCCAACGACCACAGGCTGCTTTTGTTCCCCTTCCTGGCGCATCTCGCCTTTGTTTCTACCTTTTCTTTGCCGTCGAACGACCCCCTAATGACGGGACGGCAGCCTTCCCAACCTCTCTGACATAGCAGGCTGCGCTTCAATTGAACCTCAAATCCTGAAACTCGCCACGTGTGCAACGCTAAGATGGGATACATCCGGGTGGGATCGGCGGCGACTGAGATTCCTTTGTTTCCTCTTTCGTCTGGCGTGTCTTCATTTGCGTGCCATTCGAGCGTGGCCACAGTGAGGACTCAGTTGCATGGGACTTTCCTTGCTCTTGTATTAGCGGGGGGCGAGTGTTGCATACAAAAATCTTTCACGTTGTGCTCAACCGGTGGGCCCGGGCGTAAGAAAACAGACTTGAGCGCCCAACAGAGACCAAAGACCAATGCAGCAGCTGTAAAAGAGTCTCACGTTCGAATTAACCGGGTTGCAGCAGCTCCACAGCGGCTTCCTTCCTTTGTGCACTCTAACGACAGCCTCGACATGCCTTTCATTCGCACGACTCCACTACTTACTCTCTCTTGCTCTTCGTTGTGAGGTGAGATGCTGAACAGGACCCCTCTGACCCAGGCAGACATCAATAAAGGCCAAGTCAGAGAGGTCATGTAGCAAGTCTTGCTAGCGCGTCAGGTACAGCCGCCCGTGCAGGCAGCCATATTGCAATCTGGAGCTCCTGCTGCTCCGATCAATCGGGGAGCTCCTGTTCGGAGGAGGCCTGAAGCGGACATGGCAGACGAACAAGAGGCCTTTTTTCGTCATGCAGAAAGAGACCTCGACCATCGACATTGACATTTGCATCCGGTCTACGACATCGTAAAAGCTGATTCTGAGAAGGTAGACATGCATCTTCATGACCAGGTTGACACACATCTTGATAATGCCCGTACTCAATTCGTCCTCCCGATGGCTCCTGACCACTAACGTGCGGTCTTACGCTTAGCTCCAGAGCTTCAAGGCTTCCTGGAGAAAACATGGCGGAAAATGCCAGCACGGAAGAGAGGATGGCGCTCACAAGGAAAGTGAGTGAGTGGGAGTGTAATTTCCTCGTACAAGGTTTCGAACACAATGCCCATTTGTGAGCACCAGTGGTAATGTGGGACCGTCCGTACTTTTGCAGCAATGGTGCACTAAACTTGCATAGGCGTTGCGTTTTTGCATAACACACGTTGGGTTGAAAATGGGCAGATCGGACCCTTCTGCCCTTGAGCGCCAAACCCTTGTCTCACAGAGGCGACGGCAATATATAAGCAATGGATATTCGAATCGGTGGGGCAACAGCAGTTCAGCGAATCACTTGTCCCCTCCTGCTCTCTGTCAACAATCTCTATATAAGCATTCGCACAAGCATGGCTGACATCCGCCCATCCCTACTTCTTTACGTGCTTTTGCTGTTGACAGCAATGTGTCACGCCAACGAAGGACACGCCTCTGACGATAGTCAAGCTCCAGGACGGCCGTTCAGGCCGCGGCCCGCGCCCGTACCTCAAGCCGGACCAGGCTTCAACCGAATCAGGCTGCTGGCACCGCTGGCACGTCAGACAGTGCAACGCGTTATGCTGCCCGCAACGCAACCTGCAAGGAATGTCGCTGAAGATGCCCCGTTGGCTGCAGGAGATTTACCCAGAAACCGCCAACGAGCCTATGAGCGGGTCCTTGGCCTACCTAGTGGCTCCTTGGCCGAAGTCCATTCTCTTGCTCCCACAGAGCAGGGAAGTATCGACACGTATCTCAACGATCAGGACACTCGATTCTTCAGGCTTTCTACTAGCGGCGTTCGCAGTGGGACTTTTGCGACGTCTTATGCGGGTGGGCCCGAGACTCGTGCAAGGGGCCTTTTGATAGTCAACTTCGCTCCAAATCACTTCACCCCGCAGTTCCACGTTCGTATCAGGGAAGACGGTCTACCAAGAGGCATCGAAGCATTCTGGCAGGGGTTCGAACGTGGTGCAACCCTTACGCGGCAAAGCATCATGGAAGGCCCTTGGCATCGTGGGTAGCGCAAGAATGCTGTCGCCTACTTCCGGCTGCAAAGATGGAGGCGAGATGGTGTCTCGCAAGCAGACGATGCAGTCCAGTTTCCACGAGAGGATGAGAGTGATCGAGCATGCTATATTCGTACATCGCTGTTGATCTACTGTGCCCACTCTACCCAACTGTTGATGACGTTCTGCTCCCATCCTATTTGCAAGCCGGTTTTCCATCTCTCGCCTTTGCGCGGGGCGACTGACCAGTCGGCGAAAGCGCACTTGGCTGGTCATGGCCCCGTCTGTGCTTCTGCAATGACTGCAATCAATGCTTGCTCCCACGCATCGACGACAGGTGAGAATCGAAGCTTCAGCTGCGATGTGCCAGTGAGCAGGTGTCAGACGTGCGCTGGCTATATGCGCAAGATGAGACGGAAGTAACTAGTGGATTGCGACGAGTGGATCTAGGAGGAGGCTAGTATTTATACTAGCCTCCGTACAATTCCGGGGCTCGGTCGGGAACTAAGTCGCGCCTTCTCTCGTGCGAGAATTACTCGCGCGAGAGACGTGTATAGGCGTGACAGCAGGTCAGAAAAAATGCGAGACTTGAGTGAAAAGGCTTTGAATCGTCTCGGTTTCTCCGATAGGCTGCTTGACGCTGCGCAGATGTCCAGTTCATCCTTCCGCAGCTGTTGTCTATAGCCCGGCAAGGTTGAGTTGCACAAGTGTCGTTGCGAGGTCGTGTTCTTGCTGCACTGTGGTGGGCACTTGCGATCACGGCATTTACATCTGGAACGTACTCAATACACAAGTTGGAATTTCGGGCAAAAACATTGAGCGTTACGGTATCAATGCTCTAGATATGCGGGAACTCAACCTTGCCAGCGTGACGTACGCAACGGCGTCAATCGGCCAAGCAACTCAGGCTTTACCGTCACATTTGAAGCAAGACTTTGTCAGTCCTTTCTTGCCGTACACAGTTGCGCCTCATTGTCAACTCGCCCCTCCGGTCTGAGAGGTTGAGATTGAGAGCTGGAAAAAAAGGACAGTGTACTACAGGTTGCCAGAAGGACATGCTGTGTAATCGCTATGCAGACGCTTCTCATTCGGACGTAAGAGGATTCAATCATGTGCCGGGGCAGGATACAGCGGCACTAGTCGAGAAGTAAAGGCAAAGCCCACTGGTCCACTCAGTAAGAAACTGAAGATGTCTGGATGCAGCGGTATGAAGTCATGGCCCACCTTGAGCCCATCACGTACTTGAGAGGTAATCTGCGACCGCATTGCAGCACGGGTTGCAACGTTATGAAATCACCAACATACGAGGCAGAGGCTGGTGGAGAGGCGCGCCTGGTTTCTCGAAAAGCATAGAAAGGATGGAAACGGCCGAGCTTTCCCTTCAGCCCGCATCCATCGAAGCATCCCATTCGGTACCACACTCGAGCCAAGATGAGCGTCCTGTTGCATCCGCTCCTCTTCCTCTCTTTCTGGCTGCTCGGCCTCTGCCTATGCAGTCGTGAAGCTCACGAACCTTTGCTGAGCTTGTTCAGTGATTTGCCAGTTCACGAACAGGCCAATGAACTGGCAACAGCACAAAGGTTCGCACAAGTAATCGAAAGCACACATAATCTGCCAAATGGCTGGTTCTTTCCAGTAGTCGGCTACACGGACGACGGGGTACGCCGTGCGCGATGGCGACTCAGCCAAGAAAGGATCGGATTCTCGCTGCTGCACCACCCCCAACATCACGAACATGGCGTGGTCTACGCACCAATTATGGTCGAACATCCTATGACACGCCAGCAGACGCGCGCTGTCACAATGATAAGAATCAACGGCCCGGGAAGGGGAGAGCTGGTAGGCGAAGCGCACTTTTCTCCAGAACTGACCGCGTCTCAGATGGAGCAAGCTTGGCTTACACTTGAAGGACAATTGCATCCGTCCGACGTCCGTCAAGCCTTCGGACGTTTCACACTGTAAATGGAGAGAGACTGAAATGTATCCTGGCTTGCATTTCGATCATAATCAGGCGGGCGACAAAGGCTAGGTTGCCCGGTGCTCGCTCCAGCCGTCGTCTCTGCCCAGGTGCGAGCGTTGCAAGGCCGGCCTCTACGCTCACGTGGAGAGTGGCCTGGGAATGTGTCATGTAGGATCATCGTGAAGTGAACAGGTTGCTTCCATATTGAGAGTCGAGAAACGCGTTTGTGCTTGAAGTTTCAAGTCATTTGTTCATAGCAAGCGACCTATGTTTGAAACTATTGTGAGAGTCGGGCGAGGCGTTCTGCGAATGGTGGACATGTGTATAAACACGAGACCACACACCAAACCGACGGCGTCGTTTTCGCACGTCATATAGACGGCTCAATTTGATGGCTAATGATACAGGGTCACGCTTGAACAAAGCTGTTCTACCGGCACTGAGACCTTGCCAGCCAAGCTTTCCGATCCGGTAGCCCATGACAGTGCTGAATAGATATACAAGATTTCGTTATGTTTGCTTGGTCAAGTCTGAGCTTGTCCATGCTCAAGCGCAGCAACTTGCGAACACAGTTGGGAAGCGTATTCGAACTTTATCTTAGCGGCGGCTTTGATGCTCTTCCATTGCGTACAGATGGTCAAAGCAGTCATGCGAGCAGACGAATCCTACCCACGACCCGACATAATGATCGAACTCGCGGATCACTGGATGGCAGTGCAGCACGTACGACACGTCGCAGGCTTCCTCTCTCCACAGCGCCACTGCATCACCCACATTGACACGCATGCCGACTACCTCTTCTTCCGTGCTTTGCTGGATGTACACGAACACGACACTCGCTTCATGCTCGACAGTCCATGTCGTGACTTTGCCATCATCCTTCTCTGGCCCTGTTTGAGAAGAAGAACAGGGTGGTTGAGCCGGTCGCACTGCCGCAGGACGAACGAGCGGAGGTAGGGGGAGTGAGCACCAGAACTCGCTGGCAATGCCCTCGTCGAGGACCTCTGTTGCCTTTCGCAGGCGGACATCATCAGGGTGAAAAGAGTCCCAGTCTGTGAGTCGTGAGTTGCCGCGTCTCAACTGCGAATCGAGGTGCGCACGGCTGCGAGATTTTTTTGAAATTGCTAGGCCGGCAAATCGAGTCCTTGATTTTGTTTCAAATTTTCCTTCCTCTGTTTTGGATTTTCGACACGTCCGTGCGAGCTGCGAGCTGGTCCCGTCGAGATCAACACGCCTTCGGAGAAGACCTGGGCGAAAAAGCACAACAGCATCAGCAGCACACGCGCAAGAGAGATTATTGTGTATCTCTTTTTCCATGTTCGAATCGAGCCAACACGCGTGTCTGTCTCTCTGCGTGTGTGTGTGTGCGTGTTGTTCTTGGATCGACTCTGCAGAGTGTAGCATCGGGACTTCTGAGCGTTTTGCCAGTGTCCTGAATCTGATCGGGGTGGATTCGTGCGCTTTCTTTGCGCAACAGCCGCCGCCGCCGCCAAATAACGAGAATGTTGCGCTTGGATCAACTCTACCATCCACCACCAACCTCGCCTTTCTTCCGACCCCATCCCACCCAACGTCCCTTCCTCACGCAAAAATAGGATTCATCATGCGTGAGCTCATCACGTACGTTCGCCCCATTTCCGGCTTCGACCAGGCAAGAAGCAAGGAGCGACAGCGATGCTGATACAGGCCGTGTGACGCCTACTTTTCTTGTTTGAACACAGATTCGCCGTTGGTCAGGCAGGCAACCAGATCTCGCACGCCTTTTGGCAAAGCATCCTCAACGAACACGGCCTTGACGGCGATGGTGTGAGTACAGCCTTGCGAGCTGACACGGTGCTATTGATGGTGCGCCTCATCTAATGCAATCTGCACCACCTTCCTGTCCGATTCGAATGCATAACAGCGATACGTCGGTGACAATGAAGTCGAACAGCTGTCCAAAGTAGGCGTCTTCTTCGAGCCCTCCGGTCAGGAGGGCAAGTTTGTTCCTCGGTAAGTTCATCGAATGTACCTGCATTGTGAGCCTGGAGCATCAATCGCTAACGCGGCCAACCTTGACTTCCGCAGATCCATCCAGGTCGACTTGGAGCCGGGCACGATGGACACGATCCGCTCCGGTCCACTCGGCAAACTCTTCCGTCCGGACAACTACATCAACGGCGAGTCCGGAGCGGGCAACAACTTCTCCAAAGGATACTACACCGAGGGTGCCGAGCTGCTCGACCAGGTGCTCGACGTGGCGCGCAAAGAATCCGAGAAGGCGGACATGCTCCAAGGTTTCCAGCTCGTCCACTCGCTCGGTGGTGGTACCGGGTCTGGTCTGGGCACGAACCTGCTCACCAAACTGCGTGAGGAGTTCCCGGACCGAATGCTGGCGACGTGGTCTGTCCTTCCATCGCCCAAAGTATCCGATACCGTGGTGGAGCCGTACAATGCGACGCTGTCGTTCCACCAGCTGGTCGAGAACTCGGACATGACATTCTGTCTCGACAACGAAGCACTGTACGACATCTGCCAGCGTACCCTGCGCACCAAGAACCCGACGTACGCCGATCTCAACTCGATCATCTCGTACGCGATGTCTGGCTGCTCGACCACGCTGCGTTTCCCGGGGCAGCTCAACTCGGATCTGCGCAAGATGGGTGTCAACCTGGTACCGTTCCCGCGATTGCACTTCTTCACCACGGGCTTCGCGCCGCTGGTTGCGCCCGGCAGCAAGGCGTACCAGTCGCTCAAGACCTCGGAGCTCATTGCGCAGGGGTACGATCCGAAGAACATCATGGCGGCGATCGATCCGCGTCACGGCAAGTACTTGACTGTGGCGGCGATCTTCAGGGGCAAAGTCAACGCCCGCGATGTGGAGAATGAGATGTACAACCTGCGCGAGAAGAATCCATCGGGCTTTGTCGAGTGGATCCCCAACAACGTGTTGACGAGCTTGTGCGACATTGCGCCGCCGCAGCTCAAGATGAGCGCGACATTTATCGCCAACACCACGTCGATCCAGGAGCTGTTCAAGCGCACGCACGATCAGTTTAGCTTGATGTTCAGAAGGAAGGCCTTCTTGCACTGGTACACGGGTGAGGGCATGGACGAGATGGAATTCACCGAGGCCGAGTCCAACTTGATGGACCTCATCGCCGAGTACCAGCAGTACGAGAGCGCCGGGGTCGATGAGGAGGAGGAGCTGTACGAGGGCGAGTATCAGGAGGAGGCGGGTGCGGAACAGGTGTATGAGGGAGAGGAGTCGGTCCAGTACGCCGATGAACAATGATTGTCGATCACATCTCCCTCGCTTATAACTTCTTCCCTTCCTGTCTCCCACGCGGCTTGTAACTAATCCCAAAAGACTTTTTTTTTTGCTCCATTGGGCTATGCGTGTGTGTCGGCGTTGAGTTCCCTCCGCTCCTCAGCTTCACGTGCGCTGGTGCACGCTGCTCAAGCTTGCCGCGCCGTCCTCACGATTGAACACATAGCAGCCACATCAGTCGTACGCTCTGAGAATGAAATGCAATTTAAGATAAACTGAGGCATCTAAGATGTACGTAACATTTGAATGATTGGAGTTGCAGAAAGCATGTCGAAGCGGGAAACCGGAGAGATATGCTGAGCAGGATGCGGACCTCGTTGATGCTGAAGGGTGAAGAAGGCTCCACTGGTCTAAACTTAGAACGCCGACGTCTGCTGCTGCTGTTGGCTCGATTGCTGCTGCTGCTGCTGCTGTTGGTGTAAAAACCCAGTCGAGTTCCCCAGCTTGAACGGCGCCGGCCCCGACTTGGGCTGGAACGTGATCGGCTGAGGGGGCATCGAATACGCAATGCCCAACTCCTCACACGCGCTCTTGATGCGTTTCATCAACTTAGTCCTACGCTCCCAACGCGCGCCCCAGTCCTGCCAGTTGCTCTTGTGCTCAAACGCGACAATGAGCTCGATCGCATTCTGCTGCGTGATCGAATTGAAGTTCAAATCCAACGGCCCACCAAAGTCGCGATCGTTCTCCTTGGTCCACGCCCTCAACTTGGTCCTCAACTGATCCAACGTCTCCAACGACGTCTCGAACCCGACCTGGATCAGCGTAAACTCCCACTGCGCCCCACTCCTGCGCGAATTGTAAATATACTTCTTCGTCGCCAGCATAGCGTTCGGTGCCACAATCTCGGCATTCACCGTCGTCCGGAACGTCGTCGACAACAAGCCAAACTCCTTGACAAACATCCACTCCTCGTCGATGCACACCAGATCCCCGACGTCGTACGGATGAGTAGCAAAGATGAAGATCATGCTCTCAAAGATGTTCTTGGCCGAGTTGCCGAAGATGAACGAAAAGCCAACGACAAAGGTCGATAGCGGCACAATGTTGGACACCGTCGAGTCGCCGTTGAAGATGAGCAGCCAGATGAAAACAACGATGATGAGACCGATAAACATGAGCACGCCATCGAGCTTCGAAATGGCCGACGACATGTCCTTCAGCGACGTCGAGAGCGCGCGTCTCTCGCGGTAGATGCGCTGCACCGCCTCGCGCATCTCCTCCTTACTAATGTCGCCGTTGCGGTCGGCATCGAACAGGTTGAACGCCTCGCGCGCCTCTTCCTCGCTCTTGAAGTACGGCACAAAATCTTCGGCCACGAGCGTGGACTTGTGATCTGAGAGATTGTTGAAGAGCAGCTTGGCGAGCTTACGGGCAGAGCGCTGCGAACCGATCTGGTTGCCCTTGTAGAGCTTGCTGCCCTTCATGGTGGCCATGGCGATGGCCTCGCTGATTTGGGAAGCGACGTTGGTCTTGCGTTCGCGCTTCTGGACCTCGTGCTCCGTGGGCGTATGAGTGCCGTCGTGGCGATGCATGTGCGGATGGTGGTGGTGGTGGTGCTCGGCGGTGTGCTTCTCTCCGCCTTGTGACTGTGCATTTGCATCCGCCTGCTGAGGAGGAGCAAAGTAGCCTCCAAGACCATCTCGTGACTGCTTGGCAGCGTGTTGACCGTACGCCTGCTTGTAGCCGGGTGAGACAGGGCGACTTCGCATGGGGTTGAAGCGACGCTTCTGCATGAGGTACTTGGATTCGTGCAGCTTGTCGAGCGCCTTGAGCGCCTTTTGGTTCTGCTCGAGACGATCCTTGACGGCGGTCTTGTGGAAGTTGATGGCGACAAATTGGAGAGCGACCTTTTCGACGAGCAGGATGATGCTGGTGGCGAACAGCGCACGAATGACTTTGAACACGGTGCGCCAGTAGTCGGGTCGAGAGTTGGATGAGTACTGAATAGCCAAGACACCGCCAAGACTGATCCAGGCCCAGGTAATGCAGAGGACGAGTTTGACGTAGAGCGTGGTGGCCATGAAGGCTTCGATGTAGGTTTTGACGATTTCGGGCGCCTTGCCATAGACGGCAATGACAAGACGAAGCGCCACAGGCGGAATCCAGTCGACAATGAGGAAAGTGCCACAGCTGGCAGCCCAGATGATGGCGATCCAGACGCTCCAGACGACGACCTGGGCGCGTGCAGACGAAGTGTTGTTGGTGGCAGTGACGACGATGAAGGGCACGAGGCAGATGGCGGTGCCGATCAAGCCAACGAGAAAGATGCGCACCGGACGGGCAAGACTGAGGCAGGCAAGGTAGACTTTTCGTCCACGTTTTGCGCGTGTCACCTTTTTGGCCGATTTGCGACCGCGGTGATCGGCACCGTCGCCGTCGTCGTCGTCGTTCTCGCTGGATGTGTCCCAGTCAAAGTCGTCGGATTCGTCGGCGGAGCTGGCGACAGAGCTGGCGCGGCTGGTTCGACCGTTGAGCGCGTCTGCGCTTGCGAAGAGAGCATGAGGGGGCTCCAAGATATCGTTATCGGCGGGGAGTCCGATCTTGGTGGGGCGGTTGGCGCGATCGATCAGCGTGTCCTGGTAGGTGTCCCAGCCATTCTTAGTAGCGTTGGAAGAGTCGGCGTTGCTTCCGCTGCCACTTGGACTCGCATCGTTGTTTCGGAGGTTGTCGTGACGCTGGCGCAGCTGGTCGTAGCCCGCTTGGTCGCCAGCATCGAGACCCTCGTAGAAGCTTGGGTCCTCCATGCGGTGGTGATGGAGGAAGTGAGCTGGCGGTGGCCCACTGAGCGATTCGGTGCTAGCGGCGTGCTGACGAGGTGTCTGCATGTTGGCCAGCGGGATATCCGCGACATCCATCTGCTCCTCGGCAGTCTTGTATGGAAGCGAAGTCATCTGGAGCTGAATCTATCGGGATGTCTCGGAAGAGAAGAGTGTGTTGCCGCACTCTAGTCCAGCTAGAGCGTGTGCAGTCCGGAGGCGCGACCCAGCGCTGTTCCGATGATAGAAATGGTCGGAAGATGCACCACAAAGCCCGCGATCTCGAAGCTGTTGTGGTGGTCTAATAACGCGACAATCTGAGCGTGATGACCACGGCACTTGGTGCTAAGGACGTCGATGCTGTCGAGGGGTTGTTGACCGAGCTGTCTGTAGTCGGTGGTGAGTGGACAATGGGTCCTGTCCGGTCAAGATGGTTTTGGTTCCTCTTGGCGAACAGGGTAGTTGGTGCGATGGAGAGAAGCAACCACGAAGCAGATGCGTACTGTACATGCGTGTTGCACTGTCCACTCGGTGGACAGACCAGAGAAGAGTGTCCTTGCGAGTGAGCTGCAAGCCAAGAGCCATGCGCTTTGAAATTCACGCAAAGTTCACATGGAGAAAGTTGGCTTTGACCTGGCGGCGGTGGTCAACGCTGCCGAGTAGCTGCAACCGACCGCACACCAAAAACTTTTTCTGACCACTTCTGGCGCGTCACACTGCCTTTCCTCAAAATTAGGGGGAAAAAGAGGGGAGGCAGGGATTTCGAGTCCCTTGAATTGCCTTGATCTTCATTTGCGCTCTCTCGCTACCGTGAAGAAGCGTTGATCTTTGGCGAAGATCAACAGAAGCTGTCCCCAGTTCTTGCGCCTCTACAGTACGTTGATGCTCTCAGGCGGGTCAGGGCACCACCGAGCTGGTGGGTCGAGTCGAGTTAAACTCGCTCGTTCCGCCTTAGTCTTGCGCGCTGTCATCGCCTCATCTGCCTCCTGCATTCGCTGCAACGAAGCTGGTGAGGCCCGGCTGCACGAACAGTGTGGTGAGAGGTATACAGAAAGGACGGCGTTGGCTGGCAGGAAGCCTGACGGGTTCCTCGGCGTCTTTTCTTTTTCCTGCGCTGCTGCAGCCAAGCCACATCCAGAGGAGGCGCCAAGCTGGCCCCCTTTTTTCCGCCTAAATTCACCGACAGCGCGCGGTTTTCATGGCCAGAACAGTTCACGCGGCCTAACAATCATTTTTCGAAACGCGCTGTGACGTCAACAGGGCTCTGCTAGCGGCGCGATTCCCCGCCCTCTGAAACAACGGCAGGCAATGAATTGTCCAATTCAAATGCTTCACTTGGTTGGAGGCGAGAGAGGCTCGCTTTGCCAACTGCATGATCCTTGCTCTTTGATTACCAAATACGACGACGACTTGGATGACTTTTCCAAGTGGCAGCATCCTGTTGTCGTCATCCGGCCGAACACATCAGGGGACGCGACATATATTTGCCGACGCGACCAAAGCTTTGATAATCAGTTGATCTGTCCAAAGGATCTTGAGCGATTCAGTCCCGACGATCTCGGCAAAGGGCGGCCCGAGTTTTGCTTCGCATTGACGCCTCACTCTATCTTGATGGGGTTTTCCTGCCGTCTTTACTGGTCACATCCCACCAACATCACAATTCCTTGAAGCTAGGTTGGCTTGGCCGTGAGTGTCGCAGAGCAGGCTGAGAAGCTCACGAAGCTTGTAGCTGGTCCGAGGCTCTGCCTACACGGCAAATTGGCCACAGAGAGAGAGAGAGAGAGAGAGAGAGAGAGAGAGGCAGAGATGGTTGATGTACTATTTTGTAAGGAAACGCCTTGATCTCGGAATCCGAAAAGGCAAGGATAAACTGTGTGTGTGTATCAAACATCAAAGCTCGACCCTGACTGTCGAATCCAAATCCCTGGGTGAGTAGTTGGCACTTGGCATCGAAAGCGCTGCCGACATGACGACGTTTCCAATGAGTCTTGGACACATCGACGCTACTCGTACATCAAGACAGCATGGCAAAGGTTGAGCCCGCCAAGCCAAGAAGGAGACAAGCTTCTGGTCCGTGATACTTGGCAGGTGGTCTCCGGTCCTTCCTTGCGAAGTACTCTAGCATTGGCGGAGATTGCTCTCGAGTGGAGCACTGTTCATGATGGCCTTTGCTACGAAGGAAGTCCCATGTCTTACTTTGCCGGTTGCTGAGCCGTTGCTGCTTCGTTTCTTCGTTTTCTTGAATTGAAGCGAGTGATTTTATTTTTTCTTGATTTTTTTTCCTTTCCGATACTGTATTTGGCTTTTTCCCGCTCACCAACCAACGACGCACATCCAACGGCTTTTGAAATTCGATTCAATTTCATCCGACGGCGCAACAAGACGGCGAATGAACAAGGGCTCGCAATTGCCGCTTCGATGATTGAGCTTGAGCTGCAATGCCCGACAATGGTTGTTCTGTCTCGTCACATCATCCGCTTTCACCCATTCGCTGCTGGTACAACCCTCTCCGTTCGTCGTCGGCTTCGCTCTCCCATCCATCCGTTCTACAAGCTTTGGAGGCACTCACGACGTTCACCACCTTCGTTTACAACCCGTCGCTTTGTGCGTCAAAACATCACCGGAACTCGCGCAGACCACGACCCTTCATATCCGGTCTTTTGATCTCATCTGCATTTTTTTCTGCCCATCGAGTACCTCATCGCCTCACCTTTGCAGCTTCCTTTCCCATGCATTGATGGTGGTTATACGCCTCGCAGCCCGAAACCAATAAGGTCCTTCATCATCCACTTTTCCTCTACAATACAACGTCGCTCAAAGGCGTTGCTTACAGAGCCGCCTTTCGAAAGACCTCCGCTCAAAGCTACGCGGGCATTATACACGCACCCGCGCACCCCTTGTTAGGATCACAGTAGTTCGACATGGGGCGCAAAAAGATCAAGATTCAGCCCATCAAGGAGGATCGTAATCGCTCCGTCACTTATCTCAAGCGTAAAGCCGGTCTCTTCAAAAAGGCGCACGAACTCGCCGTCTTGACCGACTCGCAAGTTGCTGTCATCGTGTTCGGTCACAATGGCAAGCTCGCCGAGTTCTGCTCGACCGACATCGACCTCCTACTCTTGCGGTACACCGAGTACGACGGTGTAGCAGAGAGGAAAGGTCCGCACAACTACCTCAACAACGACAAGGACTCGGACGACAATGACGACGAAAACGACAATGACCAGAATGACAATGCGAGCGGCGACGGCCCAGACGACGACGACGACTCTGCAGGCCAAAGTGGTGCCAACAGCCGCGGGTCAGGCGGACGAGGAAGCAGCGGCAGCACCAGCAACTCGAGATCCGTTAGCGGCGTCAAGCGCAAAGCTGAGCGATCGTCTCCACCGCGCAACAAGCATCTCAGTCGTTCCACCGTCTTGGGAGGCGCTCCAGCCGCCTCGTCGACGGCAAAGCAGACTATCAATGCTGCCATCCGTCAAAAGAACCACAACTGTACCTCTGCCGATCCTGCACTTGCAGGCCACGTTGCGGACCAAGGCGCGTATGAAGCTTCGCCGTTCGGTCAGCCCTTCATTGCTGGTTCCAGCATGTCGCACAGCATGATGGGTGCAGCCATGCCCAACACGGGCGTTATGGTTGCTGCTCCACCGATGGCTGGACTCAACAGCAATGATAGCAGCAGCGGCACGGCTGGGCAAGGCGGTGCCGACATTGCATCCACGAACCCGACCAGAGCAGAGGCGATTGCCAGCATGTCAATCTCTATGCCTTCTAACGATCGCTTGTCCCTTTTTGTCTCGCCCGCCACACCTGGCTTTGGTCTGACGCCTGGCGGCACCGTGGTCACGCCCGGTGGCAGAAGATTCAGCTTCTCCGACGTTCTGACGCGAGGCTCCAGTAGCAGTATGATGCAACGACCCGTGACCGCCAACTCTCTGATTCCAACGACCTTCTTCCACAATGATCCTTTCGGACTGACTGCACCCACGCAGCCGCACACCTTCAACTCGATCTCGCCTAGCATGTCGCCTCAGCCGCCACAAGGCAAGCCCGCATCAACAGTCACCTCTGCCGCGGCAAGGCCTGGCATAGCACTGGAAGCATCGCCAGCTCCTTTCCCAGACTTGCGCTCCAGCGCGCCCCTCGTGTCGAGGCCCGCTTCTACTGGCGATACGCGCTCCGTAGCGCCGACATACAATCAAGCAACATTCGCATCGACCTCGGGAGTTGCTCTCACGCCTGCCAACGCCTTGGCTGCTGCAGCCAACATTGTGCGGCCTTTCACTGCCGCTGCCAATCTCGAGTTGCCCACTACATCCAACAATCATCCTGCGCTGCCCGTGGCCAACTTTCACGCCAGCTCAGCGTCGCCCCTGCCCCATGCCTTGGCGGCAGGGATCAATGCGACAAGCATGCTGCGCACTTTTGATGCCAGTCCCATTGTGGGTGCGGGTCTCAAGAGCTCGGCAACACCTTTTGGTGGCTCACAGACAAGCATGGCGACGCCCGAGCTGATTTCGCACGGCAACAGCGCTTCAGGTGGGTCTGCACCGAGATCGTCCTTGTCGACAGACGGAAAAACGCCGCCTGTCCATGCTGGTGATCGTGGCGGTGCTGCTTCGACGGGTCACGCTTCATTTGGTGGCGACCACGCCAAGTCGTCAACAGATGCAGCATGGCTCAATCTCGAGCAGGGCATGGGTGCAAAGGCGGATCAGGCCTTACCAGCGCAAGGAACACTCGTCCAGCCCGTACCGATCAACCCGACACAGATGTTGGGGTCTGTTGCATTCGATCTCAACTTTCCAGCTCAGCCGACACAGTGATCCTCAGCCATGCTCGTCACTGGAGTCTCTCGCAGCGTTCAGGACGAACATAACTCGGCGCTACGTACCAACTGTATTTCTAGGCATCGAATCATTCTCCGCGCATCTGCTTCCCACTTCAGCACTCGGCTCTGTCTCGTTCAGAACGGCTCGTCGCACCATTCACGCTTATGTGGCGGCCGTTGGCACAACTTCTAAAGACTTTGTATCTGCGCTTTACCTGAGCCTACTTGGGACTCGCGAGTCTCGTGCATTTCTTCCCTTACACGCTTTCTGTCTTGCTCCTTTCCGCAATGCTCTCCAGTCAACGATGGATCGAAGACGAGAAGCTCCACTGTCTCACGTCTTAGGGGTTGTAACATTACCCACCAGGAATCCGCGCGTGTCTTTGTCGGGCGTAACTCGGAAGCTTTCACTTTCTGTAGATCTGTCAAGAGCTTCTGTCGTGCTGTGAGTCTGCAAACAGAAGAGATGCGAATGCTGTGGGTGAGAAGGGGTGCGCAAGCACGAAAAAGGTGGCGGTGAGCGAGCCGTGAGTACAACCTAACAAAACGTAGGTTGCGGAAAATGCTCTCAGCTCGAGAAACGAGCTCGGGGTGTTTGCTGCTGAGCTGGAATGGTTGCGGCGAGAAGACCGTGCACGCTTTTCGTTGCCGTTTCCAGACGGAGCTCATACCATCAATTCGACTTTCGCTTCCTTTCCGTCCCTTCGCACCTACAAAAACAGACACACTCTGCGCGGACGCTGCTTTCGCTTCGGGCTTGGCTTCTTTTGGCTCGATCGTTTGCATGACCCACCCACGGGAGTGCACCGATTCACCAGCGTCATCTCGGGCTGATCTTCTTATCGTAAACCCGGAAAGTGCGCGTTGAACCCTCACCTCGCCGACGCATCATCCGACGCATCACTGTCTTTACTGCCTCATCCATCGGATCCTACCCGACAAGGCCAGCTCGGCCCATTCAGCAGCCGTTGAGTTCGCTGTCCGCATACGAGCTCATTTCGGGAGTACACCCGCTTCTGATTGCACCACCTCACAACGACTGCACCGCAAACGGACACGACATCGGCGCTGCTGAGCTGAGCCAAGCTGAGCCGGTCCCCGCCAAGCATCATGGCAGCAGCTCTCCGACGGAACAGTATGAGGCAGCTGGCCCTGCTCGCGCTCGCCTCTCTGCTGTACACCTTCCTACTCTTTCCCTCGCTCACATCCGCAGCAGAGCCAGGCGTCAAGGTATCCCGCTTCGCTCATCTCCCTTCCAAAATCAGCTACTTCGACGACAGCACCGTCGCACTCTACCACGATGCTACCGCGGGCATAGTCTATCGCTCGGAAGATGAGGGCAAGAGTTGGTCTCCCGTTTCGGGCTCCTCTGCAGGCAAAGCTGCCATGCTCGTTCCTCACCCTTACGACAAGAAGCAAGCCTTCATCCTCTCCCGCGAGACCGTCCACTGGCGATCGATAGACCGCGGCAAGACGTGGCAAGAGTTCCTCACGCCAGAGCCGCCGGCGACACGCGCTGGCCCACCCATGGAGTTCCATGCCGACGAAAAGCACTGGGACTGGATCATCTTCACCGGCAAAAAGTGCTCCATGTGGACACCCTGGGGTGGCAGAATTTGTCACGATGAGGCTTACTACACCACCGATGCGTTCGCAACCAATCCAGCAAGACTGTTGGAGTTTGTCATGCACTGCAACTGGGCCAAAGCGACGCCAGAGATGGAGACCAGCCCGGATGCACTCAAGCGAATCTTTTGCATTGCTTGGGAGGATGCACAGGAGCAGAGGCGAGCGTCGATGGCTGGTTCTGGCAGCAGCTCAACGAGGTTGTTCCAGTCGGACGACTTCTTCAAGTCGAAAAAGCTGGTCGAACTGGATATGGGCCGAAACGCCAAGCAGTTTGCAGGCTTGGGGCCCTCCAAGAGGTTCCTCGTCACCGCCCTGCGCGACTCGCAAGGCAGCTCATCCAGGTCAGGCACCGAAATGGCGCTCTTCGTCACCAGAAATGGCGTGAAATGGGAAAAGGCAAAGTTCCCACACGGCTCGGAGCTTCGCGAGAATGCCTACACTGTGGTCGACAGCACCTCCCACTCGATCATGGTCGACGTTGTCGACTCGATCTACGACAACACCGGTGTCCTCTTCACGAGCGACAGCACGGGCACCCAATTCGTCGAATCGCTCCGTGGCACTCGTCGCACACCGCAAGGCCTAGTCGATTTCGAGCACTTGGTGAAGATCGATGGTGTGGGCATCGCCAATATCCAGACGGAAGGCGAAGGCGATGTGCGCTCCGTGATTACCTTTGACGATGGCAGCAGCTGGCACACGCTCATACCGCCCACGCAGGACGACAAGGGCAAGCGCATCGACTGCGATCCTAGCGACACCAAGAACTGTGCTCTTCATCTCTGGTCCGTCACCGGCAAGACCAACGTTGGCAAGCTCTTTTCCTCGGTCGCGCCGGGCTTCGTCATGGGCGTCGGCACCATCGGCAAAGGCTTGAAGGACTACGACGAGTGCGATACCTTCCTTAGCACCGACGCCGGTCGCACGTGGCGCATGGTCTCGCGCGACGCGCACAAGTTTGAGTTTGGCGACCAGGGCTCCGTGCTCGTTATCGTCGATGACGAGGACGTCACCGACCACGTCTCATACTCGACCGACTTTGGCAAGACCTGGACCAAGCGCAACCTCGGTGTTAAGATGAGGGCCAAAGTGTTGACCACCATCCCAGACAGCACCTCGCTCAAGTTCTTGCTGATCGGAAGTCAGACGAGCAGTCAAGCGGGATCGGCGGGTCGGAGCGTGGCCGTATTTCTCGATTTCGCAGAGATGAAGAAGCGCAAATGCACAGACCGCGATATGGAAAAGTGGTATGTACAGGCTGCAGCAGAGGGGAGCTGTCTGATGGGTCACAAGCAGTGGTATAAGCGCAGAAAGGCAGACGCGGACTGTTTCGTCCAGGACAAGTTCCACGATCCTGAGGATAAGGAGGATCCGTGTCCCTGTACCGATGCCGACTACGAGTGCGATTTCGGCTTTGCGCGAGACACGCAAGGCAGCTGTGTGCCGACAGGCAACGAGCACATCCCCGAAGGCGCCTGTGCAAAGCCGGACGACACGTATCTGGCCTCGTCCGGTTACCGCAAAGTGCCCGGCAACACGTGCGACGCCAGCAAGGGCATTCGCAAGGACGAAAAGACACAAAAGTCGTGCAGCGGCAAGAACGTGCCTCAGGAGGGCAAGGTACTGCACAAGTCATTTACCTTCCCTTCGCTCGTGGTCGACAAGATGTACTTCCCGGAATCGTCGAGCGTGCTCGTGCAGCTGGCGGATAACAGCGTGTTCCAGTCTCTCAACGACGGATACTCGTGGAAGCAGGTCGTCGCCGACGGCTCCTCCGCATCTGGCGAAGACCGGTTCCTCACCATGGCACTGCACGCCTACGATCCGAAACGCGGCTACCTGGTCACCGCGGGCCAGCGCGTCTACTACACCACCAACCAAGGGGCTAGCTGGAACTGGTTCACTGCGCCGCTCCCCGCTAACGGACTGGGCATCGGCATCCTCGACTTCCATCCAGACAAGTCGGATTGGTTGATCTGGACAGGGTCGCGCGACTGCACCTTCTCAACGACCAAGGACTGCCATGCCGAGGCATGGTACTCGGACAGCAACGGCGCCACGTGGAACAAGGTCGACACGTACGTCCGCACGTGCTCGTGGGCGCGCGACAAGAAGCTCAAGATGGATCCTCGCACCATCTTTTGCGAAAGCTATCAGGACAAGCAGGGCAACCAGCGTGACTTCACCGCTGCCAACCGCCTTCAGCTCATTCGCGGCGATGATTTTTACCGTAAACGCTCCCGCATCTTTGATGCTATCGTTGGATTCGCCGTCTTCGAGCAGTACCTTGTGGTGGCCGAGTACGTCACGACGACTTCGGCTCCCACTCTCAAGCTGCAGGTCTCGCTCAATGGTCGCGACTTCGCAGAGATCCACTTCCCGCCGGGCATGGAGCTCGGCACGCGCGCATACACCGTGTTGGACTCAGTGACAGATGCTATTTTCTTGCATTTCACTACACATTCGGAAAAGGGATCCGAGTGGGGCACGCTGCTCAAGAGCAACTCGAACGGCACATTCTACGCCCAGTCGCTCGACTTTGTCAACCGCAACGAGCAGGGCTTTGTCGACTTCGAGAAGATGCTTGGCCTCGACGGCGTGGCGATCGTCAACGTCGTCAGCAACCCCGACGATGCCTCTGTTTCGAGGCAAAAGGATCTGGTGACGCGCATCACGCACAACGACGGCGGTCGATGGAAGTCGCTCGTGCCACCCAGCCGCGATGTGTACGGCCAGCCGTATGAATGCAATCAGGTAGGCTGCGACTTGCACCTGCATGGCTTCACCGAGCGAGACGATCCCCGAGACACGTACAGCAGCCCATCCGCGGTAGGCCTCATGATGGGCGTTGGCAACGTCGGTCGCAAGCTCGCACCCTATCGCGACTCAGACACGTTTCTGACGCGCGACGGCGGCTTCACCTGGGAAGAGGTGCATAAGGACGCGCACAAGTGGGAGTTTGGCGACCAGGGATCCATCATTGTGCTGGTCAACGACGAGCAGGCGACGGATACGGTGCTCTACTCGCTCAATGAAGGCGTCAGCTGGGACTCGTATGCATTTGGCGAAAAGATGCGCATCTCGCAGATCCTCACTGTGCCCGAAGACACGCATCGTCGCTTCATCCTACTCGGCACGCCGAGTGGGTCCGCGACCAAGAGCGTGGCCGTCTACCTCGACTTCTCGGCGCTCGAGTCGCGCAAGTGCGTGCTCAACGTAGCAAAACCCGGAATGGACGACTTCGAGCTGTGGTCGCCGAGCGAGGAGCGCGCCGAGCGGTGTCTGTTCGGTCGACAGACGTACTACTATCGACGCAAGCGCCAAGCGGACTGCTATGTGGGCGAGAAGATTGTACAGCCGCACTCGGTGAGTCGTAACTGCTCTTGCACGGAGGCCGATTTCGAGTGCGAGTTTAACCATTATCGCGATGCAAGCGGCAAATGCGTGCTGTATCCGGGCGTGTCGCCGTTATCGACGGACGAGGCGAGTCAGTGCTGGGCGGCGGACAGCGACGGGTACTGGTACGAGCGCACTAACGTTCGCAAGATCCCGTATTCGTCGTGCAAGGGCGGCACGCGGCCGGACCGTGGCACACGGCATGTGTGCAGCAACAACCTTGCGGGACATGGATTCCTGTGGTGGGCGACCGTCATCGCGTGCCCCTTTGGCCTAGCTGGACTGGTGGGATACTGGTGGGCCAAGAAGCAGTCGAGTCGCACTGGGTTGGGCACGGGTCGCATTCGGCTGCCCGATAGCTCGACGAGGCTGTACGGGCCGGACTCGGAGCTGGCGCAGAATCTGGCGAGCGTGCCGCGGTTTGTGCTGGGTGCTGCGAGTGCTGGCTTGGCGAGGTTGAGGGAGGTGGTGTCGGAGAGGGTGCCGTTTGTGAGAAACAGGTGGATTCGGTCACGTGGCGCGCATGGCGGGTATAGGCATCTGTCGACGGATGAGGATGCTGCTATGCTGCCGGATTTCGAGGAGGACGAACTGGAGCGGTGATAGCCAAGTCTCACGAGCAAGAGAGGGCAGGCAGTGTCACACTGCATCAATGTATGAAAGAACAATGAAGGAGAACAGACTCGAGTCTCACATCGCGACCGTGATAGTTGTGGTACATTGTTCGGTCCTTTGCAGCATGCATATGTCTTCCAAGATGAGAAGGAACAAGCGATTTCTAAGGTGCGGCGACTTTTGATGTTGTGAAGGATTGTTTCTAGACTTGGGGGCCATGTTCCGTTTGAACGTCCATCGAACTGCGAGCATGCGTCGTTTACGGCCAATCCCTTGGGAAGACAGAGATGGGGCAAGGTCCTGGACGTTCTGATGTGCGTGAGAACGGCAGGTAGTAGGGTTTGCAGTGACAGGCTGTGCCGGCGGGTTGTTTTCTACGCTGCTTGTGAACATGGCAAGAGGATACGGCTGTATCGTTGGGCACCGACAGACATTTTGACGTAAGACATCCTTCCACTATGAAGGAGTCGAGAGGCACAAATTGCTTGAACCAAACGGTTGGGCAACTTGTATGAAAGCAAACCCGGGGGGAAAAAGAAGCTCAAGGACTGTCGATCACTCTTGTCGTTCGATGCTTGCAAAGGTGCCGAGCGCAGTCTTTGAGCGAAAAGCGGTCGATCCTTGTTCGCTAAGGGGTTCCACGCACAACCGCTTCCCGTGACATGTGTAGAAGGAAGCGAGCCAAAAAGCAAGCCGTCGCCGAGAACGAAAGCGCTAGAATGGTACTTTATGGAGAGGAGCGGTCCCCTGACGAAAGGCGACCTGGCCTTTTCCGGCGCGCCCTTCCCTCCAACCAACTTATATTTCGTGTCAACAACATCGACGTTCGCATCAATGCCATGCGAAAAGAACTTCCTACCATCCCTATCGTAGCCTTCTAGCCTTCTGAGCCATGTATTGTATCATGAGGCTACCATGATCAACAACACCGCCACAGCTGCCGACTTCAACAAAATCGTGAACGCGCTGGGAGAGGCTTAGATCCCTTGTCTCGGCTCCATTTAGCTCTTGACGCGTCTCAGTCGCCGGGTGACATTTTCACGGACGCGGTTGCGTATGTCTAAAGAAATCGTCATAGTCCTACATAGTCATAGTCAGCGTGACGAAATGGTTGGGGATATTTAATTTTAGCAGTCACGTCGGCATGCAGAGCGCTGTCAAAGACCCCGTGCTGAGCCGAGGGAACATGTACGTCATGCAGCGGACCAATCGATGGAATCCCATGCGCAAAATTAAATCCAGATTCCGACGTCGGTGACAGCTGCTGTGATCAGCATCAGCGACGGGCACAACCATCGAGTGGAATACCGCAGCTGAGCGAGACAGCCTGGCCGCAATCTTGTCTGCAGTATGATATCGGCTCTGTTTCGCGTTGCCCTCGTCTCGATGTAATTTGCAACGACGTCGAGACTCAATCACGTCTGTGGCGTGCGCGATGAACATGTGCCAGGGCGATCCACCGCCATGTCACGCGATGCAGAGTGATGTGATTCAAATGCCAAGCCGAGTGAGAGGCGTCGTTGGCTGGCCTGCATCGGGGACTTGGTGGAAAAGAGAAGTTAAAGAGCCGTGTCTCAGTCAGCCGGATCGTCTGTGAGAGATGTGCGTGGTGGAGCGGCGAAACAGCATCTCGTGAGCCGCAGCACAGCGTACTGTACAGGTGCCCAGCCGCTCGAATTGCAGATCGCCGTCTCACATATCTGCGTGCCCATCCAGGCTCACACTTCTCCAGATTCTCAGCGTCTGATGCCCGGGAAGAAAAAAGGCTGAAAAACTCCGCTGGACCTCCACATTTTCCGAATTCGGAGCGGGCGACAGCTGCAGTGTTGCTTTTCTTGTTCATCACCTTCTCGTCTTCCGATTTCGGCAACTTTTGAACAGTTGGAAAGTGCCAGTTGAGAAAAGTGACGTCTCCGAGACGGGCAAGCATGCTTTCTCAGCATCCCTACGCCTCCCCTCTCTCTCTCGCTCTCTCGCCTGGTGCCCGATACCTGTGCTGAGGTAGCGGCAGCGTCGACGAGCCTGTAGCCTGTCAGTTCTGCCTGTCTGCCCGCACCTTTGTGCGTGCATGTGACACAGCTCTGCAGCTCAGGGCTTGAGCCAAAGCTTGTAAAATGACGCTTCTGTCTCAACGACCTCCGCTCAACTCATGTAGTGCAGTCACCGCCATCCCATTTCTGGCGCAGCTTCTGACCTCGTGCCCTGTTCCAGATTGAGTTGCTGCAAGCTGATGCCATTTTCGGAAGTGGCACCGTCGATTCGCTCGTCACTGGCCGTGGCTCAGCCATATTGGTCGGTCTCTCTGTCTCTTTGCCGTGCCTCGTCTCGCGGTCTGAGCTGGATTCAACTTGTCGCAAAAACTATATAGTTACAAGCACCATTCGAACTTTGCAGTTCTTCTCCCTCCCCACCACATACCAGATTTCCGTTGATACCAGATTGATTCAGATACCTCTACCACTATCTGCTCAGTCCCCAATCACGTCCAACGCCTTTAGCCAACAATCGCACGCACCTGTCTTGGTTCCACTGCGATTTCATTCTTCCACGCAAGCGCCCAACTTCATCTGCACAATCTCTAATCGATCGTCTGATTCTGCTCGCTCGCTCGCAACCGACCCAATCTTTTCTCTCCACCAGATCCGCCCTTTACTGTTGCAATTATGTCGAAAGTTGGTGCTTCCGTTAGCCAGATCTCTGAAAACCCGGCTGCCAATGCCGTCACCAAGGCCGTTGGTTCCCACAACAAGGCTGCCGATGTCGACCGCAAGATGCGCTTTTTTGGCGTCATCCAGGCCTTCCGCGAGGGTCGTTACCCCGACAACCAGCAGATTGACGACGCGCTGAAGTACACGCTCGCCAACAGCCCCGTTGATACCAGCAAGCTCTCGCCCGACGGTAAGAAGCTTATCCAGGACGTTCGCGAGCTCATCGAGACCGCCCGCCAGGTCGTCCTCAACAAGAATGGCGGCGAGGAATTCCAAAACTTCCTCTACGCTACGCGCAAGGCTGATGTCGCCGGCAACGTCAACGTCAAGTCGCCCCTCGCGGGTGCCGACGCCAAGAAGGACGGCGAGACCGCCGGTGAGGCCCTCCGCACGTTGCTCACCCTCTTCCTCCGCAACGGCGAGCTCCGCAAGATCATCAAGGACCTGGGCTACATTGGCCGCGACATGTTTGCTGACGGCGCCGCCAAGGCCGCCGAGGCTGCTCGCCCCAACGAGGAGCAGCTTAGCAGCGTCGACCGCCCCGCTCCCGACAACGAGTTCCACGACGACATCCCCGAGGCTCTCCGCAAGAAGGACCAGGCCAAAGCTGACGCCCAGGACAAAGCCGAGCAGGCCAAGTCCGAGGCCGACTCCCACGCCCAGGACGTCCAGAATGCCATCGACCCCAACGCCAGTCGCGAACAGAACCAGGCTGCCGTCGCCGACGCCGCCAAGGAAAAGGCCCAGGCGCTCAAGGACCGCATCCCCCAGAAGCACAAGGACCTCGCCAAGGAGCACTCGGAGAAGGCCCAGGACTACCTCAAGGAGAAGTTCCCCAAGGAGCGCCGCGACCAGTTCTACTACCGTCTCAAGAAGATCGTTGTCGAGTGCCAGCGCCACAAGGACTACCAAGACGCCATTGACTACTTCCTCACCTTCTTTGAGCAGTACAAGGGCCATACCTCGCACATTGTCAACCAGTCCGCCCAGAGCACCCAGAACGTCCGCTCCGAGGGCAACGTCGCCACCGCCGAGACCACCTTCCGTCGTCTCATCGAGCGCTTCGCCAACGGTGCGCCCACCCAGCCCATCGTCGACGCCATCGACCAGATTTACACTGACGTTTCCAACGACCCCGAGCTCAGGCAGTGGTTCAGCCGTCTCGACAGCTACATCCGCAAGTGTCTCCAGGAGCCTGGCTTCATCATGAAGGACGAGGCCAACACGCAGGCTCGTCAGCTCACCGAGTCCGGCAAGAAGTTCTTCGTCGCCGCTGATGGCCGTAGCCAGGGCAAGTACGCGCCCCACAAGGACAACCTCTTCCGCGAGATCACCCATTTCGCCAAGGCCATCAACAGCGACCCGCTCAACCGCAAGCTCGGCGACAATGTCCAGCAGCTCACCAAGGATCTCTTCCTCAACTCTGAGGGCGGCCTCACCTTCAAGCCCCACCTCTGGAGCGACATCCGCGACCCTATCCTGCCCGAGTTGCTCAGCCACGTCGGCCTGGTGCCCCTGCCCCGTATCGAGTACACAGACAAGCAGGTCGACTTGGTCATTGAAAACCTGGCCATTGACTTGCTCAACGTCCTGCCCTCGCAGACCGAGATGGACATCCGCAACCACTTCAAGCTCTCGCAGTTTGCGCAGCTCGGCGACAGCCACCAGCACTCGTTCAAGCTGACGCTGCACCAGATCCAGACCGACATGCGGGACGTGCATTTCTTCTTCAAGAAGAAGCTCGGCTTCCCCAAGCTCAACGAGCGCGGTACCGCCGACGTTTTCCTGGGCGGCAAGGGCCTCACTGTGACCGTGCACCTCGAGGCTGAGAATGCTCCTCGTGGCAAGAAGAGCCGCCACATTTTCACGGTCAAGCAGGTGGTCGCCAAGGTAGACAAGCTCAAGTTTGCCATCCGCGACAGCAAGCACGACACGCTCATCAAGGTGCTGCGTCCTCTTGCCACTGGCATAATCAAGAAGTCGATCTCCAAGGCTGCCGAGCAGGGCATCCGCAACGCGCTCGAGGACCTCGATCGTCAGTTGGTCGAGTTGCGCGACCGTATCGAGCGCAACAAGGAGATCGAGGGCAAGGGAGCTGGCGACGCCTTCAAGGAGACGTTCAGCAAAGAGAAGGACCAGGACTCGAAGAAGAGCGACGGCACCTTCAAGCTGGCCACCTCGAAGCGCAACTCGATCCTGCCCAACCTGGGCCACCCCGATGGCTGGATTCAGAAAATTGACGAGCGCGACGCGGCTGCCAAGGCCTCGCCCGCCCACGTCAACAAGGACTGGTACTCGCCTGCATTCTCGATCGTCGAGCCTGGCCAGAAGGACCCTCGCAACACCGTGTCATCCAAGACTCAGAACCTCGGCCCTTCGCCCACTAACGCTGGCGCTGCTGCGGGCGGTCTTGCGGGCGCTGCTGGCGCTGCTGGTCTGGCCCACTCGTCGACTGCCAACAGTTCTGCTGCGGCTGCCGGCGTTCTCTCGGGCACGCAGGGCGATGGCAGCACCTCGGCTTACACGACCAACGGCTCGCACGCTCCTGGTTCCGTCGTCGCCGGCACCGGTGCCACTGCCATTCCCGTTGCCAACGGAAACGGCGTTGCTCACCACGACGAGTCGTCGCTTGCCAAGGCGGCGCCAGCGATCAACGGTGCTGCACACAACACGGGCGCGGCGGCGCAGCCTGTCAACCCGTCGTACGAGGCCGGCACCATCACCAAGTAAAGCTCTCTCCATACCGATGTGGTGAGAAGCACCCGTGCTCAGCTGGCAACAGCTGGGCGTGGAGGTTGCAAACTTGATACCGATATTCGCGATAGTATATACCCGTTACCCCTCACATCATACCATTGGACTGCGCCTTGTCGTTTCTCCTCAGCCGGCTCTTGGCTGTTGCTTTCCCCCTTCACTGCTTGTGGTAGAGCGGTGAGGGTCTAGCAAGTAGCAACATGGACGGTGAATGGCGGCAATGCT
Source organism: Sporisorium exsertum (assembly GCA_928724755.1). Classification (NCBI taxonomy): domain Eukaryota; kingdom Fungi; phylum Basidiomycota; class Ustilaginomycetes; order Ustilaginales; family Ustilaginaceae; genus Sporisorium; species Sporisorium exsertum. The sequence goes on from CAKMXK010000004.1 coordinate 648,170, forward strand.
GGGCCAGCCTTGCGAAACGTGGCCTTTTGCCAGTGGCCAGTCACCCTTGTATCGATGATCCAACCCTATGCTATATTCAGAAGGCGTCATCCCCCACTCAAGGGCTGTGTGTGTCGTAAGGAAAAGGCAGTTTCACTTTGCTCCTCTAGTCGCGAGGCCAAAGGCTGTCTGCTTTTTTGATCGATGTTTGCGCACCTCCTTGGCGTCGTCCGTTTCTAATACATCTTGTGAGCTTGTGATGAGATGGTTCGTCGCGACGAAGTGAAAATTCAAAGGGAAAAAGAGGCTACAGAAAATTGAGGGTGCTCGGAAAGAAAGGTTGCGGGGTTGCATGTCGGGTCGCCTTTTCTGTCTGCAGCAGCCAAGCCCTTCTAAAGCAAGACGAGGATGGACAAACTTACAGAGCATGTAGGGCTTGATCGAATACCTGCTCGCAATCAGTGGGACAGCGCTCAGGGAGCATGGCGTTGTGCAGCTGCAGGGGCTCAACACTTGCCGACGAGGTTGCCGAAAAGCGCGCTGCCAAGGCTCTGTGGGTTTTGAGTAAGAAAAGGTGAAACGCAGAAATTCAAGGCTCAGGCTACAGTATCGAGAAAAACACCTTTACAGAAAATTTACGTTCGTGCGTTAAAAGAGGCGTCGATGTGAATTTCGATGTCTCTCTACAGCACGCACGGCGGTACCGATTTTTGCTAGCACGGCGTGCGTGTGCGCTTCTTAGCATTCGCATTCAGCTCCACTTCTTCGACAAGGTTTCATCGACTTGATCAGCATCGTGTCGCGCATTCATCGGCTTAGCAGCGGCAAAACCTTCGCCTTGAAAGCGCTTTCCGACACCGCATCTCGCAGATCTACCATCTCCATCACGGCTGAGCAACCGAGCTTCATCTTACATCTCACCAGCCCCCGCGAAACATGCTCGAGTCGGTCTAGATCGATTTTGCAAGGCGGCACATTCCCCATCCCCGCTGGGCGAGCCGACGCCTTCTCTCTATACAGTCTGCATCCCTCTTGATCGCCGTCGACACCATGATGCAGACATCTTCTTCAGCTCATGTCGCCGCCGCCGCTGGTACCGATCCCGGTCCCGGGCTCACGCGGCAAGGCTCGGTGGCCCGCACCAACGCCATTGCTATGCTCAAACGTGCAGCATCACAACGCGAGACCAAGTCGAGAGCAGAAACGCCTGCCCCGCCAAGTGCATTTCCCTCCGACTCTGGAACGCATCTTGCCGCCTCCTCGAGCGGACTCACTGGCTCGTCAAATCCTACTTTGGCCCACGATCCTGCCGAACCTTCACGATCATTGACAAGAGCGAATCCACAATTCAGCCCCAGCGCTGCTCAAGACGTTTCGGTGACTCACGACAAGGGCTTTTCACAACTACATCCCTCGCAATCCAGCCATACTCCGCATTATCCGATCGACAATGCCATCGCTTCAACTTCCACAGCACCAGCGTCCAGCCCCATGCTGCTGGCTCCCTCGTCATCGAATGAAGCCAGCGATCGCTCAAGGTCTCCCATGTTTCCCGATCGATTCAATCAGCGCAACTTCAATCGCTCACCGCTCCCATCTCTCGAGCAGCTTCGCGCGCGCATTCTCCTCGAACGTGAATCCGAAGGCCTGCAACGAAGCGACAGCACCAGCGCAGCCAGTCAGGCCGCGCGCGCCTACGCTCTCGAAAAGCTTCTCGGCAACAGCGGCACCGACGTCTTTTACGATCACACTCCCGACGGCATCCCAATCGGCCGTGGAGCTGCGACACCCTCCCCAACACCCAGATCCGGTCAGGACGACGGTTTGGCAGACATGGCGTCCGACGATGAGTCTGCGCACGAAACCAGGTTGAGGCGCCACTCCATCAAGAATCGCCCTTCGCTCAGGAGGAGTCGCACCATCAACGGTCTCACCGCTATGGCAGAAGCGCAGAAAAAGGCCGAGTTCGTCCAAGGCGTCTTCCTTGCTGTTCCGGGTCCAGCTTCCAACCGTATCTCGCGCATTCATCAACGCCGCGTAGAGCGTCAGACTATGCTCAAGCCCGCGCCCGTCGCGTCTTCGCAAGCGGCTCTTCCACAAGGATCGCCCGCTGCACCGCTCAATGCTGATGCAGATTCTGCTTCCACCCTCACGCGACAACAATCGCGACGTCAGATTGCACGGACAGAGATGATGCGCAAAATCAGCACCAGAGGCAGAGCTAACGCGACACCGACGCCGCAGCCTCTGTCCGATCCGACACAACCTGCAGACTCAGCAACCGCTTCTCAAGAAGTCACTGCGCAGCCGAGACTGCCTCAGGTTATCACCGACTCTCCCGCCGTCGACGAATCCATCAGCCCTGTTGGCGTTGTCATCCGACCACCATCATCTCCCGTTCCACCGCATCTTTTGCATGTCGACGCACTCACACCACCTTCGCCAGCGCCAACTTTTAGTCGCACTCTCAGCCCGGCCATTGCAGCCAACGCAAGTATCTATCCGGATGTCGCTGCGGCGCAGCAAGCCGATACACTGGCAGCATCGGCCTCGTCATCCGAGTTGAAAGCTTCGTCGTCAGCTGCATCTCTTGCATCCCGCTATGCGCCCAGCACCGCGACCGACGCTTCTGCGCTTCACATGCACGAACGCAATCGCGAAAGCCTGATGGCGCTGCTCAACAATGAGGACAGTTTTGAGTTCGAGGCATACCTGTCACTCCCTTCTACATCGACTGATGCCGAGGCAACTTCCGCATCTGTTCGGAGCGTGGCATTGAGATCTGGGCCGGTTGGCAATGGCCGGACTGCCTCTCTGCATGTCTCCCGGCCGGAGTATGAGTCCGAGAACGAGGCGCTTACTGTGGACTTTGGCAGGGATGCCCACAGGAAGCGTCGTGCGGGCATCGTTGGTGTAGGTCTTGAAACGGTGCCATCTCACGCAGCACCGACCGTCGAAGCTAAGAGCTTGAATACCGCAGATCAACAGACACGAAAGGAGAACCCTACGGGACTGTCGCCGAGGAAGCGAAGCGATGCTGCCGTCTTCAAGCGCGCCTCGCAGCCTCGACAATCGCTGCCTGGCCTGCATCCGCAGCAGCCAACCACACACGAGCTCTTGTCCAGTCCTGCATCTTACACGGACGATGAGCCATTGGAGGACGACGCTTTCTACAAGCTCTACTCGCCCGCTCCTGATGGCTCCGACGACGACGACGAGAGCGATGAAGATGAGGACGACAAGGGGGAAAACATGGTTCAGGTGCGAGATGAGGGCTCGACTGTGTTTCAAGGTGCGCCTCCGTCGCAAGCCAAGGTTGGCGCTGCAAACATGCATGGTCTTGGCCTCATCTCGTCTGGCAGCACTCCGAAGCACACTCAGCAATCCCAAGCTGAGCTTCCCACTACTCCTCCTCAACGCCTCTTTCGTCGTGACTCGGCCGCTGTGCCTTGCGACCCGTCCCCCAGCACCGAGACCGAGTTCGGCGAGGCACGCAGAACGCCTTGGATGGCTTCGAGCCCAAGTGGATTCAACGTGCCGCTGCGTCTGTCCAATTCGCTCATGTCGACGGCACATGCGATTGCGTCGGACTCGCCAGCCACCGACCCGAGCCCTGTCATGCGCGGCGCGGGCCCTTCACGTACCACGCGAGGTGACTGGCCCATGTCCATCGCTAGTAGTGGCACGATTCCGCCGAGCAGGGAAAGTCTGGAAGGTCGCGGCGAGGCAGAGGCACGTTTGCGCTCATCCGAAGAAGGCCGAGGTCCCAACACCATGCCTGCGATCGGCTCGCCTCTGATGGAGGAGCCAGAAGACGCAATGATCAAGGATGCAGAGCATCACACTCAAAAGCCGTTCGGAAGAGCAGAGGTTACTGTCGCGAAAGACTCAGACTTAGAGCTTCTCTCCGTTCCAACTGCGCGTGGGAAGCCGTCTGAGCGTGTCAAAGCCATGCTGGGGCCCAACTTTGTCGCTGAATACGGCACGGATCTTGACTTCGACTCTCGGTCTCGCTCGTCCGTTGGAGGAGATGAGGATCACAAGCTCGAAGTGCCGAGCTCGCGCGTCAACGCGTCGTCCCTGTCCAACAACAGCAACGTCTCGATCAACGACATCAGCGATGTGGATGGTGAAGTGGACGAAGCCTACCTTCGCAAAGTCGATCGAATGGCGGACAAGCTCGGCAAACTTGCTCGCACTAATAAGGTGATCGGTGTCAATGGCGCTTCTGGTGTGGGCATGACGAGAGCTGCAAGTTCGCGCACGGCGGTGCCACCAGCAGCTCCGAAGCTTGAGCGCAGCAATACTTCGACGGGCAGCAGGTTCACAGAGCATGTCTCTTCTCTTCCCGCCAGTCATTCGCAGCGTCCATCTGTGGATCTGTCGGCGTTGGCGGGGAACGAGAAGCTGTCGCCTTTCCCGGGTTTGGCCAAACACAGTCCCGTGCAGAGCCAGGAGGGTTTCAGCCGCATGGCGGTCTCGGCAGCACCTCCTTCCTCCACGTTGGCAGCCACAGTGCACCCCAAAGACGTCCATCCGGGCGTTTACGAAGCGCCTTTATCTTCAACGGCAGCCAAGGATGATCAAGATGCAAATGGCAAGCAGATTGGCCTGTTCTCGTCGCTGCGTCGCAAAGCGTCGAGCTTGAGAAGGACGCCATCGTCAGCCAAGGAGGCCGGTGGGTTCTGGGCGCGCCGTGGCAAGAGAGAGGAGTCACCCAAGCTGCCGACCGAAGCTACTTTCATTTCGGCACCTATCCTGACGGACGCCACACCTGGACCGGCCCACACCGCTTCGCAGCCCATCGTTACGGCAGACAAGTCGCAGGAGGATGCTCTGAAGGGCATTGCAATGCGTCGTCAGAGGGACAATGACGCAACGTTCGAGCATCGGCTCTTTGATGGGCAGACGACGGACAAGGCGCCAGCAGCAGCGGATATGCAGCGCAGTGCCTCCATTTCCTCGGTGGTCAGTGCTCGTATTCGAACAGATTTGCAAGATGGCACGGCGGACGCGGATGCCTCCTCTTCTTCCGACCGTCACGGAGCGGCAGCCAAGGCGTTGGCGCCGAGCACAACTGCCATGATGCATCGCTATAGCCGCATGTTGTCCACCGCTGGTCCGATGCAGACGATTCCTGGAGCGACGCAAGAAGACATGCAGGATCCACCACGCAAGCTGCTAGCGACAGACCCCGTGTTCCAGGTCATCAGCGCCACGACGATCAAAGATCGATACCTGTTCCTGTTCAGTGACATTCTTGTGGTTGCCAAACCTGTCGCGGCTCCAGGCTCAGAAGCGGGCAAGACGATGGGTCAGATGAAGCAAGCTTCCGTGCTACCGACCTTGTCATGGAAGTTTAGCGTCAAAAACATCCTCGAGCTGCATCGACTCAAGGTGAGCGTCACGACGAATACCCGCACAGCATCTGCAAAAACCCGAGCCCAGAATCCGGTGCTTTGGGGCTTTGTCTCGCATTTCAGCAAGGACCCTGATGCAGCTGTCCGCGCACTCGTCGCCAAAACCGGCCTTGAGCCTTCGCCTGCCTCGATTGCACAGCTGCTCTACCAGACACCGGAGCTGGACCGACACGATCTGACCCAGTACCTTGGCCATCCTTCGCGACGCGAAATCCTCAAGGCGTACGTCTCGCAACATCGACATGTAGGCGTCTCGATCGAGTCGGCGTTGCGTAGTTTACTGCTGGATCTGCGTTTCCCCACGGATCTGGATGCATTTGAAGCGTTGCTGATACATTTCGCCCAGAGCTGGACGCAGCACAACGCGTCAATGATCAAGCCGAGTTTCACGGCACAGATTGCTTCCGATTTGGTGTTTGCGATCATGGCGCTCAACGATGCGCTCCACACCGGGTCGCAGGCGGGAGCATCTTCGGTGACGTCACCTAACTTCCCGAGACCTGTGACGGTGGTGACGCCGGGACTGTTCAGTGCGCCGTGCCGCGAGCTGTCGAAGGCTGACTTTGTGAGTGTGTTCCGGCAGCACGATCCGGACGGGGTGCTGTCCGACCGGACGTTGAGTCGGATCTACCTCTCGATAAAGTCGGAACCGCTTGTGCAGGCGCTGGACCGGTACGAGCCGCGGTTTACGATCCGGGTGAAAGGTGGGAAGCTGCCGACGCGCTTGACGTATGCGCAGCCCGCAGAGCCGGTGACGCTTGTCATTCCTGCGCGGGACCCGGATCTGGCGATCCGCCTGTATGCGCAGGATATGACGTTCGAGCCGCCGGTCTTGACGTTCGGTACGTCGAACGAAGCGAGTTTCACCATGTGGACTAAATCGCTGGGTGCTAAGCAAGTCGTATTCGTCCGAGCGGGGCGCAATGCGCGCTTCTACGGCGGCACGGAGATCGACGTCACTAGCGCACCTACGTACAGCACACTCACGGAAGACTGCCCGCTCCCGCGCAGCTTCAATGTGACAGTGGAGCGGGCGTTCATGAAGCACAGCTTCACGCTCACTTCGGTTTCCTCCAGCTCAGGTGAGGACACGAAGCGATTCATGTTCAGTTTTGAGGATGCGGAGAAGGTGGAGCGGTGGACGAAGGCGATACGGGAGCAGGCGGAACGATGCATTAAGCAGAAGGCAGCGCAGGCGGCGGCGAAGGAGAGGGAGGCGGGGATGTCGCGGGCGACGGAGACAGCGAGTTTGCAGGTGTTGAGGGAGGCGTTGATCGATGCGGCGCCGGTGGAGGGTGGGGGTTTGGGGAGGGCTCTGACGGTGAGCGAGACGCCTGTGAAGGCGGCGGTACGTGCGGGGCAGGGTGGGCTTGGGATTGCTGCGGGGGGTGTACCTGCTTCGATGGGTCTGCGTGCCCCCGCGACGGCGGCGTTGGATCGAACAACGTCGACATCGCGTCACTACTACGCCGCATCAGGTGTGGGCAGGCACGAGCGCGAACTGCTGATCCTCCCCTCTACCTCTTCCAGCGCAGTGGGGGAGAGGGGACATACCAAAGGCTCTGCCTCACTGTCGCTCTACCCTCCCTCTACATCGCTCACTCGCCTCCCGCCGTCGAGCGGGAGTGTCAGCGGTGCGATCGGGAGGAGTAACAGCGCTCGCTCGGCGTCTAGCCCCCAATCGCCGTTCGCTGCTCTACCATCGGTCGAGGCCAACAGCGGTGGTAGTGGTGGATCGGGTGATACAGCCAATGGGGCAAGCGGTCGTGCGGGTGGCAGCAGTGGTGCAGCGGTGAAGGGAGGGCAAGAGGGAAAAGTCATGCAAGGCACCCACATTGTCAACATTGTCCGTCTCAACTCGCTGCTTGTACACGTCGTTGCGGCGCACCAGCACCAGGCACAGCAGCAACACGATGCACAGCAGCAGCAGTAGCATACACAGTCACACCACAAGTGGCAGCAACGAGAGCCTCCCCGGCAACACCGCTAACAGCAGCAATTGCAGCCGCGACACGGCTACCACGACGACGAACCACACCAGCACCACCATCTGTCGCAGCACCCAATCACATCACCAGCGACTCGGGCTCGTGTCATTCACTGCCACGCACACACACAAACGGCATTCGTTTTTCTTCAAGGATCGACGCAATGATAGATCATACCCCCATCCTCCAACAGAATTGAAAAAAGACATTCGTGCGCATTTGGATCACCACGTTGTGTGAAGTTGGGTAGGACTCGACTGCGTTGAAGGAGGACTTGCATGTGAATCGCCATCTCGCTAGAGTGACAACAGCACAACTAAAACTCCAAACAACAGAACGGCAACTAATTAAACACACGACCCGTACAATTCGTCGCGCCACAGCGACACTGAATATCCAGCCGATTGACGACGGCAGGTCTGCTTGCAGCAGCAGCGCTCTCTGCCGCACTGGTCGTAATAGCCGCCACCGTATCGGCACCCGGTTTGGTCGAAGGTGCATGGATAACAGTCGCCTTGTTGCGTCGACTGGACCATTTCGAGGGACTCTGTGGAGCCAAAGCCGAAGCGGAAGCCAAAGGAAGCGGTGCATCATCCGAATACTGCGTGCCCCTGTAGTTGAAGCAAAGCTCTTCGCCCGCCTTGACCGCGCGCCTCGTGAAGAAGGCAAGCAAGGGCCGCATGATGGAAGCGTCGTCCGTGTAGACGGGGACGTGCAGGATGTTGGGATCGCATGAGTGGTTGAAAAATCGCGTATGGTTGCCCCACAACGCCGAATCGACCGTGACCAGATGCTCGTCCTCCAACCCAGACCGAATCTCTCGCAGCTCGCATGCCCTGTCCTGATCTTCGAAACTGAGACTCAGAAAGTTCCACACGGGATCTTCATAGTCCTCTTCGGTGATGGGAGCCTGGCCGATATAATCTGCCGGAGCTCCTTCCTTGGCACGTCTCCGCAGCGCCGCTTCCCTTGCACGCAATTCGGCGAGCTTCTTGGCACGTTCAGAGATGTGCGCTTCTTGAAGGCGGTCAGAAGTACCCGCCCTAATCCTCTTCTCGGCATCGTCCAGGCCAAGTGCGACGCACTCGTCGTCCTCCTGGATAACCTGCAGGTAGTCCTCGTACAACTCAATTGTGTAGGCGGTGTCGGTGACCAGTTCGACAAGCTTGCGATGGTTTCTAGCGCTACCGCGATAGTGTCCGAGTACGCCCTTTTTGGCCAAATCTTGCTCGATAATCCTGAGCGTGAGGTGCACCTTGATGATATGGCTATCCACCGTCTGCAGATAGGTGGAGCCTAGCTTGTTGTCGTAAACGTCGGCGCGTCTCTCGCTCTCGTGGTCATTGAGCAGCTCGCCGCCGTACGTGCCAACAAAGGTACCAGCGTCAAGGTCAGTGAGGGCTTTGATGCCCCAGCCTTTAGACTCGGTCTTCCAGATGGCAAGACGAGCTTTCTTGCCCTTCTGCACCACACGATTCTTGCACGACGACGAGCAGGAGCAAAACTTGTTGCACTCAAAGATGGGCGTGCCCTCTGGGACATGCTTCATCCTGATGCGACCCTGTTCATCGTAGATAAACGCGAGAGCCGACGCCTTTGCATCTCTGCCATCGATGGCGGTTTGCGATCGGGAGTCGGCAAACATCTTTTGGTAGTAAGACTCGGAAAAAGGGTAGCAGTCGGCAGCCCTACGAAGACAGGCACAGGTCCTGGGATCGCACTCGTCGTCGTCGCAATCGCAGCCCCTGTTGACGCAAAGCTCGTCGGTCATCTTGAAACCGTTGACGTCCTTCAAAGGCTTGACCTGGTCGAAGGACGGAACCGAGGGGTCGCAGAGATAGTTGTCTGTCCAGACAAAGTCCCAGGGAGGCACGACATCACCGAGGTTGGCAGGATGACTGTTGAGGACAGCCAGACCACTCATGCCGAGCTCCCACTCCTGCACCCAAGCAGTGAAGAAATCGACGATCCGAACAGATTCGTTGTCGGGAAAGAACTTGGGAGGATCGTTCGCGAGCCGGAGCTGGAGTGCCTGGCCGACGTCGGCGGAACGGGTTTGCTCCAGAAATCGCGGGTCGGAACGAAGAACAGAGAGCGCTTTGATCTCCTTACTGGCAAAGGTCATCTTTTGTTGGGTCGGGCGGTTTCGCGAACGATCAGCGTCGTACTCGTCCATTGGCTCGTCGTGGACGCGTGATGAAGCAAGTTTGATATTCGAGGTCGAGGCCAGAGGCCCAGTGATGACAAGCGGCATTTCCCGAGACAAGAAGGAGAGCAGTGTTGGAGAGGGATTGTGGCGAGTTGCGTCGCGGCAATGGTAGCCTCGACAAGACCGGTGAGCTTTGAAGGCTGCGAGTTGGACAACCAGCTATCGATCAAGACGGAAAAGAGAGCAAGAGAAGACGGAAGAGCTACGGAGAGCAGGTTTGTATAGTTGCGAATGGACGAAAAAAAGTCGGGTCCGTACCGTCAAGGGAGAAGAGCGTCGAGGGTGGGCTGCAAAGCTGTGCGGAAGGTGGCTCTTGAGGCGTCTCCTTGGCACGCGCACGGTGCAACCTGAGTCGAGGGTCAGGATGAAGCCGATCAAGACAGCCAAAATTGATCAAGGAAGGAGGGTTGCAAGTGGCAGTGCGGAGGAGAGAGTGGCCCGAAGAATGCGTAGTTGCGAACGGATCGGATGTGCCAGAGAGCTCGTCACAATGTGACGGTCCAGATCTCCCACACCTCTTGTGCTTAGGGCGCGATCGTCGGAACTGCCGTCGTTATCGAGATCAATTCGGTAGCAGTCTGAAGTGAAGACAATCCGAAGAGCCAGAACAGAGTACGTCGCAGAGGGAAGTGAGCAATGTGCACTGTTGCAAAGGTCACCGACGAGTGTTGGACTGGTGTTCTTCTCGCAACAGCGAACGCAGGGTTCGAGAACCCAGTTTTGTGGGCGTGTCTGTGATTCGAAATGTGCGCGCGTTGAAGGCGACTTTTTCATCTCGCCGATCCGAAGATGCTCAGCCCGATGCAAGGTGGAGGAAGATCACGGACTTGCAGCTGTCAAAAAGAAACGCGGCGCAGATGACGTCCTCGCAAACGCTTTGCTAAGGATATTTATCTCTCTCTCTCTCTCCGCGTTTTGTGGCGCTTGGCGTCTTACGAAAGCTGATCCTTCGGTGCAGCCGAGCATCCCGCAGCTGGCCAGGGTCCTTGCTGTGTTCGAACATGTCGCTGCTCGCTCCGTCATGCTGCAACACCTGCTGCTTCCTTGTTGGGTGGCAGTGTACGCTCCTCATTCAGGTGACTAACCTTTCCCGTCTGCCGCTTCCTGCCTCTTGACCGTGCTGAAAACCGAGCATCGTTTGCCGTCCGCTTCCTATACGTTCGCCACCACCATCAGGACCTCCGCCGCATTGTCTGATCCGCTGGACCAGTATCGCACCACCTCCCCCGACGTCGCCGCCTAGCATTTTCCATCCGACTCGCGTCATGGCGTCCACCTCGAACGGCAACGGCAGCCATGCCAGCTACAAGAAACGCGTCATCGTCGTCGGAGCCGGTGCCTCAGGCATGTCGGCATGCCATGCCTTCTCGCTCTCCCCGCACGAGTTCGACGTGACTCTCTACGACAAGCAATGCACCCTCGGCGGCTCTGCCACCTCTTACCAGCTCCCCGACCCAGCCAAGTACAAGTCGCAGTACATCAACGACGGCGTCCAAGGTGCCTCGCCCGTCTTCTACAACACGTTTAAAGTATTTGAGCATGTGCTCGGCTTTAAGGCGCAAGAGGTGGGCATGCAGATCTCGTTTGGCAAGGGCAAGGAGTCGTTTTGGAGCAACGTCTTTCCCTCGGAACTCGTGGAGAAGTATGCCAAGGATATCAAGAAGTTCGGCACGACGCTCAAGACGATCAAGCGTTTCGAGGTGTTGTTTGCCGTCATCCCCGTGCATAGGATGCTCAAGATGTTTGGCTTCTCGGACGAATTTGGCGAGCGCATGGTGTACCCGCTCGTCGCTCTTTTCTTTGGCACGGGCAACGACACGAAGCACATCTCGTCGGCGATTCTGGAGCGAGTCTTCCTGGATCCTAGCATGCGACTCTTTGAGTTCTCCGAAGACAGTCTGCTCGCTAGTGTGCCCACAATGATGGCGTTCCCTGAACTTGCGCGTGTCTATGCAGCCTGGGAGGACGAGGTGACCAAGAACGGCAACATCCGCCTCGAGACCAGTCGGGAAGTCACCGAGATCCAGCGCAACACCAAAGAAGCCCGCAAGCGAGGCGGGAACGTCCTCATCACATCCCGTCGCGTCGACAAAGAAGGCAAGCCATTCACCACAGGAGACGAAAACGAGCGCGCCGAAGTATTCGACGAACTCATCCTCGCCTGCGATGCCGATACGTCCCTCAAGATCCTCTCGAAGAGCGCGACGTGGAAGGAGCGCAAGATCCTCGGCTCGATCATGTACCGCTGGGACATTACCACTACGCACAACGACTACGACTACATGTGCAAGCACTACCAGATGACGTATGACTCGCAGTACAATGCCAAGAACCGCGACGACAAGAAGACCAAGGAGTCGTTTGAGTTTGCCGAGAAGAACTGGAAGCCGCTTTACCTCATCAAGATGTACGAAGACGATCCGGCGCTCATCGAGATGTCGTTTGATTTGACGAATTATCAGCCGCAGTTCTCGGGGTCCGGTCCCACAGGCCCGCAGGACAAGGGCGCACGCGCGCCAGCCTCTGCCCCTCCACGCGAGCGCCAAGGTCCCCATGGTAAACAGGGCGATAGCCAAGAAAAGGAGCTCTCGCAACTCCCCTCTTCCAATCCCGAAGATCTCAAGGATCCACCTGTAGAGGATCACGTGTTCCAGACCATCTTCCTCAACAAGGAGCTCTCGCAGAAGTGGACGCGCAACGAGATCGCGAAGGACAAGATCATCCTCGAGAAGTGGTGGAAGCAGCAGTCACATCGCTGGACGCACTATGCGTATGTCGTGCCCTGGTTGTGGCTCATTAATGGAGCTAACCATACGAACTATTGTGGAGGGTGGACGCTCGTCAACATGCAAGAGGTGGCCATTGTCTCGGGGTACGCTGCGGCGGTGGCGATCGGTGCCAAGTATCCTTTTGAGGAGGACAAGGAGTGCGCGAGGTTGTTCCATCTGTACAATGCGCTTGCGCATCTGAGCTTTCAGAATGCTAAGAAGGCGCTCAAAGGTTGAAGAGGAGGGCGCTTAGATACTACCTTCTTGACTTCTGATTCAATCTCGATACACGCATACCCCGGAATACAAACCAATTTTGAGTCGTTGACAAGCATGCTTAGTTTGTGCTGTGTGTCACCGCCCCAGCCTTTCTCCTGAGTATTCGGCCGGAAGCTGCCGCAGCTACTCGTCTTTCCCACCCTTCCCCTGTCTCGGTAGCAACCCGTCCAGCAGCGGTCGAACACCCAACCAGCCCAGCAACAGCATCGCCAGCATCGGCAGCGCCATATTCAGCGCAGTCGCTGGCACGCCGCCCGCATACAACCGTTCGAGCGTGAGATGGATCGGCGCCGACCTTACCTGCCTCTCCTCCCCTTCCTTGTCCACCGAGGCTAGACGATCAAAGATTGTTTCAGCGAGCCGAAAGAGCGGCGTAAAGATCGACGTCGGCAGCGAAAGATCTGCCGCAGGCGGGATGGGCACGCCGGTTTCCTGCACCACCAGATGGAGGAACAATCTCGGACACGGGAAGTGCGGAGCGCTCTCTGCATCTGGGTTGACATTGATCGTGTCGCTAGCTAGAATCTCTGCTGGCTCCGCCGAATGAGCGGATTGCGAAAACACCACCGTATCCTCCCTCGGGCTCGACGACGGCACCCCCGTCTCCCTCGGCACGATCGACGACACAACCGCATGATTCGGCAAACTCCCCCTCGTCTGCGCCATACTCGCCGTATTCCTCACATCCACAACCTTGTTCGTCTCCACCAACTCGGCCTTCCACTCCACCCCTCCGCGCTGCAACACCTCTTCCGGCCCCAGTAGCTGCATGCCCACCTCCAGCGCCAGGTGCGCCGAGATCGATGAGCGAATCGTGAACCGTTTCGTGAAGAACCACGCCAGACTGTCGATCCTTTGTCGAACCCATCGATCGCGCGGATTGAGTTCGGAGTAGAGACTCGCCTGGCGCGGAGCGGGTAACGTAAAGCTTCCGCCGTCCGAAATGTCGAGCACCAGCCAGGCGCCTTTCTTCGAGTCGTTCAGCTGAGCGATGGAGTCGGTGAGAGGGTCGGGTACGACGCTGAAGGTCGAAGGTGATGTCGTTGGACGCAGAATTGGCCTACAGACGTGTCAGAAAGAGAATCGCTCGAGTCAGTCTACAACATGCTTGCTCTGATTGCCATAAAAGTTTTAACTAGGGCTGGGTCATATTTCCGAACTAGAAGAGTAGGGAGCCGATGGCGCAAATAATACAGTGGCCGAGAAAAGGGTGCAGCTGAAGAGGGATCGTTGCAGCACTCACCAATTGGACGAGAGCTGATCAGCAGCCTTGGCTGCCAAGTGACCGTATTCATCCGCACGGCAGAGCACGGGACCAAAGTTGCGAATCTCGGTATTCGCCTCGACGCTCGTAGTCGCCACTGCCAGCAGCGCAGTGAACAGAGCAAAGAAGCGAAGCATCCTGCCCCTCTGTTTTGGCTGACCTGCTGTGAATTTGTTGCTGCCAGGACCGTTGATGGCCGCGGTGGCCGGAGACGTCAAGAGTGGCTCAAAGTCGCTTTGAAAGCGACGTGCCTTGGGCCAAACATGCTCGTGCTGTTGTTGGCTTGCCTTCGACGTGCTGCTGCGAGTAATCGATAATGGTCGAGTGAGTGCAGAGGCGATGTTCCAGATCTTTTCGAGGGTCAAAGCAACCAGGTTGATCCAGGCGTAAAAGATCATGGGGATGAGACCCATCATGAGGTTTCCAACCACACCTCGGCGGCGTATAGTGTCGTAGATCTCGGTCTCGACGATGCGTTTGGCATTAGGATGTCGATACGGACCAAGCAGCCGGTAGAACGTGGGGAACGCAGCGCCAAAGCAGTAAATCAGTGTGACCTTGAGGCCATACGTCCAAAGCAGCTGACCCAGAGGCGGAGCAGTGCCCATATCGCGAGCCAGCGTCGATACGTAGGAAGAGTAGTCGACGCCGTACTTGATTCTGGCGTTCTGTTTGACCAAGAGATAGTAGTGGGGCGTCGAAAGCGGTGATGGGATGCGGTTACGGAGGATGAGCGTCCACAATTGCGCCTGCATCTCGGCAATAGGGGGGATGGCACCGACACCAGGACGCACAAAACCGATGAAGGCTACGGTGGGATCCTCTGGATCGAAGACGTCTCTGCAGCGGACGGTGGCAGGAACGGGATAGTCTTTGGACAAAAAATCGAATTGCTGCGTATAACCTGTAGCGTAGACCACCACGTCCGGCTTGACGGTACGATTGCGCATGCGCAAGTCCTCCTTGCGTCCATTGCGAACAAACTCGACCGTGCCGTCCTCGTTCACGCGTGCCGGGAACGGCGCCAGATCGACCGACACCTCTTCCGGCTTCACCGAGGGCGGATCGAGGTAGCTGGTGATGCGCTCAAGAAAGCGTGAACGGCTCTTCCAGCCGCGATTGATGTAAGGCATGGCCTTGCTGCTCTTGTTGAGAAAGGTGTAGGCTCGACCCAGCCGATGTGGTTCCAGTTCGCCGACCCATTGATTGCAGCCTGCTTGGGTACCGGTGAGACACCAGAGGAGACGCTTGATGACAAAGTCGGAGATGAACCAGCGCAAATGAGCAGCCGCAACCCAAGGATGAACGTAAGCTGTTTCAAAGAGGTTGGTGATGAGTCCGTCGATGGGCAAGTTGCCGTCAAAAACATTGCCAAAGACGACGAAATCAGCAAGGACAGCTGGAAACACGAGGAAACCCGATCTTGTGCAGAGGACAACCTCCTTGGCGCCCGCCTTGACCGCCTCATAGGCCATATCCATACCGGTCTCACCCGTGCCGAGCACCATGACACGCTTGCCGCGATAAAGAGATCGATCCTTGAACTGGGACGAGTGGAGGGTGACGATTTCAGATGCCTTGGTAGCGTGCTGAATGGGTTCGGGGATGCGCGATGCTACGGTTTCGGCTGAGCCCATCGGCTCTGTGACGACCTGATCTCCTTTGATGATCGGAGGCAGCCCTGGAATCTGAGGCAATGCCGGTGTCACATGAAGACCTGAGCAGACACACAGGTGGGTAAAGAGCTCGAAGCGATCCGGGGCATCCGTGTTCGGCGGATCCAAGCAACGGAAGCGCAAGAGATGACCACCCTCGACCTTGACCGATTTGACGACACCGGTGCGGAATCGAAAGTCGCATCTCTGCATCAGCTTGAAGTGCGCTGTGTAGTCCTCCAGATATTGAACGTATTCGTCGAGAGTGAGATGGTCCTTGTGTTCGAGCGGCAGACGAAAGTCGGAGAAAGAGGTGAGCTGCTTGGACGAGACGAGCGTCGCATTCGAGTAGGAGCGATATCGGAATGTGCCGCCGATGTCTGCCTCCCTCTCAAAGATAGTGATGACAGGCTTGAACGCTGGATCAGCATCGGCCGCTTCGAGCAACGTTTTGGCGGTCACGAGAGCACTCGGTCCTGCTCCGATGATGGCGACCTTCATCTATGTAACTCAAGCGAAGCCGAGTAGGTCCAAGATGCGGAGATGTCGAAGAAGCGGAGAAGCCGAAGATAATGACGACAGACGAGGTAGGATGTGCCGATGAACAAGGGACAGAACACAGACGCAAAGTCGAGACAGAACCTTTGGGGTACGTGTGAGAGATCAAAGCGTTGGCGGGTCGGTCAGGGTCCAAATGAGACGGTGAGCGTTCTGTGCGTGCAGCAGCACTCACCAAAAATATCTCTTACGCGAGCAGGGGAAATTGACAGGTGGGGCTTGGGAAATCGAATTTGGAGGTATGCCCCACTGCTAGATGGAAAATTCAGAAACTCTAATAGTCGATCATTAATCCGTACCCTTCAGCAGCGGAAAGAGAGGTACTTGAGCTGCCCAGAAAAGGAAGAACCGCAGCACCTAGAATTCCCGCGTGGTCCCACCGCAGTACGGACTCGGCGAATATCGTGCTTAACTTCGCAGGTTGGACGGGATGCAGTGCTATACGGTTCTACGGCCGCAGATGGTGAGAATGAATGAGTCCTGCTTTATAGAGCGTCGCAAGAAAGGATTTCTGGCTTGAGCGTCGGATCGTCTTTAGAATGGTGGGTGTGCTTGAGACAGGAGCCGTAGAGCCGTGCAAAATTCCGTTCCAACGAGGCGTGACGTCAACTGAAAATCCCTAAAATGTCAGATTTTGCCCATTCAGGGTCCAGCTTCTTCCTCCACCTTGAATGCATCCAGCTTCTCTCACACCATCCATGCCTTGACACCCCCGACAAACACACAGCGATCGATGCCGCTGCGCAAAGAGCCGCCAACGCCACGCTCAGCTGCAGCCAATTCGCGTCTCGATCCTACTCACTACAATGCGAGCTCGTCCCTGACACCGTTGATCCCGTTCAAGCCCGGCCAGACGTCACTTCGCAACCAGGCGATTCTCACGGAAGACGAGTATACTTCGGCGCTGTCGTCGATCATCAAGCGTGATTTCTTCCCTGGGCTGGATCGAATTACTGCCGAGAATGAGTACTTGGCTGCGGTGGAGTCGGAAAATCCGGTGCGGATGAGGGTTGCGTTGGATCGGTTACTGCGATTTGACGGGCGGAGTGGAGGGTCGCAGTCGATGGGGAAGCGGGGAGGGAAGGATGGGGCTGACGCTACGCCAGTATCTTCCAGGGAGAGGGGCGAGTGGGAAGATACGCCTATAGCCTCTGGCTCTTCGGCGAGGATCTTCAATCCGACATTCACCCCTGCTGCTTCCACACCGGGGCTGAGCCAGATCAATGAGCCGGAAGAGCAAGACATCTCCTCAGGCATCATCCCAGATCTCGAGATCTCGCTGGCAGACTTCCAAGGGAGATACACCTCCGAAGACAACGCAAGCTTCTCGCAGCTGCTCGATCGCGACAATCAGGAGCGCAAGCGCAAGCACGCACACCTCTTTGCGCGCGAACGAGCCTCCGAGCAGCGACGGAAACACATTATCCAAGCAGAAGAACGCGATGCGCAAAAAGGGAAACAGCTCGCTATCGAGGCGAACCCGGATCATCCGAAGCTCGTGCTGGAGCAGGTAAAACCCACACTTCTCATCGAACCAAGCAAGGCAGAAAGTTCGACGCCCAGAAACGGAAATGACCCGATGGACGACCTCATCCTAGTCCCCGAACCAAGACATGACGACCGACCGACACCCCTAGGTCTCAATCGATGGAAGTACACCGCACGCAACCCGCTCATGTACGCCGCCGATGCCAACGAGTCCTATCTCCACACACGTCCCTCCTCTTCATCCACTCAGAACGACGATCAACCCAAGCCAACAACCAACTTTGCTGCGCTCCGGCTGCCGGATGAATCCGATCCGCGTGACAGTCAGAGAGAGGAAAGCGAAGCCGGCTGGTCACCGAGCAGTTCACGCATCGACGAAGCGATTCAGCGTGGACGAGCTGGATCCTTCACCTCATCTCTCGGCTCTGCCAGTGTCGCAGCGGAAGGAACGCCAAAAGTCAACGGCTACGGCTTCGTCACGCCGTACTCTACGCCCCAGCATGGCGCTCCTCACGCAGAAGACGCGCATTTGAGGATCTACGACGCGATCAAGGCTAAGCATCGGAGCGATACCTCGTCGTCTGCGAGTACTCCTCATGGTGGCAGTGGATTTCAGTTGCCGCGGTTGGGGAGACGCGAGGAGCTGGCTCAGAAACTTGCCTCAACCGCATCTCCCAAAAGCGCAGCGGGCGGAGTGACGCCGTACGGCAAAGCCAAGTACGCGGGGCTGACGGGGTTGAGGGTGAGAGCGTTCGCAAGTCCGCGTAGCACTGGTCGAAAGGCAGGCGAACTGACGCCGGCTGCAAGAGCGTTGTTGGATAGGAGTACGAGGGGGATCACTCCATCTCGCCATCAGTCTGCCGCTCCAGCATCTGCACGGCGGGACAACGAAAAGAGAATCGCAGATCGAAGCTGGACCCCGACACCTCGACGATGACCTTAAATTTGACCTCAGTCACTACGTAGCAGTATGGATACCAGGAATTAATCTATTTTGCACTTTGTAAAGATACAGTTCTTAGGCCTCATTAGGACGAAGGACGATCTTGACGCCGCTCACGCCCTCCTTGTTCGCCTTTGAGCGCTTGCTCAACGTTGACCAGCCCGCCCTCAACGATCTACACTCTGTTGAGGATGATTTTGCCCTGAGCGACATAATCCTCTTCACCGCCGACTTTGCTCGCCAACGGCTCAAAAATGTAGCGGTGGGCGGGGCTGCTGCCCGAACCAAAGATGGTCGCCACTTCCACCTTCGGTTTGCCTTCTACCTGAGCCTGAGCGGCGGCCTTCTCTCTTGTCGAGGACAATGATGACTTTGCCACCGTCCAGGGACTGATGGAGTTCGACGGCGAGGAGCTTGCTGGAACGGGAGGAGATCGAGTCGTAGACGCGCTCTGCGGTGGAGTTGGGGGGGATGTGGGAGGTGAAGTCTGACGCGGAGGTGGCGG
Organism: Sporisorium exsertum; assembly: GCA_928724755.1. Lineage (NCBI taxonomy): Eukaryota > Fungi > Basidiomycota > Ustilaginomycetes > Ustilaginales > Ustilaginaceae > Sporisorium > Sporisorium exsertum. Next base: position 667,226 of record CAKMXK010000004.1, read on the forward strand.
TGGAGCGGTCGAGGGTGATTGTGGCGCCAAGAAATTTGAGGTGTTCGAAGTGCGACGGGCTGGAGGAGGTGATGATGTGGTCGAACCCTGAGGGTCTGGCGAAGTGGATGGCGTATTGACCGACGGAGGAGGAGCCGCCGAGGATGATGGCGGTTTTGCCTTTGCCTGCGGTGGCGCCGTCCTTGTCCCATGGCGCGGGAAGCGAGAGGCCCGTGTTGTGGAACACACCAGTCGCGGTGGCGAATCCTCCTACCCAGAACGTGGCCACCTGCCCGTCCGAGACGTTTTTGGGCGTCTTGGCGTACTGCTGGAACTTGGACGAGTCGTAGTTGCCGACGATGCCATGGAAGAACACGCGCAAACCGATTGCGTGCGTGGTCACTGAGGAGCCCACAGCGACGACTTCGCCGGGGGCGTCCAACCCGCGCACGGCAGGGAATTGAGAGTAGACGCGCTCCAACCAGCTTACGTGCTTAGAGTGAAGGGGTCAACATCTCGGCTCCATCTCATCCGCCCCTCTTGGATACTGGTACTTTGCATAACGGTACAATCTCACCTTCGGACATAAAAGAGTGTTTCAGAGACACGGCTGCAACAACAGCTCGACACCAGTCACCCAGACGACCACTCGGTCCGTGGCATCACAAGCTGGTTCGAATGTCTGTCATTGAAGCATTCTTATGTCGACTTGCAGAAATCGCCTATCATTTGTCATTTTTTTAACTTCGAATGCAGGTCACATCACGCTTCGTGTCACCATCGTGCGGCTCGCGTGCCGCCGAGAGGTATCCGATGCTTTTCTGCTGCTGCTCCTGCCCCGATAAGATCAACTCGTCGGCGCCATGCTCTGCGTCGATGTTACCATTCCATGTAATGCTGATCAACCTCAGCTCAGTTGCCCCTCCGCCTTTCGACGCTCCCATTCCGCATAAGCCCTTCGATAACCTGTTTCGAGTCGTAATAAGGTACTTTGTTGTCAGAATCTATGGCGCTGTGCGCAGGTTTTCTGTAAAAGCAGAGCGCGTCGTACTCGCCTACAGCATTCAGTCGAGGACCGTGCTCGTTGGTTGCGCGATGTGTGTTGAGATCTGGCGCATCGAGCGGCAGGAACACAAGTCGTGCAAAATGGTAGAAACCAGAGGCAAAGACATGCTGTCAGAAGAGATACAGGTTGCTGAAGCATCGCCATGCATGCGTCGTACACTGCCTACCTACGGTTCAGTGTGCCGTACGCCTTGTCGCAGCCATTATAGTCGCATCGGTATTTACGCTCGACCTCTTCCGACTTTCGACGTCGTCGAATTCGCCGGGTGCCCGTACTGCTCGTTGAGGTGCTTTGCCCGTTGTTGCCATGACCACCTCCAGCGTACTGTCCAGAAAGCGCTTGTGTCGCCGAAGCAAACTGTCCATTCGGTGCCCGGTACCAGACGCGCCTCTTCGTTCCAATACACCCCTCCTCGAGCCGACCTCCTCCTTCCAAGCTTGTGTTCGCAACTTGACTGCTGGACCTCAATGTCGTTCCTTCTCCAACAAGACCTGAGCTGCCACGTAGGTCGATGCCTGACTCGAATGATACGCTGCGCTGGTGGATGCCATGAGCCGACGCTAACACTTCTGTTCTGTCTCGCACCGAATAAGGCGCGTCTTGCAGAGATTCCTCCCCGTTTCGACTCAGCCATGCATCGTTGGACATCAAGACAGAGCCTGGCAGCGATTGACTTGACCCCAAGGAGCTCGTGGTTCCGCTCGTCGCAAAGCTGTCGTAACCACCGAGTTCGTAGGTGTGGAGGTTCCGCGAATCAGGTCCGAAGAGCGGAAAATGGTAACCACTAGAACAGCCGCACATTGGGTTGTTCGCAGGGTCGCTCATCAGCGCATGGCGTCCATTGGGTCCATGACACAGAGAGACGTCGCCAAGTTGTTGTCGAAGCGTGTCTTCCTGGCCTTGCAAATACGGGATCGTGTATTGCGACCATTCTTGTGCGTGGAAAGCTCTACTGTCACCCTCGTTCTCGCTCATTTCGGGGCTGAAAGTCGTCCAGGGAGGAGCCGAAGATGGAAACGCGGTGAGACTCGATCTTCTTGCTCTCGATGAAGCAGCGGGCCGCTCGGCTTCCTGCATACGAGGATGCGCCGCTCCTTGACCAGTGACAGACGCGAGGCGGAAATGGTCCAGAGAGACCCACTCTTGGCTGTGGTGGGCTGTATCTGCGGGCCGTCTGAAACCGAAGAGACCGTCATTGACAAGGGAGGGACAGGCAGACATGGGATATTCGGTTGCGGCGTCGAGAATGTAAGCGTTAGGAGGCCTGGTATCGAAAGGCGGTGTGAGGCTTGCTGCTAGACCCGTGCCGAAAGGAACGTCATTGCTGACCAGGCTGGGCAGGCTCCGCGTTCGATCGCCTAATTCAGCGTGGCAGTGAGTGAAGGAGTGGTCAGCAGGAGGAAACACTCTGGTTCGAACGCGCGTCACATCAGAGCAAAGAACTTACCTGAACCGGCCTGCACTACTTCTCCTTGGGCACCTCCGAGGCTGTGATGATGATCGCCGGTGTCGATGTGATCTGGGAACACGAAAAACCCTTCTCCGCCAATTGATGTCGTATCGGGAAGTCCATAGCTTCCGAAAGAGACTTGCGATCCAATCCATTCGTCAGCGCACAGTGCATCCAAGTTTGATCCCGTGATAGTATCTGCAGTACCTGCAAAGTCCAACCTTGCGTTCTGTGTCAAGCCTGAGGAGCGATTCGGTGGTGCCGAGCTCGAGCGTGCCGAAATGCCGCCCGCTGCATCGCTGAACCTATCTCCTCCTGGCCACAACGTAGGGTCTCGATCCATGGGAAGGGATGGGAAACTTGGTTGCTCGATGCTGCTTGAGATCCTGTATCCGTGGATAGGTTCAAATAGATAAGGGCGTCATCACCGTCGTCGACGCTGCCGGACGATAGTGTTGTGGAAGTCGAGTTCAGAGAACAGAGCCCTCAGACCGAGTCGACTTTATATGCCTTCCTTGCCTGTGATTGCATGTCCGTTCGATTGAGCCAAGTAGAGCTGTCTGTGAACAGAGTCAAAGTTCCGTCCTCAGTGGGACGCCCGCCGTTGAGACGCCTCCGAACGAACCAGTCACCGACTCATTGTCGTTGACTCCTCGTTGCTGTGGCCATTGCACCAGGCTCTAATTCTGCCACTCTACTCCGCCGTCCGATTACGCCCTGATTCTAGCGGCCCTGGCCGCAATGGCGGATAAGCTTGTTGGCAAGTCCGTCATCGTGTGGGGAAAAGGTCGTTGCTCTGAGCTTTGAGAAGTCACATTGCAATCTGGAGACCACGGCGGGAAATGGTCGACACGACCTTTCGCACCGTGACTTCATCGTGAGAAAGACAAGGATGTAGCACTGGGCGTCGCAGACCACATGACGATGTGATCTCACAATATAGGTGCTATGCTTTTCCCGAATGCCTATTCCCACTTTTCGCGACTTTTGCCTGCCCGTCTCCATCTCCTCGTGTGTCTTCATGTTATCACCTCGAACGCGCAATTTATCCGCCTTCGAATCTCCAGGCCGTCACCAACACGGCTGACGTATGACACGGACAGCGCCGTCTCTGTGCTCCTTCGACGCTGCGCCACCTAGAGGTTGAGGCAACCAACTCCGTACCGAGGAAGACCGTCGTGAGCGCTGTACGACAGCCCACTCGCTGCACCCGGACGTCCAAGCACACGCTTGATCAGAGCGAGACGAAGACGCCGAAAAGCGGTAAAGCAGATCGCTCCTTCTCCTTTAGCCATGCGCTTGGCTTGCGAGTCTGTCGAACTCCGAATCGACCGCTCATGTCTTGGAATCGCATAACGACATCTTTTCCAGGCTGTTGTAGCTCACGGTCGTGTTTGCCTCCACAGTGATCCAGAAATTTTATCAGCAAGGCGTTGTGAGCCATTCGGTGCAGGCACGCAGCGCGTTAGAGCATGATATTGACGAGCGATGAGATGCGTTCTGTGCTATGCTGTAGATACAGCTCAATTCAGCTTCAAGACCTTGCGCTTCTGCGATTTGCGCGAGCCGGCCTTGCTCGGACTTGGACTCTGGGCAACTACGCCTCCTTGAGATCGACGGCTCCTGCGTGGCGGCGATTTTACATTCTCCTGTTGATCAACCTTGGGCACCTTTTCGACCGCTGGTGCTGCTGCCTCTGCCGTGCTTGCCAACTCCTCCTCGGCAATTTGCTTTCGTTTCTTTCCGCCTCTGCTGCCTCGCTTCGCCTTGCTGTTTTGCTTTGCCTCGGGCGCGCCACGATTTCCGCCTTCATCTTCAACGTTGTTCTGCTGCACCGTCTCGTCCTCGCCCGTTAACGTCAGTTGTGTGCGCACAGAGCTGTCTTCTGCTTGGTCCTGGGCCGGTTGATCGTCTTGCTTCCTCTCTTTCTTGCTGGCATCGAGCTCAGCTTTCGCCTGGGCCTTGCGACCACGGGGAGTCTTCCGGGACGGCGGAGGAGCCGTGTCAAGGGCGCTCTCGACGGCGGCAGCATCCTGCACGTCCTTGGAATCCTCGACTGCACCAGAGAAAGACTTGCGAGCGCGTCGCTTCTTGGGCTGCGGCGCCGATGCCAGCTCTGTGTTGTCTTCGTTAGCCTTGTTCCCTTCTTGCACCGTCGAGACATCCGCTGCCGCACTCTTGCGAGTACGGCCGCGCTTCCTTTTCGGTTGAGGGGAGGAAGAGGCCGGCACAGCGGACGAGGCGTGCGTGTCTGCATCTTCGGGACTCGTTTCAACCAAGGTCTTCGTCTCTCCGTCGATAGCGTCCGTCTCTTCGCCTTTGACCTGTATTTCAAGCGATGCGATGGAGACATCCCCAGCGACGGATGCTGGCGGATGCCTGTCCTTCAGCAAACGGCGTCTCTCTTCGTCGGGAAGATAGTCGGCACTGGGACTCATCGGGTCAGGATGACGAGGCGAACGATGATGCGACGACGTCGAGGCCGCGCTGCCCGTTCGTCGGTGTCGCGTGCTTTGTCTCGTCACACGCGAAGGCGTTTCTGGGTCTTGCTGCTGCGTGTCGTCATCGTCCACCTCTGCCTTTGCTGTGTCCGCAAAAGGTTCATCCTTCGCGTCGGCTTGGGCGGGTTCTTTCACTGGGCTCTCCGGCGCTTCTCCATCCGTATTGCCGTCAGAGCCGGCGATTTCGCGCTTCTGATCCTCGTCGAGTGGAGGGAAGAAAGAGTCATCAAGATCATAGCTGGGGTAGATAAGCTCGGCGGCTGTAGAGTCTGGCTCCACACAGATGCCTTCGTTGAGGAACTGAAGACCAATGATGCGGCTGAGCGTGTGGTGCACCTCGTTGGGGATGAAGTCGGGGTCCACAGTGATCCAGTCATCCGACATCCTCTCGTCGGTGGGGCCCAAGTCATCTGCACCCTCCTTGCGAGCCTGCTCATAGTTGATCGAACAACCTGGAACAATAAAGACCGGGGCGCCCTCGATCTTGCTCAGCCGAAGCTTGCGACAAATGCAATGAGACCGCGTGGTCATTGGCGGATGGATAGCCTCGTCCGACTTGTCCGGGCGGGACGCTTGCTGCTGAGCTGCCTCCTTGGCGTCACCTTCCTTGTCGTTGTGGGCCGTCGCAGTCGCTTCCGCGACTTCAGTCTCTTCGGACGTCTCCTCTATACGCCTCTCGTTGATGGGAAGGAGAGATGGGATTACGCGAAGCGGAGCAGTCAGGTTGCTAGCCAGACCGGATGCAGCTTCTGTGACGTGCGCAAAGAAGCTGCGTTTGGCCACTCCGTGCAGATGACGGTTGCCTTGACGATTACCTGCGGGTGTGAAGCTCGATGTCGACCGGCGGTCCGACGATGCTGGCGATGGAGGGACACGAGTTGGCGTCCGGGCGATGGCAAGGACCGGCGTGGCCACATCGGCATTTCGATTTTCTCGTTGTTCAGGCTCCGACACCTCGGGCTGGGTGACGGTGACGCTCGCGATCGAGGTACCCGTCATGGCGTCTTGACGGCCTTCGACATCATCGCCTTCTCGCACATTCCCGTCCAGGTTCTTCTCTTCTGAAAGCTGAGCATCGTCCTTGTCCGCAGGCGAAGCGTCTTGAGGCTCGGCCCGGTCCACGTCTAAGCTCGACGCGGGGGCAGCGACCAGAATGGTGCGTTCTGCGTCATGCTCGGCATCGCTTTGCTGCTGAGCCTCAATCTCTTGACGCATGACGGAAGTTGCAATTGCTTCGGCACCGTCTTGTCGCTCGACGCTGGTATCTCGAACGGCAAGATCGCCGCTAAGAATGCCCTCTTCCTGCTGCGCTTGAGGAGAGATGTGGATCTTGGAGCCCCCGTGCAGCACGGAAGCGTGGGCGCCCTCTGCTTTGGCAGACATTGGTCCATCGGCAGCAAGATGGGCGACGCTGCTGGGTTCAAACGCACCCACTTCGAGGTCGGATGGAGCGGAGGCCGCCGTGGCTGGAAGTGCAGACACGCTAGTGAGCTCGACAGTGGCTTCATCGAGTACAGCCTCTTCCTCGCTATTGTCTTCGATATCTGCCTCGAGAACATCTCTGCTTTCGACTGGCGCCGGCTCGTGCATGCTTGTCTCGGCGGTGGCGTCCATCCGTTCGGTTGTGTTTAGGGATGGAATATGCGTGGCAGGCGACCCGTCTTCTTCTTGACGAGGCAGGGTGGGCGCAGTCTCCTCACGGCTGACAGAAGGCTTGATCGCGTCGGCACCAGCAGCAATGGCATCAGGAACTGTGTCGAAGCGCTGATCGACCTCGTCCTTCTGCGCCTCGTTTTGATCCGGCTCGGGACTGGATGACTTGTCCTTGACCTCGGCTTCGCTGCTAATCTTGGCCGCTGTTTCGCCTTCCTCACTACCTTGTGGCACGTCTTCATCATTGGTTGAGCCTTCTTCCATCGTGGCGGTTTGCGGCTGCAGGGGCTGCGACCCAGACGGAGGATCGCTGTGCTCCCCCGTAACCTGCTCTTCATCGCGTTCGATTTCGCGAACCGCCTGCAATGGCTCGTCGTCCTCGGTTCGGCGTTCATCGGCAAAGTTGTGCGCGTCCGAGGATGCATCTTGGCGTGTGAATGCGTCGAAAATGTAGGCCTCGGTTTGGCTGTTCGAAGGTTCCGACTCTGCAACGGCAGCGCCGGTCGTAGCATCAGTGGAGGATGGTAGATCTGTGACGTGCTCGGTATCAGCAAATCCTGCTAACAATTGAGGGTCAATGCGCCCCGCATCCTCGTTCATAGCGCCGGCTGGCTGTGCGTCCTGCGCTTTCGAGCCGACCTCAGCAGCGCGGATATCAGCAAAAATCTGGGCGGCGCTGACGAAGCCGGGCATCGGCTGTGCCCCGTGTATAGCGCGGAAAGCGGCATCGGCGGGTGCCAGCTGCGCTGCATTGCCAGCGTGCGCAGAAGCGTCGTCGGATTCGCCAGCCTCGATATCAGACCAGCGCAGATCCTCATCGACTTCTTCTGGCTCGATCTCGCTGTCGGGCATGCCATCGCCCTCGTGTTCGGACGGCAATTCAACGCTAGGTGCGCCAGGAGCAATGTCATCCAAAACAGGGGCAGCTGATCGAACGCTTATAGGCTCGCTCGCCTCGTGCTCGTGTCCGCTGCGCTGACGAGTGTCGCGATCTGTTGCCTCTGCGTTTACGGTACGGTCATGGAGAATATTGTTGCGCTCAAGGGCAGCAGCATCTTGTTGCCGCGCATCGCTACCTTCTTGCTCTCGGTGCTCCTCGACCGCGTCTGTGCGCACGACTGGATCCTGTTGGAGTACATGGTGGAGCTGCGGGGGAACGGCTACGTCCGCTTGATTGGAGTCGTCTTGGCTATCGTCCTCAGAGTCAATCGAACCCTCGGCGAGCTCGTCTTGGTCGCCGCCTTCCGCCTCCTCGTCATCATCTTCTTCTTCGTCTTCGCTGTAACGGCCATGACCGGTCGAGGCATCGCCATCATCTGCTTGTTGGTCATCGTCGTTATCATCCGAGTCCGACAGGACGATGGGCTCATCGGCATCGCCTGTGGGACCCTCAAGCAGGAGATCACGAGTGCCAACACCTCCGAACCCATCATAATAACGCTGAGTCGTGGGTTGCGTTCCGTAGCCGTGATCGCTGCGGTCGAATCCTTCGTCGTCACTGTCTGCTTCTTCGTCCTCTTGTCCCTCGTCGTCGTCAACATCATCGGCAGTGTCGGCCTCATCAGACTGATTCGCTTCGGATGCGCTGCCCATGCGTTCGTCCTCGCTTCCATTCAGAGCTGGCTCGCCTTCACCGTGGGGCTGAGCAGGGATGATCTTGAATACTCCGTCGACGATAGCAATCTGATCCATCGGTGTATGGAGCGTTGGTCGCGTATCGTGTGGGGCCATTTGATGTCTGTCCCCGTCAGCCTCCTGATGACGACCGCCTGCCGCCTCATCCGAGTGAGAATACGAGTCATTTGAACTGCTCGATGCATCGGAGTCGCTGGAAGATGGCGATGAGCCGCTGTCGGAGGAACGAGAAGCCTGGTTAGCGACTTGCTCGGCCCCGGGCGCTTCTTTGGTTTGCAATCCATCCAGAACTTCGATCACCGGACGTTTGACAGGCTTTGGAGCAGCTCGAGAGAGATTGAGCATGCTAGCTGAGGACTTTGATGGTCCAGCTTCATTGCGATCCTCGATTGCTGCCATTTTGGCGCGCTGTTGAAGGATGGATTCAATGTCGAGCGAGCCATCTGATGCTCGATGAGCTTCGAAAAGCGAGGATGGACCGAGCTCAGCGGCTCCGGCGGGCAGTGGTTCGGCGTTGGTGAGCAGATTCGATAATGAAGCATCCTGTTGGTCATCGTCTTCCGACTGGAGTCCACCACTACGCATCAGTTCTTGAAGTGATCGCGCGGTCAGCATGCTGCGTTCCACTGCCGGATCCACGACTTGCTCCGCCACAACATCATCTTTGTGAACATTCGTTTCGCTATCGATGAGATCGTCCTGCAAACGTCTCAATACGCCCTGGCGTGAGTGCTGCAAATCGGCGCGACGACGTTCAAAGTCTTGCTGTGCATGCTGCGCCCACTGAATAGCCGAGGAATCGGGATCTGCGGAAACAAGTGGTGCAAGAGATTTGGCGCTGACCTCGAGAGCGGAGGACGTCGAGGATGAGCCGTGATCGAGTTGTACTTTGCGCTGCAGCTCTCGAAAGTCCTTGCTGGGTCGAGGTAGACGCACGCGACTTCGAGAGCGGACGAGAGCATCTGACGAAGATGAAGGAGAAGCTCCAGCTGAAGCGCGGGGAGGAGACTGCAGGGCATGGCCAATGCGGGAGCTCAAGTCGATGATCCAATCGACCTCATTGAAGCGGTCGTAGGCGGATGGGGAGCCGTGAGAAGGACGACGAGCGCTGTTGCCCGGTGTGACGGGAGTCGCGCCGATGTTGCTGGACGAGGGCGCAGAAGGTGTGGATGGGGATGCGAGCCTCTTGGGTGATGTGCCATGCAAGCCGAAAGAAGGCCTTGTGAGTCGAGTCGGGATGGAAGACGCTTTGCTAGGATGGTCTTGGACTGCCGAGAATGGAACGTAGTGAGGACGTTGCTGCGACCGCTGCGGCTGGCCATATGGCGCTTCAGAGGGAGTCATGGCTGCCGGTTGCAGATGCTGGCCCGCTCAGAATGCTGGCCAATTCTGTCCTTCTCCTCTCTCTCTCGGGAGCGAATGTGATATATACGGTACAGGACGCTATGCAAGTGTGGCCATGTCGAAAAGGAAAGTTGTGCTGATGACTATGGACGTAGCGAGTCGCGGCTGTGATTGCAGCCGAGCGAATACCTCTAAGGGTGTTTCGAAGTCGTGCACGAAGCGTACGAGCGGTGAGCAGGAATGGGTGAGAAAGGTGTTGGTTGAGATTGGTGATGGTCTGGATGGCTCTTGAATGGCCATTCGCATTTCACAATTCACCATCGGCGCACCCACCCAACCATCGAGAACTTGGCTTTCATCGAATGTGCCCAGCGTTTAAAAAAAAGTCGTGACGCTGTGGAGGAAGAGAAAATCACCATTGTGTTAGATCTGGGGCGTGACATCAGAAAATCGGGCCTTGATGCGCTTGTCACGACAAAGCGCATTCACACGACGTCGCGAAGGAGTTCATATGGCAAGGCGCGCTTGTCATCGTGAGCTTCTCATCGTTCCGTTCAAGGAGGTCGCACAAGGACAATGGGCGTTGCGGAGACGAGGATCACGACAAGAGCTAACTCAATGCGAATGCGCAGGGGAACCTAGGCTGCGTCTAAGATGCCTCCAGACGACGACGCCTACTTTGCCAGCATCGGGCCGTCTCTACACACGCATATACACCATCGCCTTGTCTAGTCTTTACCAACACTTGCGTTCAGAACATCCTGGCAGAGAGAAGAGTACTGTAGTGTGGATGGCACAGAGCGTCGAACACGCCTCATCACTCACCCGGCATGATCCGTCTGCCTCGTCTCAAATCGGGTCAGTCTGCCACAAGCCGTCCGCACGCTCTCCGGTCGGCGACACATGGCGCTCGCAGTGCTTCCTCAACACTACCGCCTAGCTCTTCTCGTCACTGACACATCGCTCTGTCTTGCCATCGGCGAGTCAATATCACACTCGGTGCACAAACCCGGACCATTCGGCATATCTGCATGTTTGTGGACATTGAAAGACAGGAGGGACATCGCGTGTGACATTTCCGAACAAATGCACGAATTCAAACGCTGAGATTGCCCAAGCGCACCAGCAGACCCTGATGCCGAAGCTCGTCGGCATGCCAAGCATCTCGTTGCTGCTTGCTCGACTTGCGCACAAGCAGGTTCTTGGCCTTTTCGAAGTTGAGATCTGAGATCGAGTCAAATCGTCCGAGCAATAGGGACAAGAACTCTTGGTCCGAAGTGGACAATTGCTGCATCAGGGGGAACGCCGCCGAGTCCGAACCTCTCACGTAGAAGTGATGGCGTATCTGCGGAGGCGCGTCTCCTGGACTAGAATCAAGATCGAGAGCGCGCTTCTTTCCCTTGCCCGTCCGACCACTCGCCGCCGCCGCCGATGATTGACGAGGTGGCTGTGTTGGAAAGCGCCGACACGAATATTCGTGTAGCCCGTTGGAAGCGCCTAACTCAAGGAAAAGCTCGACGCACTGTACCGGTCGTGTCGATGCCTTCAGAGTCGGTCCTACCCGTTTGTTCCTTTCTTTGAGCGGAACTGGTGACGACCAGTTCTTGACTTGAAGCGCAACATATGAAAGGTTCTGTGCATCAAAAAGCTCGTCGCCCACCGGAGGCTCCTTGCTCGATGCGTTATGGTACACAGGGATCAACAAATCCCATCCTGTCTGTGTAGACGGGCCTTGCGCAGCCGCGTGCCTCAACCAGAGTTCGGGAAGCAGCATAGGATCGTCCTCTTCTTTGCGAAATTCCTTCTCTAGCACCACTATGTGCTTAAAGTTGATCCATGTCTGCTCTGCCCAACTTTGAAATTCGGACAGGCTCGTTTCAATCATGCTCGCCCGTTGTTTGCCGCGAGCGCCTCGGGGTGAGGACCGTGGAGCATCTTGGTGGCTCCAAGCGTCGTCGAATTGCACCCCATCATTGTTGTCGTTGTCGACGGCGCTGGCGTCTTTGTCGTCTGCTGGTGACCATGAACCCTCGGTGTATTGCTCGCCGATCAACGTTTTCAACCAATCGGCGAGCTTGATTGGAGCGACGACGGCCGTGTATATTATGTTTGCCGTTGCCGAGGGCAACACGCTTTTGCGAAGCTCTGCACTATACTCGACACTGGCGACTAGATCGGCAGCCATGGAGCACAGTAGCATTGTGCCTTGCTCGCCTTGGGCACCAATATCGACGCCGAGAGGTTCTCTTGCATTGACAAGCGCCTGAGCTACTAATCCCCACTTGCGGCTGACGGAACGCCCTGGAATGCGAAAGAACCAAGCAGCAGCGGCGCTAAGGGCGGGCTCCGATGGAGTACTGGTGACCATGGTATCAGAGGTGCTCGAAATGTGGCAAACGTAGCGAAGATGCTGTGCAATCTGATGTTGCAAAAACGGATGAATCTTGCTGGTGCCACCGTTGGTGGTGAGATGGAGGCGGAGACGTTGCGAGGCGAGGGCAAGAAGGTTCTGGTTGTGCAGCTCCATCGGATCTGGAGTAGCATCCCCCATAATGTGAGACCAATCCCAACTCGCTGGGAAGACGAGCTTAAGGATGATAGTTTTAGGCTGCAGGCGCCCGTGTGACTGATAGAGGGCGTCGTTCCACAGCGGTCGGCCAAATTTCGGCAGCAATAGATTGAGGTCGCGCAAGCTCTTGCCGTGCCTGTTCGGAGACAGCAGCGGAAGGCACCGGATTGCTGCGAGATCGTCTTGAGTCAAATTGACATCCGTGGGCATGGCCGAAAAGGAGCGGCAAAGTTGGTGGGTACCGCCGTCGTGCATGCGGCGTGAGCCCAGGCGGGCCGCACGGCCAGCAAGCGGAGCTAGATCTGAATTCGTGTCGATGAGCAAGATCCAGGTGATTGCTGGATGTGCACGGAACCAGAGTCGGCGGATGATGGGAAGCAACTGGGGAAAGGAGCCACATTCGTCGAGAGCGAGAAACGCGAAGACCGGATCGCGTGTTGTTGGTGCCAGGCTCTCCAGGGCAAAAATGGCGGGGCGAAGATATTGCACCACGGCAGCGATGATGCGCTCGGAAGTGGACATTGCTGCATTGTGGAAAGTGTTGCGCACCGATTCGAAGAAATCGCATGCGTGCCCCGTGATGTGGTTGAGCAGCTCGGTACGAAAGTTGAAGGTCAAGAGCGCTGGAGCATGTTGACGCGCTTGCCGAATGTCGACAGTGTCGGCGGTGGTTTTCGTTGACTCCGTTTTAAAGACCTTAGTACGAGCTGGCATAATGTGGGAGGGACCGGAGAGAACGAGAGGACGAAGGTTTTTTTCGGCGCGCGGGCACAGCGATTCGGACCTGATGTTGTCGAAATGAGACTCTTGAACGAAACGGGATGAGGGTGATGAGTGGATGGCAAGCGCCAGGTAGAAGACAACCGTGCGCCAACACGTGTCATGTTGCGCAGCTCGGCAGCCGTGCCGGTCGAAACAACCTGAGGCGCTCTTCAACATGTCGAGATAGTGGGCCATGGTATCGCAGTAGAGGGCGAGCCAGGCCATGATGTGGAGATGAGCAATGAAGTTGTCATCAGTGCTGTCGCTGTCGACATGTCGGAGAGCATCCCGAAAATACTCGAAGAGTTGACCATCCTGGGGCGGAAAAGAGACTTGATCGACGCCTTTTGTACCGTCGTTTTCGTTATCCGAGACAGGAGCGCGGAGACAGACGAGCATACCGGGATAGATCGTGCTGAGCTGTACACAGAGTCGCGACTTGCCGAACCCAGACGACTGAAGTACGGGAAGGACTTTGGCATAGTATTTTAGTGCCGAACCCTGTGCAGGAACTTGGCTGTCGCCGTCGTCAGACGCAGGGAAGAGTGGGTTGTGCACTTGAAGAAAGAGCGAGAGCAGACCCAGACTTGGACCGTGGAAGAGGTTGGCGCTGAAAGAAGACGCGACCGTTGAGGCTGGACGGGAAGATTGGGCTGGCGCTGGCGCTTGCCACTGAAACGAGTGCTCGAGCACGGTTCGAAGGCAATGTTGAGGCTTGGAACTGGGATCAAGAGGTGGTTTGATCCGGTCGAGTCGATCAATCAGCGTACGTGCATCGACGAGGTTTCTGACCCAAGGTGTGCGGCTTGACGAGTCGGTGGCGAAGATCAGTTCGGTAAAACTGCGGGGGAGATCAAGACGCTGCTGCGTGAGTTGCTTGATTAGCTCGTGCCATAGATTATGATTCCTGAACATATCGAGGTCATCAACACGGTCTTTGATCTTGTCCTCGACGGCAAGAGACGACTCCAAAAGTCGAAACCAGGTATCGTGACGACGAACCGAGCGGTCGCAGAATTCGGCGAGGATGTCATCCAGCTTCTTTTGTCGTTGGGGCGAAGAGAGTTGCGACGACGCTGGAGCGGATGCAACTCGCAGTGGCGTGCGAGCGGGGGAAGGCGGCGCCATGAAGTGATCCAGGCCTATTCGCCTTGACGAGAGCGTAAAGGGATGTGCGCGTACGTTGGTGTATGTGTCGCGGTGACCAATGGTATTCAGACAGCAATGTTGCGTTTGATGATCGAGGTCGTGAGCAGAGATGCATTCACTGCTTGTTGCTGCTGCTGTGGCTGAGTTTTGGCTCATTTCGAGAGCGTTGTCGTGCGAATCGACTCAAGTGGGATGCGGATGAGATGAAGTCAAAGTGTGATTGACCAGAGGTGGACAGAGTTATTACGATTCTAGCCAAGATAGAATGACAAGCAGCAACAGCTGTGAGTTGCATGCAGTCGCTGTGGACAGCGCAATGGCGTACTGACTGCGTCTGTCTCTGCGGCGGCGGCTTCCGATTTTTCGCTTTGGTGCTGTAGAAAATCACTTGAATACAAGTATTAATAAAATTGAACTGACAAGCGCCGACCCTTCTTCTTTTCAGAGGAGAAATCCGAGTGGCCCAAGCTCGCTCGCCCAGGCGGAGCACCAGTCAACTCTCATTTTTGCCGACTTTTTTGGTTTGGCTAAACGTGTCAGCGCCTGGAAGTGGTGCCGCGCAATTTGGCTTGGCGTTGCCTGCTCTTTTGACTGATCTTCCTCCCTCTTTCAGAACAATTATATTAGCGCCTGTGAGTGTCACCGTGTCTCGCCATATCGGATCGACGGTTGGAGCGGCGCACGCCCGCATCTCAGCCTTTGTTTCTCTCCCTACTTCGGCTTCTGTCTCTGTCTCTTGCCCCCTTCTCTTGACTTACTCCGCTTTCTTCGCCATTTGCCCTTGGACCCCATCCCACCAAATCCAAACCTCTCTTCCTTCATCTCATCTCGTCTCGTCTCCATCGCCTCAAACCTAGTCGGATCTCCACCACCCGTCTTTGCCTACCTCGGTCCCACCCTTTTCGGACCGCTACTTTCGCCGTCACACACGCGTCTCAAGTGATCCCATCGTTGCCGCCCATCCGACTCGCGACTGCCAGTTCAGACAGAAAGAAGTTTCGTCCGCATCTCATCAATCCACGCACGCCTCTAGCCGGCTCTTTTACGCTTGCGCTCAGAACATTGTCTCGGCCCGTCTTCCTCCCTTTGACTCTCGTGGTCTTTTTGATCCAGCCTCGTTGATCAACAACAAATCTCGACGTCGCATCCGCACCTGGCGACGCCCGTTGCTACCCCTTACTCTCCACCTTCACTTGGGCGATACCGCTACCACAGTCCACCGTGCACATTCTTCGCACCGCCCTCGTCATCCATCTTCGCCATGTCAGCACCAGGAGCCGATTTGCAGGAGCGCATCGCTGCCGCCCGTCGCGAAGCCGATGGCCTCATGGAAAAGATCCGCACCAAAAGGGACCAGATGGCCGACACCAGCCTGCGTGCCATGGCCAACGACATTGAGCCTCTCCCAAGGATCGTCATGAAGCCGCGAAGGACGCTCAAAGGCCACCTCGCAAAGATCTACGCCATGCACTGGGCCAACGACAAGCGCCACCTCGTCTCGGCTTCCCAGGATGGAAAGCTCATCGTGTGGGATGCCTACACCACGAACAAGGTCCACGCCATCCCCCTGCGCTCCTCGTGGGTCATGACGTGTGCCTATGCCCCCTCGGGCAACTCGGTCGCCTGTGGTGGTCTCGACAACATTTGCAGCATCTACTCCCTCCGCGGTCGCGACCCCAACAACATCAAAGTCGGTCGCGAGCTATCGGCGCATACCGGCTACCTCAGCTGCTGTCGCTTCCTCAACGACCAGCAGATCCTCACCTCGTCTGGAGACATGAGCTGCATCCTCTGGGACATTGACTCTGGTACCCGCATCACCGAGTTCAACGACCACACTGGCGATGTTATGAGCATTTCACTCAGCCCCAACCCCAACGTCTTCGTCTCGGGTGCCTGCGATGCCGTCGCCAAGGTCTGGGACATTCGAAGCGGCAAGGCCGTTCAGACGTTTGCCGGCCACGAGAGCGACATCAATGCTGTCCAATTCTTCCCTAACGGCGATGCTTTCGCCACTGGCTCTGACGACGCCTCGTGCCGCCTCTTTGACCTTCGTGCGGACCGCGAGCTCAACACATACACCCACGACAACATTCTCTGCGGTATCACCTCTGTTGCCTTCTCCGTATCTGGCCGTATCCTCTTTGCTGGCTACGACGACTACACGTGCAACGTATGGGACACACTCAAGGGCGAGCGTGTCGGCGTGCTCGCGGCGCACGAGAACCGCGTCTCGTGTCTCGGTGTCAGCGCCGACGGAATGGCGCTCTGCACGGGCAGTTGGGACTCACGTCTGCTTGTTTGGGCCTAAGCAGACGAACCCCGTCGAGCGAGCTGGTTTACGTTGTCCTCATCTCTCTTGCTGCTGCTTTGGCCCAACCGTATACGAGCTGCCCTGTCGAGTCCGTCTCTGACATATATACCCTTCCAATCTGCACGCTACGAAGCGCAAACTTGTCGCCCTCGGATGCTCGCCCCTCGTAGAGCTGCCTTGAGCGAGGAGGCAACACCGTTGTGACCAGCCAGCGATCGCTCGTACCTTATTCTCCCCGCCGTCTCCCACAGAAGGGCCAACACGTTCCATTTCCCCCTCCATCTCGTCCGCATTGCATTGCCTCTTGCCCCAGCATTCTTCTTTCATCACGAGTCAGCATTTGTGCGCCATTGGTGTCGAGAACGCGGGAGCTTGTTTCTCGTTTGTTCGCACTTAGATGAGTGTTTTGGCGTTCCGTTCTACCCCTCCCTCATACCACTTCTATCATTCTCCTGCGTGATGCTTGCCAATACATACAGTTTCTTTATGATGTTTGTTTGTGTGTGCGATTCAGTGTTGCGGACGTTGTGGGTGGTGAGGGCGAGGTCTTGGCAGGAGAATGTGGGTGGAAATGGCGTGTGCTCCGTGCGAAGGTGTTTCCGGTAAAGTCGGCATTTTGGAAATTATTCATGCGCTGCTTTCCCCGCAGCCGGCGTGTCAAGGAGCGGACATCGATCTTGTTTTGTCCTTGGCGACCTTCAACAACCTACCCCGAACCTTTCGATACAATGATGATTGCAGCGCCTCGCATTCGCAGCGGTGGGTGGGGAGCAGTCGGCGCTCTTCACACACGGGGGATTCAACGAACGCTCGCGACGTCGGCGTTGTTGCGGGAGCAAGATGCGCGACCGGCGTCGAGCCAGCTCTTTTCGCCGTCCGAAGTGCAGGCAGGGATAGCGGCGCTGAAGGAAGCAGGGTATGATGGGGAGAGTGTGTGGGAGCAGCGCGTGGTGTGGGGGGATCACGACCAATTCCAGCATGTCAACAACGTGCATTTCGTGCGCTGGTTCGAGTCTGCCCGCATGTTCTTCGCCAACACCCTCGCCCAGGGCCCCGATTTCACCGAGCAACGACGCGAGGAGATCAACAGGGGCACGGGTAAAAGCTTCATCCTGGCAGGTATCAATGTGCGCTACCGCAGACCAGTGCTGTATCCCGATACCGTAAGTCGCAGCCTCGCAAAGTGGATGATGGGAAAGAATGCTAACTCACTAGTGGGGGGTTGTGGGAGACAGATTCTCGTCGGCCAAGCATGCGAACTTCCGCTGGGGAAGGACAGATTCATACTAAGGGGCGCAGCTTACTCGCTCGCTCAGAAGAAGATCGTTGCGGTCTCGGCTCAGGACTGCGTCACTTACGACTACACCAAGCTCAGCAAGTGCGATATTCCCGACGACATTCGCAAGGCCCTACAAAGCAAAGGTTCGCATTTTGATAAGAAGCTGTAACCAGCTCTGTTCGCAATGATAACTCAAGCACAAGTCCAACACACACATCCGACGAGATCGCAAATACCACTCTGATGGTTCGATTCGACTAGAAGAAGCTTTGATGTGCAGGGTAGGTAGGGATCTACAGTGAAGCGGCTTCTTAGAGAGGCGTGTTCTCACCAATATGTTTGACAAAAGGATAGAGCCAGCTGAGCTCTTCGCGAATCCTTGCGCGAAGCGTGTGCCAGATAGAAGTGCCTCTCCCCCTACCCGCCGGTGCCGCAGCATCCTCCGCTGCAGGACCCGGCAGCAAACTGCCCATCAACCGCTTCTGTTTACGGTCCCGTTCACGGGCAGCAAACCTCAACAACGTGCCCATAGTTTTCGCATCCGGACCGACCACCTGTCCATGTCGATCCTTCACCGGCGCCTGCGTTGACTTGACTGTGAGCAGAGTCAAGGTCAAACCCTCCTCTCCGCCTTCCGCATCGTCCAAATCACGCGCATCGATCGCTTCCCTGAAAAGCGTCTTTCTCATCTCTCCAAAAGCCAGCTCGATCGCCTCTTCCAGCCGCCCACATCGAGCCAAACATTCCAACCACGAGTCCCATGCGCCTTTGGTCATCGCCGACCTGCCTCGAGGCGCCTCGTCCTGGGCCTCGACCCTCCGCACGGTACTGATCGCCCTCCTCGCCAACGCCAGCAACCCATGCCGCCCCGCAGTATCAAAAACCACCGACAGCGTCACACCATCAATCTCCTGCCGCGTCGCCATCAAACTGTCCCAGATGGCCAACACCATCGCCGGCTCGTCCGCACGGTTGTACGCGTTCATCAGCGCATTGATCAGCGGCAGATCCGGCTCGAGTCCCTCATCCCGCTTGAGCATCTCGTGCGTCAACTGCACACCCAAGAAACTGGGCTGCGGCGTCTTGGCGTAGTAGTCGAGGATCGACGTGTAGATCGCACACGAGGGGCGGTGGCCTGCAGCATGCATGTCTTGCACGATCCCCAGCAGGTCTTCCGGTGGAGCAGGGAGCGCTGTGGTGGAGCTTTGTGGATCGGGGAAGCGGAGAGCACGCAGGCTCTGGAGGAGCGAGACGTATCCGCGTTCGTCCAGACCTCGTCCGGATTGTGTGCCGAAAAGTGTTGATGAGGGAAAGCGGGTAACTGTGCGATAGACGTGGAATGCTTCTGGCCAGGAGGTCGTAATGCTGAACAATCGACGCATGAGGTAGATTTTGTGTGCGGGTTCGATTGCAATCCCTGCCCCGTGTAGTCGAGAGAGCAGATCGCGTGCGCAAGCAAGATCCTTGAGCTTAACACATGCGTTGAGCACCGGACGGACGGTCGAGATGCCGATGGTAGGCGAGCGGGAACGGAAGGCATCGTGACGTGTCGAGCTAGTCGTCTTGCGGACAGATGTGCCTGAAGAAGACCGGTGATCTAGCATATCTTGGACGAGCTTCATGGCTGACGGGAGCGACGGAAGGAACGCCATGCAGTACGCGTTGAGCAAGGGTGTCACCAGCAACGGCGTGGGAGGGACACCTAGAGCCCGGACGTGGTCGTACAGCAGTTGTGCTTCACGAACTTGGTTAGGGGAGGGTAGACTGCGCGTGGAACGGCCTATGTCCCCGTCCTCATCAGATAAGATATCACCCTCCTGAATAAATGCTGCCGTGTCTTCTGAGCTCGAGCCTGACGGCTTCAAAAGTCCAAGCATGAGGATGTTGTAGCACTGATCATCTAGCTGGATCGTACGCTTCGGATCGATCGCAGACTGGACGCGGTCGAGTAGCTCGAGGGTCTCGTCGCTGCTCTGTGTGTCATTGCGCTCGTCGGTGTGCAAGCGCAGCAGCACGCACAGGGTTCCGCAGTCGGACAGGCCAAGCTTTGACGCTTTGCGGGCCGTCTGCAGTGCGTATGCAGGGCCGGCTACGAGAGCTTCGTACCGCAACAAAGCCTGCCAGGCCAAAGAGTGTGTAGCGGGTTCGATACTTGAGAAACACGCTTTTCGTAGATCGGTTGCATGGGAGCGTAGCTCTTTCAACAGCTCTGGATCCGCTTGTTTGAAAGTTAAAGCAAGTCTGCATAGCTCCTCGACAGTGGAGGTGAGGGTATCGATGCAAAGGGGTGGCCCGTGCAGGCCAATTTGTTGCCGTAAAGCATCAACTTCAGCGGTGTTGTCAACAGCAAGGAAGACCTCGATCATTTTGATGCGGAGCGGATCCTCTACCTTAACACCATGCTTAAGCGCTTCTTCCCAGAGCTCTATCGCTTCGCCGTACGACTGACGCCGTTCAAGATACGCGATGACCATGCCCCATTCGGAAGAGTTGGGCTCCCATTCGGGATAGTCGGCACGCAGCTGGTCGAACGCTTCGCAGGGATGTAGCGTCGGCTTCTCGGACAGGCAGAATGTCTGCAGATATCGGTGTAGATCCGTTGGAGCGATATGAAATCCGAATAGCTGGCTCATGTCCCGGAACATCTGGTGACACGCCTCGACAAGACGAGGCGCCATGTGGCCCTCCCTCCGATCATGCTTGACCAGGTGACGGATGGCCGTCTGGATGTCAGCCTTGCGAACTGGGAAGCCGATGTCAGAAGCTTCGACGGCACGTGAGGAAGAGTTACGGACATCTTGAGCGTGCCTCTCGTAGGCTTGCATGAGACGTCGGTACGCTTCGATGATGCTAGCGGGGTCACGTGTGCTTATGGCATTTCGAAATGCGGTGACGGCATCACGAGATGCCGAGACAATCTCGTGGGAAGCCTTTGGCCTAGCCGGCGTGGGTTTATAGCCAGCGATGGATGCAGGCGTCCGTTTGTCGAAGAAGCGTGAGAAGGCCGCATTGGTGGGATGAGACCGCGATGGAGTAGCAGATGCGTTGTCCTGAGCCTCGACGTCTTGCTCATGACGAGCAGCGTGAGAGACGGGTTGAGTGTAGGCAGGGCTCGACGATGGCCGGCTATGATAGAGCTTTTGCTGCGTTGAGCCGATGTGCGCCCTTCGAGTGAGCTGCGAGGAAGCCCGCATCAGCGCAGGCGGAGGTATAAGGAAGGGCAGCATCACAGCTGACTAGAGCGCCAAGGTGTGGTATGTGTCCATTGCCTCCATCTTTCGTCATCGGCGCTCGTGATTGCACTGCTCGGGTACAGCGACTGTGTGAGAGCAAGAGAGCGCGGCAGTGTGCAGGTGTGAATGGGTGTGTGCGGGGTGATGAAGGAGCAGTGAGGTGCCGTCCAAAAAAGTCACGGCCTTCTAGACTCCTAAACCCTGTGAATCGGGTTACCGCGTCATCGGGCCGCCATCGGGCCGTGTCATCGATGATCCGCTTCGCATTTTCGAGGCGCTTTTCGAGGCTTTTTTTTTATGAGGTGAGGTGGCTTGAGCGGCCTTCTCCACGTCGCACGCTTGTTTGCTTTGCCTCTCCCTGTCAACGGCCAACGCATCGTTGCCACGACCGACTTCGCCCTGCAAAGATCAACTTGAGCTCCCCTTGTGCTCGTCGGCCTCAGCTTTCCTCGGTCCGACGCGGGACAGGTCATTGACTTTGCCGTTGTGCAAGCTGAGCCGCCGGGAGCTCGACGCAACTTCCGTGCTCGCCCACTACCCAGTTCCGCCAACTCAAGCAACCGCCAACCATGACTTTGTGATGGCATAGGGCTCGCACTTTCTCTAAATCGACGAAAGATGGCTTCGCCCGGATCTTCGCTCCGTCGGCGTGGCAGGGGTTCCGTCTCTGAATCCTCCGGCCACGCGAGAACCGAGTCCGATGGCTTTGGCTCCTTTGTCGACTCCTCCTCTGCATTCCCTTCCAGCTTCGACCCCGGGCTTTCAGAGTCTCTGGACAATCAAGGAGCTTCCTCATCGGCCTCTTTTGCTTCACCGACCAGCACGCGTGCCGGCCCGTCCCCGCAGTCTCCACAGCAGATCAACGACGGAGACGTGGACGAGTGGGCAGACGCAGATATCGTTGCCAGCTTCTCTCCCATGGAGACGCACGCTCCGAGCTTGAGCGATCGTCCAGCAGGGATAACGGGGCCTTCATCTCCCGCCGCCGCCCCACCAGCAGCTAGCAGACCAGCGGCGGGGCGCAAGGTGAGCGGAAGAGGCGCCTCATCCGAATGGGCTGACTGGAACTCGTTCTTGGCTGCACACACCCTGCCTTCTCAAGGGTCGCAGTCGCGCGCGTCTGAACCTTCATCCTCTTCCAAAGCCGGAGGTGCCACCGCATCGAATCCCGCGGACGACGCCTTTTTCGATGCCTTCGAAGTAGCAACCAATCCAACGCGGGCGCCTTCGCCACCTATCATCGACCTTCGTGCCGTGGAGAAGCAGCTCGAGCAGAAAAAGCAGCAACAGCAACGCAAAAACGCTGCGAACCCCGCCAACTCCAACGACGACGACTTCTTCTCCCGTTTCGAGCGCGCACCACAAGCAGCTCTGGGACGAACAAGTCCATTGGTGCTTGAGCCGGATCAGCTCGAAAGCATGCACGATGCTCGAACAAGCCCCTTGCCTACGTCATCGTCATCGCCCAAAAAGACAGATTCCTACTTTGGCCTGAGCGCTCAGCCAAAACCCATCAACAGCGGAAGCGGATCTAGACAGGGCGATCAGCAACGGGATGCGGCTTCTGCGTCCTTCTCACCTGCTTCGCCATCGAGCTGGACAGGCAGCCTGAGAAAGACGTGGACAACGCTGCGTGGGATTCAGAGCGAGCTCGTCAGTCACCTGCCGAGCACCAGCGACTTTATTGTGCCTGTGGACCAGGCGGAAGAAGCTCGTGCTTCGGCTGATCATCGCGCGGCAGACTCAAATCCTGGAGGGGGCCTGCTCATCGCGAGTGATGCTCCGGCAGACAAGGCGGACGAGCGGCAGCTTGGCGGTGGTAGTGGCGACAGACACTCCCCAGACTCAAATCGACGTGGAAGTGGGACCCTTCCGCATGCTTCGGACTACAGCCAGAATACACCCTTCGGCTCGTCTTCGGCAGCATCATCGAGCGGCTTTTCCGCTGGCGCAGCCGCACCTACATCTAACCATTCAGCCACAGCACCCCTCCGCGCGAGAGACATCTTTGCTTCTTCCAGTTCGGGCGCACTCGGTGGTGGTGGAAGTGCGTCCATGTCGTCCTCCATGACTCCGAGCGGAACGCTTCGTCGCGGTCCAGTCCACGCATCCACTGCTCCCATCTCAGGCGCGCCAGGGTTCGACACATCGTCGACTCGCAAGTGGAACACGGGCCACTGGACGCTCGAAGAAAAGGAGAAGCGCACCATCGCCGTCGCTCTGTCGAATCGTCGCGAGGAGACCGAAACGGTGATCGAATCCTTCCATGCTTCCAGGATCCAGGCTTTGCTGCCACCTCGACTGCAACTCGGTAAACGATGGAATCTGCTCTACTCGCTCGACCAGCATGGCATCTCACTGCAGACGCTGTATCATCGTGTTGCAACTGGCCTCGATCCGACCAAGGCGGGACGCTCGGTGTCTGGCAACCAATCTGGCAATACAGGTGATGACGGTGGTGCCGCAGAGGGGTGGTTGAGGGGTGCTTCGCGCGAGACGCAGCAAGCTCTCGGGACACGTGCAACACAGAATGGCAGTCGGAAGATGCACGTCGGCGGTGGGCTCAGTAGCATTTCGGATGCGGGTCTCGTTATCGCCATCAAGGACGAGAACGATAACGTGTTCGGCGCGTTCGTAAACGAGAAGCTGCGACCGCAGCAGCACTACTATGGCTCAGGCGAATGCTTTCTCTGGAAGACGGTTTCTGCGTCGAAGGAGGAAAGCCGTAGTGTTGAGAAGTACCGATGGACCGGCAAGAATGATTACATGGTGCTGTCGGAGTCGACTTTCCTGAGCGTCGGTGGTGGAGAGGGAAAGTTCGGGCTGTGGGTGGATGGCGCGCTGGAAAAAGGTGTTAGCTCGAGTTGCCCTGCCTTCGACAACGAGGTTCTTTGCGATGGGGAGGCGAGGGGCAAGGGGAGGACGGACGGCGAGGGGAGATTTGAGTGCTACGGTCTCGAGGTTTGGGCTGTAGGTCTTGACTAGATTCACTCTCCATGTCGGTGCAGCATGTGACCTCATCTTGTTCGAATGAGCATTGTCTTCAGTTTTGCGAAAAGTGTGCGCGGGATCGTAATGGCGGCTGAGCTTGTCCGTGCCTCTCGATCAACGTAACAATGCAACAAAGCTTGAGACCTTGAGCGGGAGCTCCGCAAGCGCTTGAGTTGCGAATGCATTGTGCGGGCACAGTCTGTTGCGAGCATCGTCCATCGGACTGTGCAGAGACTTGTGGTCAACTTTTTGCCGTTGAGCTGAGAGGGGATTGAGGGAGGAGCAAGGTATATATAGCCCTTGGGTTCGGGTCGAGGCTTCTCCCTCGCTATTTGTCGTCACCACACGACCTCTTTTTCAGACCTCATACGCCTGCTACAGTTTCGGCTTCAACATCGATCAAAGGCCTCGACACCCTCGGACGCCTGCATTGGTCTCAACCTTGACTCCGTCGTACTGACTTACGCTCTGAGGCCACAACGATGACGCCGGTTACGCCTTCGTCCAGCCCCTCTAGTTCGAGCACCCCTCGAACGCCCTCGACGCCTCTCACGGGCACCACGATCCAAAGCGACACAGGCGATCGGCGAGCTGTCGAGAAGCTGCTCTCTTCGGGCGAGAGTCCGCGAACACCGACGCCAGCCGCCAGGCAACATGGAGCTTCTGTGGCTCTGGATGTCAGTTCAGCTAGTCGTGTAAGTAGCCCCCTCCTTCCTCTGTTTTGAAATTGCAAGACATACTGAGACAACGTTGCTTTTCTTGTTCCGAATAGACCGGAAGGTCGGTCTCGGTGATCGATCTTACCGACACGCCCGCTGCTCCGCTGAGGACATCGACGCTAGCCAGTGCAGCTCGAGCAAACGGCCAGGGTACGTTTTACGACCGCTTGGCGACAACTTTCGGAGTCACAGGTCCCGTGCGAGCCTCCAGCGTGCGGCCGCTTCCCCGTCCAGCCGAGTCGACCATTGACGCTGCTTCGTCGAGCACCAGTAGGGATGCGTCAGTTGCGGTCAAGGACGAGGCCACCGACACGACTCTGCGAGTAGTCAGTCCGGTATGTATCGAGATCAAAGACGAGGATGCGCCGCCTACGCTTGCCTGCCCTACACCGGCCGCTCCTGCTGCTCCCTCCTCGAACCCGGCTCGAGCGGCCACGCCTGCTGCGGTGCCCGCCGTTCCGGCTGCTGTTCGAGCACCCACTGCTGTCAACCTCTGTGCTACCAACCGCAATGTCAACCGCCGCAGTAGTACACCTGGAACACGCATCACGCTACCGCCGATCTCCGCGCGCTCCCCGACCCCAGTCTCCCCGCTCGCGGCGCAAGTAGCGCGCCGTCGAGCCGGCAGCGCCATGCCGTACACCAGGCCGAGCAGGGCCTTGTCCGTGCCTGCTGCGCTGCACCCTGGGTGGGCTGGGCTTGGCCGTGGTGCTGGTTTTGGTGTCGATATGCGTAGGGCTCATCAGACGGTGCAGGCGGACGTGGTGATGGTGGACGCATTTGCGCCGCGAATGCTGACACGGTCTACCGCAGCTAGAGACGTTCGCAACGTGGCTGCCGCTTCGCCTCTAGCAGGTTCCTTCACCACCACTGCTTCTCGTAGCACTGCACCGGTAGCAACGAATGTTCCGGCGTCCTCGTCTGAAGAGAGCGATTCGGAGGACGACGTGGTGATCTGTGCCGGCACCCACACCGCCGCACCCGCGGCGCAGCAGTCGTCGGTCAGCTCCACGCGCCGCCGCACCGCAGATCGAGGTAACGACCGCTACGTCGACAGTACTCCGTCTCACAACGAAACGCTGCAGCAGCAGCGTCCGGCTCCGCGCGCGCGCTCCTACCAGTACGTACACCTCCTCCCTTCCTCATCTTCCCCCTTCATCCCCTCACCCCACGCTTTACTCACATAGAACCTCTTCCCCCCCCCTTCCCCCCCTTCTTTCTTCGACCTGCACATCATCTCACTCCAACACCCGCAGCACGGACATCAAGTTCGACTTTCGCGGCGACATCATCGCCACCATTTCCCGCTCCCTCGAATTCACCACCCACCCCTCGCCCGAATCCATCAACAAGATGCTGCGCGATCTCGACCGCGTGGTGACCAACCACTTCCCCCCCGCCCCCCGACCGCGACCCCTCACATGAACAGCACATCCACACCCTTCCCCCACCCACGCCCCCTCAGAGCAAATGATAGCAGTCGAAATGAAAAAAAAAAAAAATAAACGTTCTTCTACGCACAAATACATAACGGAAGAGTGTGAACAGAGTGAACGCCGAAGAGAAACAAAGTGCAAGCATAAGCCAACACTGTCAGCAGCAGCTAATTCAACTTGATCGCGCGCAATGGCGACCGCTCCTGCACGATCCCCCGCTTAGGCGACACCAACTTGTGCTCAGCCGCACTCTGACTCCTGGCCAACTTCCTCATCACCGCCGGCCTCGAAGGCGTATCCAGCGCGCCGATTATCAGATTCTCATCGTCATCATCGTCATCGTCGCCAAACGTATCGTCACTGCTAGGTGCCGCACCCCCAACCCGACCCTTCCTGCAATTCGCATCAAACACGTCCCCCTTGCCTGCGCCCATCACGGGCGATGCAGCACCGCCAGCTTTCTTGGTCGTGCTCGGCCTCGACAGCGCAGACAGCTTGCGCTTGCCGCTCCCACTAACACGCGAGACCGACACCTGCGCAGACGCTTGCTGCGACGATGTTGCCGACGACGAGGACGCCGACTTGTACACAGTCGGCGAGTTGTTGGTGTGCAGAAGCGAGCTCGCGCCCTTAGTCGCCGATTTGCACGTCGACTCGGGCCAGAAACCCATCCCACCCGCCAGGCCCACTTTGGCAGTCGAAAGCGGCGTGAACCCGCCCAGCCCGCTCAGCGCTCCAAGGCCCGAGTGGAACGGCGTAGCCGAGATCAGCCCGCCCGACATCCCAGCAACGCTCGGCGTCAATCCAAGAGAAGACGCATAGCAGGCAGAAGCGTACGAAGACGTGCGCGAGATCGAGTGCGGTGCCAAACCGAGACTCTCCGTCAAATTGAGATGCTGAGGTGAGCTGAACTGATCATCCGAGTGGTGACGCGAAGGCGACGGTCGCAGCGACGACGCCATCGAAGCCATCTGAGCGCCGGCACCCGAGGCTGCAGCGCCCACACCACGTCGCAGCGCGGAATAGCCCAGACCAGCCATCGGCTTGGAGAACGGCGTCGACATGATCGGCGCGCTCACCGTCTTCTTGCTCGCCGATCCCAGCAAAGGCGGCAAGGCGTCCACCTTGATACGCTCGGCCGCCATCTCACCCTCAGCCGCATGCTGACCCTGCGACGACGGGCGGATGGGAGTGCTGACAAGCGGAGCCAGCTTGACGCCGGTCGACGCGGAACTCGAAGACGAAAGACCCTTGCCCATGCCGACGCCGCCAAAGGTGAGGTGTGTCGGCGAGGCCATCGGCGAGGCGGGCGCGCCAGAATAGCTGAGCTTGCGTCTCCCCTCGTACGGCGAAATCTTGTGCTTGTCGAGGCTGAAGGGGTTGTCGCTTGCGCGGCTGGCAGGTCCAGGTGTGGTGACAGGCATGGCTCGCACTGCCGTCGCTCCTCCCGATGCAAGGGTGCGGGAAACAGGCGACGGGCTGAGACCGACGTCGTCCAACACAACGCCCTTACGGCCCGTCTCTGCTGCTGCGGATGAGCATGACAAAGCAGTGAGGGCTGCATGTTCGGAAGTAGTCTTGCCGCGACTCGGGGTCGAGCTCCAAGGCGCATCCTCGATCGCATCCCTTCGCCTCAAGCTCATCTCGCGGTCGTCCGTCGGCGAGTTGGAGCCCGATCGCAGCGCCAGCAGCTGAATAGCCGCATCGCGAGTCTCCCCCTTCGGTGGTGGAGGCTGTGAGCCGTCCAAGACACCTGCTTCCGCTTCGACGGCACGAGCCGCGGCCTCCTTGTCCGCAGCACCGTCAAGAGCAGGCAGAGCAGGCCAGTTGGTGGCGGGAGTGTCGATGGAAGTGTTGGCAGAGTCGCTGCCGGCGTTGCTCATGTTGCCGGCAGAGCTGTCGTTGAAGAAGCTGGCCGAGTTGGGCTGCGAATATTCGCTGCTGTTGGAGCTGAAGCTTGCGTTGGCGTTGGAGATAATCTGCAGACCACCGCCCTGCTGCGAGACGGGAGCGAGAGGAAGGCCTGCTCGACGCATGGGCGAGCTCGAGTACATGACAGCGCCGGGAGCCATTTCGTGTGCGGCAAAGGGAACCGATGGCATCTGCGATGGATAAGGGCCAGGCAGCGTGCTCGGCCCTGCGATGTTGTATGCGGTCGACGGTGCCAACGCCTGTCTCTTGGCCGGCCGGCCGAGCTCTTCCTGGGAGGCGGAAAAGAATTGAGCTTCCGGTGCAGTCGCCCATTGTGCAGCTTCAGGCGCCTTGATCGAGGTTTTCCTGTTTGCCTCAGCGGGAATGTGGCCAGACGGCGACGAGTCGTCGTTGCCGGCGTCGATGTCGCGCGAAAAGGTCATCGACATATTAGAAACATCGGCATCGGCGCCGTCATCGCCATCGTCAGCGCCCTCGTCCTCCGAGTCGTCGGGCATGGGCGTGCTGCCAGTACCCGACTTGCCGCCTTGGGCTGCCTGCTTCTCTTGGAGGCGCTTCTTGCGTGCCCATCGACGCTTGCTCTCGAGCATACGTGCACGACGCTCTTCGGCGTTCTTGGGACGGTTGACATCGCCATCCCAGCGGGTTCGGCGCGGCTGTGCGCTGAGAGGGATGTTGTGCTTGTCCTGAAGATGACGGCGCCAGATGCTGCGCGCGTGTTTGCCGGTGTAGACCTTGTCGCAGTAGGTGCAGGGGAAGGCACTGACATCGCCGTGGCTGCCTGCCTGGGCACGCGACATGGCGAGCAGATTGTCGATGTCCTGCTGCGTCATGGGACCGGGCGTGCCGTTGGAAGAGCTTGCTCGGGACATATCGTCGGCCGACATGCCAAAGGAGTTGTAGCGCATCATGGGCAGGC
The DNA here is from genome assembly GCA_928724755.1 of Sporisorium exsertum. Taxonomy (NCBI): domain Eukaryota; kingdom Fungi; phylum Basidiomycota; class Ustilaginomycetes; order Ustilaginales; family Ustilaginaceae; genus Sporisorium; species Sporisorium exsertum. The sequence goes on from CAKMXK010000004.1 coordinate 696,157, forward strand.
CAGCGTTGGGTGGCATCATGCCCATGTCAGCGTGTGTGTATGCGTGCGAAGAAAGATCAGGGGCAAATCCTGCTACTGGAGATGGACCAGCCAACGCCGAGTAGGACGTAGATGCGTAGTGGTGAGGATGATACGGCACCGACTGAGGTGGATGCTGCTGTTGCTGCATATGCGAGTCGAGCTGGTGGTAGGGGTTGCTGTAGTCGATCACCTGTGCAGTGCGTGAGATGGCGGGTACGCGATAGGCAGCGTCGTGTGACGGAGGGTTCGAGTCGTGCGCCAAAGTCTGGAAGTTGTGCGTAGCGGTGTGCTGGAAAGAGCCGTCTGCGTTGACAAAGCTGGACTGTGGTGGTGGCTGCTGCTGTTGCTGTTGCTGTTGCTGCTGTTGGAGATGCTGAGATTGTTGCTGGTTTGTGGGATCAAAGAGCCCCAACTGGGTGGGAGCAGGGAAGAGTCCCTCTGGTGCTGCAGCTAGGTACGGCGATGTAGACTGGGTCGGAGCAACACTGCTGGCGGCCAAAGCAGTATGGGATGCTTGTGATGGTTCGACCTGCATGGTTGCGATGGTCGGGGTGTATGCGGCCGATTCCGGGTTCAAGGTGCACAAATGCCGGTGCGATGATCACAGGTGGTGAAAGACGCGCGAGAAGGTGAAGAGAGGCAGAAGCAGAAATGGTGAAGACGTTTCGGTCAGTCAAATGCGTCCAGCTGGGAGAATGCTGGCAAAAGCCGAAGTCAAGATGATTAGGAGATGTAGTGGTTGCACGTGTGGCGAAGAGGACGATGGAGATGATTAGGGATGATGGTGAGGAAGGTGAAAGGGATGGTGGGAGTGAATGCGAGCTGACTTGCAAAACCGTGTCGAGCATGCAACTGCCAAATGCAATCGGACAAAGCAGATGCAAGAGCAAGCAAGTCACGTTGAATGTCGAACTACACAAGCAGGTACAAGCAAGGTCAAGAGAGCGGAAAAGGAAGGAGGGAGAGAGGCAAGACGAAGGTTGGAGAGCAGCGAGGGAGAATGGAGGAGGGAAGGGAAGGGAATCAAACACGGACAGGGGACAAGATGCTGCTTTCATGCCGAGCTGCAAATGGTGCACGAGTTCGAGGACGGCGAGGGCGGGCGACGAGGGAAGGAGAGCAGAGGCCAAGAGGAAACTTACGCAAAGGAAGGCGGATACAGAGCGATTGAATGCAGTGTCGATCGTATGCCGTTCGAGGATAAGCTACTCGAGCAGCAGACGGGCGGCTCTGGGCTTGAAAGGAGGCAGAGTGGATTCGGTGCAGCAGATCGAGGTGCAGGTAGGCGGGAAGGGTCGTCCGAGGACGAGAAGGAGCAGTTTGTTTACCAAGGGCGGCCAGGGCAGACGCGACGCGGCACGACACGGCGAGTCAATGCGCGCAGAGGATGACAGAGCAAGGTGAGGAAGCAGCGCAAAGCCGGGATGCAGAGGAGGGCGGTCGGGCTTGCGAAGGAGCAGGCGGCAGCGTGCGAAAGGAGGAGGAGCCAGCTGAACAATGACGGGAGGAGGGTGAGCTGCAACGGTGGGTGCAGTCCTGTTCCAGAAGTGTCCGAGTGTGGCGTTGAGTGTCGATGTGGTGGGCGTTGCGGATCAAGTGCCGTTGGACAGCGCCTGACGAGTGTGTACAAAGGTAGGCCAAGACCGAGAGTTGTTAGGAGGCAGAGAAGGGGAAGGAAAGCGCAGATGAGCACTAAAGTCGTTGTTGATGCGACGACAACGACAATGCCGAGCGAGCAGCAGCGGCACGCATAAGGCTTGGTTGGGAAGGGGAGGAAGGATCGATGAGAGAGCAGGAAGACAAAACAACGCGAGCCAGAGAGAAGGAGGGAGAGAGCGTCAATAATCCGCGCAATTCCTCTCGGTGATGCTCGAAATGCGCGCCTCCGAGGCTTCAGAATGTACATTGTTGCCTCCCAAAAATACATACACACAGCGCATGGCACACAGGGAGCTGCGTCAGAAGACCGCGCGCACTCTTGCTTCGCGTTGTCTGCCGTTTGAAATCGCAGAGGCGGCTCATCCTTAGCAATGCAACAATGCTCTCCCTTCTCCGAAGCATCACGTCAAAGTGGGTCAGGAAGATTTTCCCTCTCAGTCCATGCACTTGAATTCGCCATTTGTATTTTGCTGTAATCCGCTTTCGAACGTGGCAGCGCCGAGTGCAGAGGGTGACAATAGCAAAGAGTAACCCGCTTTTCGCTCACTCGATTCTCGCTCGGGCTTTCTGCGCTTCGGGGTGTCACCTGGTATTCGTAGCGTGCCCTGCTTCAAGCCGACGCCTCCGAATCTCTCGACACGTTGGACTGTAACACAGACGCACTGCGTACTGTACAGTCCTTGCTGTGTGGACTCGAGATGACGAGAGCAAAAGAGACGTCACATGCGCAAGCGGATGACTTGAAAGCCGAGGCACGCTACCAGCAGCATCCAGCGAATTCTCCTGTCGGAACGCACCGCGGATACCGGGTCCGAGCCCAATACTCTCCTCACGACTTGCCTGCCTCCCGCCATCTCTGCTTCCGTTCACAGCGGGAACGATGCTAGCATGACGATCAAGAGGCACACCCGCTATCCTCTGTCGCGATCACTCTTTTATATCGTCGTGATCGTCAGAAGCCATCCTCTTCGCTGTTCTCCACAACCCAGTTCAGCCTCGACTATAAGACAAAATCCTTTTGAGCTTATGAGTGCAAGCTAGCTCCAGGACCCTCCAGGAATCAGTCACTCGGCAGACACGTTCAAGACCCGTCACCACCGCCAGCAAACGGCCATCACTTGGTTTCGAATCTACGCGAGCGATCTTCGCAAAAAGATTTTTCCCCCACTAAACCGCGACGTGTCGAACGCGCACACTGTCACGTGCGGTCCAACCTTGGTTTTGCTCGATCTCACATCTTCCTAGAAAAATCGCCGATGAGATGCGTCTCCACTCAGATTTGATTCTCCACAGCTGTCGATGCTCTCTTCAAGCTACAGACATACTTAGCCTTGCTAGCTCAAGCTCCATTCAGCGCGCGAATGCACCTACGCGCAAGGACACCACCACCCTCGACACAGACAACGAACGAAATATCAAAAGTGTCCATTAGCAGAAGAGATAGCGAAGTGGTGTGCAAGAAACAAAACATGTTGGTGATGCAACTGAGCGACAACAACAAAGGAGCCGGAGCCAAGTTGGTAGCAACCCTACTCGTCGTCCGCCATGCCCAACCCAGCCTGCCTGGAGAGTAGCCCCCATCCTGAAGCCACCGCGATGACCACTGTCGCGATCAGCCCAATAAATGCCGGGTGCATGGCCCTGATCCCACTCGCCCCGCTGCACGCCGCACAGATCCAGCCACTTGCCAACGGCGTATACGCCTGCGGGTTGTACAACGCAAACTCGACCTTCGTGTTGGGCTGCATCAGTCCCGGTGACGCCCCCACCGACATTCCGCGCTCATCATAGATCAGCAGACGGTACGATGCCGCGATGAGCTGTGACAGGTTCGGGTTGGACGCCTCTACGCTCGTCGAGTAGTTGTACGGCGACCACACCACGCTCGTAGCAGTACCTGGCAGATTGGTGGCCACGTCGTACGTCACCAGATTGTCCGAGCAGTAGGCCTGCACCGTGAGCGTCTTGGGGTATTGCAGCACCGAGGTGAAGTTCCAGCCAAATGTGACGTCGACACCCTTGGCAATCTTGTAGAAAGACGGATCGGCCGTCTGGATGGGTTGCGTCACCGTGATACCTCCTGCGGGTGCTGATGATGGGATGTTGATCGACGTAGCTGTACTTGACGCTTGGCCTGAGGCCGCTTGTCCTGAGGTCGCAGGTGCAGCCGTCGAGAGGCCAGGTGTAAATGAGGGCGGGTCAGGTGCGAATGCTCCGTCGATGCAGAGCAGCGCCCAGAGCGCGTACAAGACGGGCAGCAAGCGCGTCATGGCTGTGTGTATGTAAAAGCCGCGGCTGGAACAGACAAGGCTGGAGTGTGCGGTGGTTGTGTGCGACGTCGCTCCTCGTGAAGGTGCGGGCAGATGGATCAAGTCAAGAGAGCCGATCAAAGCCCGTGAGCGACGCAGTGCGCTTATGACGTGAGCCTCTTTCCCGGAGAAGCGAGATTGACGATGTCCTGGACTGATCCCGATTTGTGCGAATACACTTGTCTCTTCAAGCGCTACGGCGTCACAGTCGAAACTGAGCTGCGTTTTTGGGGTCGGCGTTCACCTGCGTCCGGTGAAGCGAGATCGAACCGGGTAGTCTGAAAGCAAAGTAAGGGCTGATCCAACGCAAACAAGTGGCGTGATCAACGAGCTCGGCCAGGGTGATAGGTGATGATAGTGGTGGTGGTGGTGGTGGTGGTGGTGGAGCTGCGCTTGCAACACAGATGATGGCGAGGAATGTGCGTGTGCGTGTGCGTGTGGGACAAGTCACACATACCTTGCTGGCCAAGATGGCTTTTTTGATGGAAAATCGACGCCGCTCGCCTCTCGCCCCTCTGGCTGTGTGTCTCTCAGTGCCAACAACTGCCACGATGAGCGCTTGCACTGACAAATTCGATCCCTGCTCTCGAGCCCTCGCAGAAAACCCCCTTTTTTGCCAATCCCCATTCGCGCACGCTCTCCTTGCTTCCCTCTCGCTAAATTCTAGAATTTGCACAAAAAGGCAAAGCGGCGGAACTCCTTTTTCTTTCATCTCGAATTCAAGCCGTCGAATGACAGCGTCTTGCAGCCGTGCTCCTGCCGCTGTCAGAGCAATTCGGCGGTGCCAAACCGCAGATCCGCGCTCTTCCTACGGTTCTGACACTCGGATTTCTTTGGCGTCACATATAGATGTGGATGGGAAAGGGTCATCATATTCATTAACATCATACCAAGCCCAGTCCGCTTCGTTGCGCCTGGTCAACCGAAATCGTTGTACTACATGCACGCCCAAGTCACCCTCAGAGGGCGTTACAGAATGAACCAAAGCCCCGATCGTCGAAAAAAGAAAACATAGATTGGTGCTCAACGCACCTGGAATAGAGAGCGGCAAGCCGTCAAGCTGCCGTGAAGGGATAAGTGGAGAAGGCTTGATAGCCCTCGCATCAGTGCTCTGCCTTGGTGGCATAGGCTTCAGCACTCGACAGCGGCGGGGCAGCGGACGGCAGCTGCGAAGTCGCCGCCGCAGGCAACGCTTGCTGCTGTCCACCCAGACCGTACGCATCTGCCTCTCCCAACGAGCGATCGCGCTCCCACTTGTCCAGCTCCGACGCGATGCTGCCGTACGCCATGCTATCGCGCACCCGCTCCCCGCCGTCCTCGTGCGTCGACTCGATTCGGCCAAGCAACAGCTGGAACTTGTCATCCAGCTCCTGCAGTTGCTGCGTCAGGTTGGCATTGTCGCGTTTCAGCTGCTCGTTGCTCGTCTGTGCCGCGCTGAGCGATTGCGTCAACGCTGCCAAGTCGTGTGCTCCACCAGCCTCGTGGCCCTTGGGCACCGCGCTCGAGCTGATCTGCTTTTGCAGATGCTCGTTGAGCTCGAGCGTCTTCTCCACCTCCTTGCGCGATTCTTCCAGGCTCGCTTGAAGCCGTGCCACCTCGCTCTCGAGCTCCGTCACTTTGCGACTCGACTGCAAGCCGTCCGAGCCTCCTTCAGCGCCTGCTTCGCGCTTCTTGTCCAAAGAACCTCGATGTTGCTGCTGTTCAGCGACGAGTTGCGCCACCTTGCGCTCCAGCTCCCGGTTCTCGGCAGCAATCTCCTCGCTCTGCTGCGTCACATCCGCCAGATGACTTCGCAGCGCTTCAATGTCGCGCGCCGCCTCTTCGGACCGTGCACCATCGTCGGTGCTCAGTCGTCCGCCGCCACCGTGCGCGCGCATCGTCGCCAGCTCGTTCTGCAAGCTGGCATTCTCGGTCTTGTACTTGGTCAGCTCGTCCTTCATCCTTCGCAGCATCTTCTCCGTGCCCTTGACAAACTGCACTGCGGTCTGGTAGTCGCTCTCCAGTTGCGCCATCCTCTCCTTGTACGAGGCGGTGGTGTCGGCGAGCTCGCGCTCCGCAAGCTGCGCCCGTCGCTCGGCCTCAGCGACGCTGGTGCTGTCCGCCGTGCCGCGGCTAGCCGTGAGCGAGGCGTTATGCTCCAGTTCGCGCGTGAGCTCTTCCACGCGGCTCTCCGAATCCTGCAGACGGTGCTCTGCCTCTTGCACCTCTCGTGCTCGTGCATCGATCTCTTCCTCGAGCTCGCGGATACGGCGGTCAGCATAGCCCGATTTGACGCTCAGCTCGTCGTCGTTGGGCACGCTCACACCGCGTTCCGCCATGAACTGCTTGAGCAGGCTCGACTTGACCTGCGCAGCCTCGATCGAGCGGTTGCGGTCGCGCAGCTCGAGATCCTTGGCACTCGCCACATCCTTCAGTCGCGCCGCTTCCTGCAGGGCCACGGCAAGCTGGCTTCGAAGCGCCGTCACTTCCGAGCGTAGACTCGTGTGCTGCCTCTCCATGGTGAGGTGGCGATCCTGCATCTCTTGCAGCGAGCTCGAGTGCTCGTCGACCATCTGGCATGCCTCTGCATGCAGCTGTCGAAGCGACTCCACCTCGCCCTCGAGCGCCCTCATCTTGTCCTCGACGTGCGAGGGCACGGCGCCAGAAGCACTCAGATCACGTGTAGATGTCTGATCCCTCTTGGCAAGGAGCGCCGCGAGGCCATCCGTGGCGGCCATGCGGTGCGCCTCGGCCTCTTGTCGGTGCTGTCGGGCAAGCGTCTCGAGCTCGACAGCTCTCGCGGCGTGACTTGAGGCCTCGCTCGACTTGGATTCGAGCTGCGCGCGCAGATCGGCGATCATCTGCTGCTGCTGTTGAAGCATGTTGCGATGGTCGTCGTGCAGTCGCTCATACTCGCCTGCTCTCGTCGTGACGGCAGCGTGGGCCGTCTGCAGCTGTGTCAGCGCAGCCAGATGCGCGGCCACGTTGGCCCTCGCTTCTTCCAGCTGTCCTGACGCATGCTCATGGTCGGCCTTGTGGCGCGCCGCCAGCGAAGAGAGCGTTGTGACCTGCTCCGTGTGTTCACGCAGTGCACTTTCGGCAGTATAGTTACGCTTCTGCAACGATGAAAGCTCGTCGTACGCCTTCATCTGTGCCGCCTCGGCTGCCATGGCTCGTTTGGCGGTCTCGGACAGCCTTTCCTCGGCCGAGTTGCGCAACTGTTGCTCCAGCTTGGCCTGTTCACGCAGCGAAGAGACCTGGCGTTCAAAGCGAGCGCTCTCGCGAAGAGCATCCGCCAGCGACTTTTCGAGCTTGCTGGCACGCTCACGGTCGAGCCGCGTCACTTCATCGCCATTGCCAGATTCGATCGCCGACAGCTTGGCCCGGTAGTAGGCAGCCTCTTGCAGCGCAGCCGAGCGGGCTCGGTCAGACTCGGCATGGCGGTCGGCCTCTCCCTGCGCCTGTTGCGCAATGGTGGCCTTGGCGCTGGCGAGCTGCGCCTTGAGCGAGATGAGCGTCTTGAGCACGCGGTCCTTGTCGCTGCCCTCTGCACCCGTGTCGATCCCATCGAGACTGACGCGCTCCGACGTGACGCTCTGGGTATCGGTCATGCTGATATCGCCGGCGTTGAGCTGGTCGGGTTCGACGAAGCCCTTCTTGACTGCGAGAGCCAGCGCTGCCTTGTACCACGCCTCACGCTTGCGCAACGCATCGACTTCGGCTGGCACGGTCTGGGGCGACATGTAACCATTGGTACCAGGCGGACTGGTGGTGCGGCCGTAGTGGAAGCCGTCCTGAGCAGTGGCGGGCGAGTCCATCTTGCTGACGACGCCGTTGATGCTTCGCATCGAGTTCATGTTGGTGGGCGAAAGAGCGCCTCCCGCACGCATGTTCTCGACGGAGCGCTGGCTGCGTGGACCGCCATAGGGCGCCGGGGCGGATCCCGGTGCGATACCGGAACCAGCACCTGGGCCCGCTTGCTGAGCGTAAGGGTGAGGCTGAGTCTGTTGAGGCGGCTGGGCCTGATGTTGTTGGATGCTCGAGGGAGGGCTGGTGGCACCGAGCGAAGGGCCACCGTTGACTCCGGAGGCATCAGACTGTGGCTGCTGCTGGTAAGGCGGTTGCGATGATTGGAGCGACCTAGCAGGAGGCTGATTGGACAGCTGTTGCGGGGCTTGTGATTGCGAGGGGATCTGAGTGGGACCAGCGTTAGGGCCAAGGATCGGTTGCTGCTGCTGCTGCTGCTGCTGTGCAAAAGTCTGGTCGATGCCTCGATCAGGTGAGGTAGGTGTGCCGCCATGAACGGGACCAGAGGCTGAACGCCCCGATGGCGAGATAGCCCTTTGGCGCTCGTCGCCTTCTGCAACAGGAGACATGGCGCCTGGAACTTGTGAGCCAGGGCCAGCAGCACCAGCAGCGGCGGCTCCAGCTACACCAGCAGGGAAGTTGGTAACAGGCGAGGTGATGTTGGACTTGGGAAGCTGAGAGCCAGCAGCAGGGCTCTTGAGCTGCGAAGCATTGTCGGTGGGGTATTTGATCTTGGCCGTGTCGAGGACGTGCAAGGTGGCTGGATCGTCGGGCTTGGCTCCGGTAAAGCTTTCGCCTCCGAGCACCACCACCTTGTTCTGGAAGGTAGACATGGCATGACCGGAGCGACCGCTGGGAGAAGGACCCATGTTGGCGAACATGTACCAGCGCTGGTTGGTGATCTTGAAGCTGGCCAGGTCGCCGAGGTCTTTGCCATCGACGCCGCGTCCACCAAAGATGTACATGACGTCGTCAACGAGACAGGCTGCGTGGCCTTCACGGGGGACAGGAATGTAGCCGATGCAGGAGAGCTCGTTCCAGGTGTTGGCAGCAATGTCGTAGCACCAGGTATCGTTGTAGTGGTACTGGCCGTCGGTGCCGCCAAAGACGTAGATTTTGTCCTTGTAGGTGACGCTGGCGTGGCCGGTGCGCTTGGGGGGCGCGTCGCCGTTGGCCTTGAGGCATTCCCAGGTCGGGGTTCCTTTGAGGCTGTTGAGATCAAAGCACCAGAGGTCGTTCATAAAGGTGCCGTCGACCTGGCCGCCGAAGACAAAGAAACGCGAGCCGACGATGGCGACGCTGTGGCCGTACCTTCCAACGGGGCAGGTGTCGGGACCGTCGCCGGCTTTGACGCGGGTCCATTCGCGCGTGCTAAGGTTGAGCAAGTAAAGGCCCTCGTCCTGCTTGTCGTCGGCGCGGACCTTGGTATCACCACCCCAGAGGATGAGAACGTTGGAGACGAGGACGGTGGCATGACCGACACGAGGAGGCGGGATCTCACCTGTGGTCTGAACGAGCGTTGCGCTGGCGTAGATCGAGTTGGGATTGACTTGAGCCGGGGCTTGACCAGGCGGCGAGTTGGGAGGTTGCTGCGAGACGAGCTTGTCGACGTAGATGGTGTAGAGGTCGTTCTTGACGCTCTCGCGGACGAGACCGCCGAAGAGGTAGAGTTCACCTGTGGAGCTAGCAGCCTGGTTGACGGCATGTCCGTAGCGTGGGAAGGGGAAGGGGCTGAGAGCACCGGGAGGAGCTTGGCGTGTCTCGTCGAGGAACTTTGGGGGATTCATGACGAGACCGCGCTGACTCCAAGGATATACGACCTGCTGAGACCGGCCGCGGTCGCCCGCAGGCTGGCCTGGCACGTTGTTGGAGTTGTTGAGAGGAGGGCCAGCGTCGAGACCAGACGATTGGGGAGGCAGACCAGAGACGCTGCCGCCGGATGGGCTACCAATGTTTGTCATGCCAAAGTTGGAGCCGCCGGGAGGACCAGCCATGATGGGAGGGCCCTGTTCGCTCATCTTGCGCGAGCGGAGAGAGCCTTGGCCGGGAGCAGGGATGCCCGAGCCCATACCATCGGGACGTGGAGCTGGACCACCGAAACGAAAGCCGGAAGCGACGCCGAGAGGACCTGAGCTGGGAGCTGGGATGCCGGAAGGACCCGGCTGACCGGGATGGGGAGCAAATCCACTGGCCATTTGACCGACGCCGCCGGGTGGGCCTGATACGGAGCCTTTGTTCTGAATGTGGGAGCCACCTGGAGCGGGGATACCGGAAGCATCTCTGGAGTAGGGCGACTGCTGCTGCTGCTGCTGTTGTTGTTGTTGTTGCTTGACTGATGACTCCATGGCAGGTGACATGGAGGATACGCTATCGCCATGGTTAGGATTGGAGGACTGGATGTGCGAACCGGGCTGCTTGTCCTTGTCCTTGTCCTTTTCGGACTTTCTCTTGCCAAAGATGGCCATGGCTATGGATATGGATTGGTGAGCGAGTCTGCAAGCGCAAATGCAGATTCAGGGACTCGGTGTGTTATGACGTTGGAAGATGAAAGTGAACGACCTCGTCTCGAGTCGCGTACGGATACGACAATGCGCCAAAGGATCGTAAGTAGCGGATGGATGTCGAATCCGCCGAGCTGCGAAAGGAGGCAATCCAAAAATTAGGGGTCGTTATGAATCGTGATTGTAGAAAAGATATCTGGGTCCAGGCGAACGAGGCAAAGCGCCTTTTGACGACCAGGAGAAGAAGAAGATAGAGGATGGTATGAGGTGGTGGAGACGAAGGAGAAAAGGCGTACATTACGCCAGCCAAAGCTACACGGACGAGTAGACTCAAATTGGGCCGAAAAGCGAGAAAAAATTGAACCTCGCGCAGCACAGGACACTCAAACGCAGCCAAGTCGCGGACAAGCAAGAAGGAAGATTGCGGAAGTCGGTCTGAGAGAGAACCAGAGAGAGAGACAGCTAGAGCTTCCAGACAGGGGGTCCTGTTGAACGACTGAGACACACAGAGTCGTTCTGCAGCACGACGACGGCACAGTCTCTGTGCGGAGAAGAGCAACCGGATCGAGTTATTAGGATCGGATAGATACAAACTCTACAGGCACCAGCCGAAGAGGCAGCGAGCGCATCGAGAGAGAAACAGCTAAACCCCGATTTTCGACAGCGGGACGCGACTCTTTCAAAGGGCAACTCGCACAGACACTTCGATTCACTTATTCCGGTGACAGGGGCATGTCCAACTTGGAGAAAGGGTTACGACAAGCGCCAACTTCTTCCTTAGTCGAGTGAGCAGTTGGTAACCCGTGCACTCCGTCGTCGACGTCGTCGTGCCCATTGCATCTAGCGCATTGCAGTCAGCGACAGCAAACACTTTTGATCGAGTTTGACCTTATTGCCATTGGGGTATCGTGCTCGACATAGTCTACTTCTCTAGTCCTCTACGGTGATCCGATCGCTCGTAGAACATTAGCCTCGGTTTGCGCGATCAAAGCATCTACTCGGACGCCGACCGTGTCTCTGAGCCCGTTGTGCAGGAACCATGTCGACAAGGCATTGCTCGAGCTTGACTCGGTGCCGAATACGAGTTGGGTGCCGTTCCAAATCGTGAACCAAATGCATGCTTTGGCCACGCCGAGCGTAGCACCTGCCCATGTTTGCGCTGGAGTGTGGACTCCGAGTCGCACGCGGGACCACATGACGAGCACCGGAGTTACTGCGCCGATGAGTGCGATCCAGACGCGCGTCATGCTGTCCAATGACACCGTTTCTCTGGATGAAGCTGTGGAGCTGAGGGAAAGCGACGGATGCAGAGGCAGCAGCAACGATGAGAAGAGGATGTAGGTGCCCATGAACGCAATGGAGCTGTTGCCGCGGCGAGTTCCCGGTCGAAAGGACAATTGGCGATTCACGGATAGAACATGGTTAGTCTTCGGGCCTCGAGAGGTCCTTCAAAGCTCGTCAGTTGACACTTACGCGCTGTGTGTTGAGGGCATACCACTCGTCTTTTTCACCCTGGATCCCGGTGGACGAGGCTGCTTGATCACCCTCTTGAGCCCCTTGGCAGTAAAGCTGGTGGCCAGGCTGCCGGCGGTAAAGTAGAGCACATGACTCGTGCGTAGATGGAGGATGCCGATCGCAGTCGCCGTCGTCACGATTCCTTGCGTATGCTTGAGCAGCCAGAGTCCGGTCGACAGATCCTCTTGCCAGTTCGCTTCGCCGTTTGCTTTGGCTCTCCTCGAGTCTCGAGCCGGCATGGCGGCGGCGGCGTCGCACACACAACCCGAAAGGGAGGCGAAGAGAGCCCTTGCATCTGCGGCTTTATTGAGAGTAGCTCTCTCTACTTTACTAGGCGGTCGTCGGCATGGCTCGGTGTGCTAGAGCATTCGACAGAGGTGTGTGGTCGAGGTCAAGAGAAGGGATGCGCCAGCATCATGCCGCTCACACGAGATGTGGAGGCCGACGCTAGAACCGGTAGTTTTGCCGATCTCACATGAGAGGTGCCAGAGGCGGTCTAACATACCAAAAGGTGGGCTAAAACCCTTTTCGCGTCCCTTTTTTTTTCGTCGCGATTTTCTTCGACTCGAGTTTTTGCAAGAAACAATTAGTTGTCGATCAGCATGAAAGGCGGCACTTCCTCCAGTGCTTGCCATGTCTCAGGCTGAGGGAGTGTGCACGGCCTGTGCGTCGCAGCGACGCAAGAAAAGATGCTGGATCGCTTGCGGGAGAATGGGACGCGATTGTGTCGAGAGCGAAGAAAGATCTAGGAACGAATGTGAGTGTGCCAGCGGTGCAAGGATGCATGGATCAACGCCAGCCTTCTTTTTTCTTTCGAAGAAGACTTCCAAACTTGCGTTCAAGACTGGAAAAGTGCCTTTGATTTTCAAACATGAAACCCACACGTCCTGCACTGCAGCTCGCCTGTCAGGTGGACCTGGATGAGACACTCGACATGCATTGCGTCGATCAGCCGCAGAAAACATGTCCTTCCACTCGCTCTACCGCAGGTGCTGCTGTGCTGCAGTGCACGGCTCCATCCAACACATTGCCAGGGCGCCAATAAAGTGCAGCAGCCGACGATACTCTATCGTTTGGCACTGGTTCGCATCGGATGCAGGCGGCGTTTGCCGCTTTTCCCACCGCCAAAAGTACGTTGCACGACTGTGGATTGCTCCTTGTCATTCTGCCTTCCACCATGTTTGCGTGTTCACTTGTTCAAGAGTGCCCCGCTTTCCGACGTCAGCAAGATGGAGTGACTGTGAGCTGTGAAGCCTGATTCACGCAGTACGGTGCAGGGCACAGGCTCATCGATGCAGCTGCAGACCCCTCGCCTAAAGTAGCAGCTCTACTGTCCTGACCTGCAAGGATCCAAGTTGACTGACCCCCTGCCCCGCAATTTCACTCTTCCTCGAGCATGCCAAGGCGTGGTATACCGTCTGCGCAGTGTCCCTTCCTGAGCGCCTTCAAGGGGGTTCTAACTTTGGTAGCACTGCTCTCGTGGTCCAGCATTGATGCAGTCCGTCGATCCTCTTAGTTGCCTCGCATCCCTTCGCCTTGTTACCATCCCTACCACCAACTTCTCCGCCTTTTGATCACCCCTCCCCTTGTTCTTTCCCCACGCTTGTTCTCGTCTCGGCCACCCACATTCTTTTGATATCGTATATTGACAACACTCTTTTCAACCCTCCAGCCGATCACGACACCGCCTTTCCCTTGCACCACTCCTGCTTGTGGCTCTTCAGCAACTTCAACGTGCCAATCGTCCTTATCTACACCAAAGCCAGTACCTTTCTCCATCACTCTCTCACACACATCATGGTCGGCGTCAAAAAGTTTTCAGCCTTGGCTGCTGTCTCTGCTGTAGCAGTGACCGGCGCAGCTGCCTCTCTCCAGCCCGCGGATGCCTCCCATGCCACCCATCACCTCTCTCACCGCCGCCTTGCAGAGCGACACCTTCACAGTCAGCAGCAGCAGCCTTCTATGGTCAAGATGCAAAAGCGTCTCGCCAACACCATCGTCGGCGGTCTAGGCGGCATCATCGGCGGTCTCGGCTCGGATCTTGGTTTCAATGGTACGTATCTCGACTTGAGCTGCTGTCGACGAGGAAGCGGCAGATGTATTATCCCAACTGTGCCTGTCGACATGGTGCGTCCTTGAAGCCGCTTCCTCCCGCGTCGTCTAGTATCATGTTCGAGTTCCCTGAGAGACTCTTGTGAGGCCCGCCCGTCACACCCATCCTAACCTCACCCTCTCCTTAACTCCGTCCCTTCTACTCCTCTCTTTCGCTCTTCCCCTTCTCTCCCCCTCTGGCACCTCCATCACCTTCCCATCCCGTTCCTTCCACCAAACCCGTTCCTACCATTCTTCCTCATACCCCCTTCCTACCTCTCTTCTGGCCGCTCGATCTCCTCAAACACCCTCTGGTGCGATCCCGACACGTCCCCTCCCTCTCGTCCTATATCTTACCTCTCAAATCTCAGAGCGCGACGAGACAGAACAGCATCTGCACAATCTTCGTCGCGGCCTCGTGGGAGATCTTATCGGCGCTGGTGATTATCCTCTTCCCCTCTTCTTCCCATTTCTGCTCAACATCCTCTACCTCCTAGCTCTCCCTCCCGTTTCATCCGATCCCCCATTCCACTCCAAATCCTCGCCCACGCTTCCCTTTTGGCTTTCTCCCCCCATGCTCGACGCTGCTTGTTTTGGCCTTACAACATCTTGCCACGCATCTTTGTCACAAGCAGACTCCTGACCACAACTTCTTTCCCTTTTCTGACACCTTGCATTCTACAGGCGGACAAGCACAGGGTGGAGCCCCTCCCTCGTCAAGCAGCTCAAGGGCGCCGCCTCCTGCGTCGACATCAAGGACTCCTTCCAACAACAACCCTGCCTCATCCAGCAATGCTCCTTCGGCATCGAGACCAGCTGCCTCATCAAACCCCGCACCAGCGAGTAGCCAGCCACCGAGCAACAGCAACAACAACAACAGCAGCAGCAACAGCAACGACAACCGCCCTAGCTCTACTTCATCGAGCAACGCTGGCGGCAGCAGCAACAACAACATCAACGCCGCCAGTAACCAGGGCTCGACGGCAAGTCAAAACGACAACAACGGCAACGACGGCACGGCACAGCAGCAAGCTGCTGCCTCGAATGCAGCCTCTGCTGTGCCGACGAGCGCCAACTCGGCTGCGGCTGCCGCCTCAGCGTCGGCATCGGCTGCTGCTGCCGGCCTGCTCTCTGCCGCATCAGCTTCGCAACTGACGGGCGACGCTGCGGCCAGTGCGGCTGCCGCCAGCTTGGGACGATCTGCCACGGCTGCAGCTACTCCAACTGCCGCCACGGGCGCCAACCGAGCCAACAGCAGCGGCTCGTCCAGCGGCAGCGATGGCACCACCAAGGTCGTCGTCCCCATCGTGGTGATTGCTGCCTCGATCGCTGTGATTGCTGTAGCATGGTTTGTGATCCGACGCATTCGCAAGCGAAATACTGAGCAGTACGATCCACGCATGCAGGGCATTGAGAAGAGCTACCACCATCGAAGCATGATGGGGCCGCCTCTTGCAGCTGAAGGGGCTGCGCTGGCGGTCGGAGGTGCAGCCGCCGGTCTGGTGCGCGACCGTCCTCGCCGGGACAGCTACGACTCGTACCACCAAGGTCGACCCATCAGCACGCTCACCGAAGAAGAGGGCGACTTTTCGGGCGTTCCCCCACCCATGCAGGAGGTCGCGCCGTACTCTGCCATCGGCGGTGCTTCCGCGCCCCCCTCGAGCCGTCTGCGCAACTACGGATCCAACCGAGGCGGCAATGTCGAGCGAGACGAAGAGTTCCCGCCCGCCCACCGTGTGACGGACAGCATGTACATCGACAACAACCCCAGCGGTGCTGTGACGCCGTTCAGCGACGAACACGGCGCCTACGACGTCAACTACTACGACGGCTCCTCGACCGCGGGGTACAACAACCGCGCCACTCGCGGCATGGACGCGGCGGGCGTCTCCAGCGGCGCCGGTCGCCCGTACTCGCCGTACGCCGACGTCCAAAGGAGCGACACGGGCGACGAGATGTACTACGACTATGACCGTGCCTCGTCTTCGCGCCGAGACCCCTTCACCAACTCGAGTCGCTGGTCCGGTTGATTTGCCAAAACACATTTAAACACTCCTTTGCTCCGTCTCCCTTGATACCACGTCTGCTTCGACCTCTCGCTTTATTGTCCACCTTCGCTTTCTACTCGCCCTCGACTTTGTTCCATACAAAGCTCGCTGGCTGCCCAACACTATTTGATTGTAATCGCAGTCCGGAGATCGATCCACACCCATGTCTCAGGTTGCGTTGTCTGATCTGAAACACTCAAAGCGGGCGACCAAAGGTAGAGAAGGATGTTCTTGATTGAACGGCGCCAGTGAAGGGATAAAAGTACAATATGTGTTTTTCATGTTGGCTATACCTGGAACTGCTTCGGGTCCATGCTGAGCTTGCAGAGCCTCGCAATGAGACCGCCGAGCTGCACGACGGTTGCGACTCCTTCGAGGATTCTCATATGCGTCCAGCCGATTTCCTGGTTTGTATCAACACAGCGGGTAAAGGGGTCAGCAAGTCAAGATCATCGTCATTCGGGAAAGAAAGCTGGGAACGCACCTTGATGAACTCGAGCTTGGTGGCTTCTGGAATGCCATCGAGCGTCTTGACGACACGAAAGAGGGTCGTGACAATGTCAACCGCCGCATAGCCCTTGGACCAAATCTCGTCGAGCTTGTCCATGGCATCGTCGATGTCGCCGCTCTTGCAGGAAAGCAGCAACGCTCGAATGAGGAATGGATGCGGCTGGTCGCACACCTTGAACACATTGTCGGGGCTGACAAACCCGAGACCGGTCCAGGTGGACTGCAGATTGTTGATGGCCTGTCGCATGTCGCCCTCGGTAGTGAAGATAATTGCCGCCAGACCCTCATCGGAATACTCGACACCTTCCATCTCGCAAATTTCGAGCAATCGCTTAAGGATCTGCTCGTCCCTGACTTTACCGTAGCGCAGGATGGCGCATCTCGACTGAATGGGTTCGATGATCTTGTTGCTCTGGTTGCACGCGAAGCAGAAGCGGGTGGTGTTGGAGTAGATCTCCATGGTTCGACGCAGAGCCTGCTGCGCGGCGGGTGTCATGCTGTCGGCCTCGTCGAGGATGATGATCTTGTGCCTGCCTGGTGGCAGCGAGACTTTCTTTTGAGCGAAAGTCTTAATCTTGTTGCGCACCACATCAACACCTCGCTCGTCCGAGGCATTGAGCTCGAGCACGCCTTCCTTGTACGCATCGCCGAGCAGAGCACGGGCGAGGCATAGCACCGACGTGGTCTTGCCAATACCGGGCAGGCCTGAGATGAGCAGATGTGGACAGTTGCCGTCGTTCTGAATCACCTTGAGTCTGTCGATGGTGTCCTTGTTGCCCACCACATCGTCGAGTCGCATGGGCCTATACTTTTCTACCCACGGCAGCTCGTAGCCCGTGGTGACGGCTGCTGACGCTGCTGGTGCAGCAGACGATCCCGACGGCTGTGTCATCGTTGGAAGCAATAGAAGAAAGCGATTCGCAAGCGGCCAGTCCGATATGGCAGTCGCGAACACTCCCAACAAATGGATCGGTTCTGCTGCCGACGAAAAAAAAAAAAAAAAAAAGATTCTACGAGCTGCTTCAGCAAGGGCTGACGTCTCGAGCGAGGTTTCGAGCTGATTGTTGCGGAGCAAGAGAGAAGAAGGAGGCGGCGGTGGCGAATGATCTTGTAAGCCGTGAGAAGACGAAGAGCATTCAAGGTGGAGAAAGGAAGAAGTCACTTTACGACACACGCACGCACGCCCTTGACAGGCTCAGCTGCGCGTGTCGCGTCGACAGGTGGGGCAGCAGACGCTGAGCAAAATTAGGGTGTTTTTGGCGGCAGTACTTACCGTACCAATTGAATGGGTTCGGCTAGGGTTAGCCAAAACCATAAGGTGGTGATGGTGGTGGTGTGTTGGTGAGATCGTGAGCAGCTACCTCCGCCTTATGGTTCCGGGCTTCGGACTGAGCAAAATTTTTTGCAATTTAGACACGTGACTGAAAAATGATCTGTGAAATCTCGTGTCTGACGCGATCGGGACACAAAAAGAGCTGATATCTGTTACTTTCGGTCCCGAATCTGATGGTAGTACTCGTCCTCATGATCAGGCACCAGTCTCAATGAAATGCTTTTTCCGAAACCTTGTTTTGTTTGTGTGACTTCATATCATTGCATATCCGGCCTCCAGCAGCGTCGATCCCAATGCCAAGCTCTCGAAACAGCCCATACGTCCTTGCTGGGCTGCCTCCAGACATCAGGCAGGCCAGCATAGCCCTGACAGAGAGTGGCGATGCCGCCAGCATCTTCACCGTCGATGAAGATGCAGGTTTTGCCGCCTCCAGCTTCATCAACATTGACGATGACGAGACGCAGCCCGAGCCCGAGCCCAGCTATATGCCGTCGACGCCATCCAGACCCGATTGCTCATCGTCACAGCCCTTGCAGCAGCTCTCAATAGATTCGCATGCAATTCAAAGTCATTCACAGCCTCCCACGTCGTCGCCTGCGGCCTCTCAGTTGTCTGACTTTGTGAATGCCCGCTGGGATCAAGCTTCAATGGACATCCTCGTCAAGGCTGTGCTTGCGCATAATCCAAACCTGGCTGCTACAATGCGGGAGCATGGTCGTCTGTGGGAACTGGTCACGCAGGAATACAACACTATAGTGGCATCGCTCGGCTACCAGCCACGCTCGACAGACTCAATCCGGCAGAAGTTCCTCTTGCTCAAGAAGCAGCGTGAACGCACAAACAATGTCAATGCCCGGGCTTCTGGTATTACCGAGCATGCTACTGAGATTGATATGCTGCTCGACGAGTTCATCGAGTCAGAGCAGGCATCGATCCACCGGCGTCCAGGTCGCCGTAAGCGTCCGGCGCCGGCTTCTTCTCAGGTTCAGCAGGATCACGATAGCTTTGCCATCATTGCTGGCTCAAGCTCATCACAGGCGCCGGTCACACCCTCAAGAACGGCTTTGCAGGACCAGGATCTGGATGATGACGATGACGGCGACAAAGACATCGACCCTCTAGCTGTCGAGCAGACTCCAACAGCTTGCTCAATGTCCTCAAGGCGCGAAAGGAACTTGCGTCACTCATCACAGGGCTCGGAATCGGATGCTTTTGACATGCTCGAGCTGCAGGTTCGGAAGCGGCCTCGAAATGCTACCCAAGAGGCGCTCACGGCCTTTCTCGACAGCTCCGAGTGCCATGCGGCTGCTGATGCCGCTTATCAACGGGACTACCTTGTATTCCTCCTCGAGGATGCTCAGCGCCAACGTGAGCTACAGGAGAGGCAGGCGCTCATGCAGGAAAGGCTTGCTGATGCTCAGATTGACATGAATGGCAGTCTATGTACAGAGGTGGGAGAGCTACGAACGATGATGACCCAGATGATGACAATGATGCAGGGCCTCGGTGGCAGGGGGTTTCAGGCGAGGGCACCATCAATGTCAATGGCACAGACACTGGAAACGATCACTCAGGAACATACGCCAACAAGCACACGCTATCACGGCTCCTCTGTCCTCTCAGCTACCTCGGCGATCTCAACACCCAGCAGACGCCGCAGCAAGCGCGCTCCTTCTCAATCACGCTCAAATGCCTTCGGTGGTTTCGATTGATTGCAATGCTAGTGTATATACATGATCATCGAGCATGTGCGTCTGCGCGTTGTGAGGTGTTGAGCTAGCTAGCCATGGCCTCACGGTCAGTCAAGCTCGAACAGAAGCTGGCCGTACCTTCGAGGTCAGGCCAGGCGAGCTCGAACAGAAGCATGCCATATCTTCGAGGTCAGGTGATCTCGAAGATAAGCTTGCTGTACCTTCGAGCTCGATGATCAATACAGTCCTCGAAGACTTACGAGATTGACAAACTTTGATTGCATTGCCAGATGTATTTACATGATCGCGTGAACATCAGAGAGTGAAAGAGAATCATCTCAGGAATGCAATGGTACCAGTGCCATGTTGGTAGCATCCGATACAGAGGAGCAGGAAGTGTGCAAAGGCGACATGAGTTTAAACAGCTGTTTTGGGCCCGTTAAACTCATGTCGCCTTTGAAGCTTTGCCCCTTGGGCAAGCATGCTGTTGTTGGACGAGGGTTGATGTGTCAAGACACTCCTGATGGTAAGCCTACTTGCCATCCTTGCTGCTGGTGTTGATTCAATGTGCTAGGAGAGCCAAGCCAGATCAGATGCGCAATGCCAGCTCGATCTCTGTCTCCTCCTGCCTGTCTGTGAGCTCGGCCTCCTCGGCCTCCATTTCTTCTGAGTTAACCCCACTTTCGGCACGCTCGGGATCCTGCACAGCCGTTGCCCTCCTCACCCGTGGGGAGCAGAAGTACTCCTCGAGCTTCGGCGGCGTACATCCAAGGCGCTTGCTGACCTGGTTGCCGATGAGGCAAGTCTTGGCATTGAGCAATAGGATGCCCACTATCCAGTCCTTCGCAATGGGGGACCCGCCCGTCTTCTGCTGCCTCTTGTGTGAAAAGCATGGCCATAACTGAGGCACATGGCCAATTGTCCACTCAACCTGGACCCGGAAGCGGTTCATCACATGGTTGAAGTCGGCCTTGAATGACAAGATGAAGTTCCCACAGTACTTGGTGATGATTGCCTCTGAATTCCGGTACACCTGATCGCCGTATAGATACATCTGCTGGCCTGACAGCGACTTTGCGTGCTGCCGGGCCCAACCTGGCATATCTGTCTCGTCTGCCATGTGCGAATCATGAACTGGCCCGCCAAAAGGCCGCGAGCAGAAGATGAGCCCATCTGGTACTGAGATGAACTGATACTTGAGCGCATGGACTCGTTTGTGGCCATTGTACACCAGCTCCTGCTGCACAGTCGGCATCGCAACTGGCCTCACAGTCCCGTCAATGGCGCCCCAGATCCGTGGAATATGGAAACACCGCTGTACAGCAGCAGCATACTGTTCCAGACGATGAGGCTCCACAAGCCGATGCTTCTGGCTCGTCACATCGACAAGGTGGCCCCATCGACGGTACATCCAGTCAATCATGTGCCTCACAATCCGGCTCACGCGGCTGTACGACCAGCCAAACTGGCCCTCGAGTGACCGAAGCGATCGATTCCGTAGCCAGGCACACACCATGAAGAGAGTGAGCTTACTTTCAACACAGTCTTTTAGATACGTTCGCACAGGCTCTGGTATCTTCAATGCAGCATGTATTGCTTCAAACTGAGTGAAAGTGAAGCCCGTGTCGGCATGGAAGTGCATGATGTCTTGCCGTCGGAAGATATCATTGAAAGATACCGGCTTGAGGTCTGTCGGTGGGCTCCGCTGCAGCACAGAGAGGGCTGCAGCTACATGGATATGAACTTGCTGCCTTGCGAGTGGTGTAGTTGGCCTGCATGATCATGCATAAAGTGCTCCGTTCGGCAGCGGAGCTTCGGAATGAGTCGAAATGAACCGAACTTTAAGGTTTCTGGGATGGCGGGACTGGGGGGATGAGGCTGGATATGATGGTAGTACTCATTTCTGCTGCACAATGGCGACGAAACAGACCCTTTTGAAGCTCAACTCACTCAATGTAGACTATACTCGAACTCACACTCAGGATTGGTAATCAAAATGGCTACTCTGCGTGTTACATTCCATGAAACTACATGCAAAAGAGGGTCGAAGCCATAAGCATGGAGGTGGTTTCCGCCTCGATGAAAAGGCCTGCGAGTTTCCATAAGGCACGCTACCACCTCGATGCTTATTGGACCCAGGTCGACCACCTCAATGACTTCGCTTATGCAGGATTCATCGAGGTGGTCGATAAGCGAGGCCATAAGCATCGAGGTGGTGTGCACCAAAAACACACTATTGGCTGTGCTGCTGTCTCCGACTTGAAATTGTGCGATTTATCCTGGAAGCACCCTTTCTCGCTCTCATTCTCTCCCTTTGCAGGCTCCGACTGACTGTGCGTGGCAGTTGGCAGACAGTCGCGCTTTGGCCTTTTTGGCCGGAGGGGAATTTCTCGCTTTCGATCGATCATCTTCCCATCCACCATCCACCATCCTCACCGCCCATCGCTCCCTTCTCGACTAACGCAGAACACGCCAACGCTCGACGCCTGTTGAGCATACAAGGTATATCCAGGCAGCTGCACACAGGCAGTGCAGCGCGCAGTACGCATGCGCAAGTGAGTGAGCGCCTCCATCCCAAATGCCGCCAACCTCTCGCTCCAAGCGCGCCAAGATGGAGGTGGACGACATCGACCTTTCCTTCTTGAACGAAGATGAGGACATCCTGGCCATCAGTCGTAAATCATCCAGAACAGCCAAAGGCAAAGCAGCAGCAGTTCCAAGCAGCGCACGCAGCGCACAAACGTCTACGTCGAGATCAACATCAGCTGCCACGCCCAGCTCGTCCCGCGCGAGCGCCACCACTGCGCGACAACGTCGACGCAACCAGGCCAGCGCAGCATCTCGCCGCAGTTCGCGAACGAATTCGTTCATTGAGAGCAGCAGCGATGACGTCGTCAATATCGACGACATCATTGCCTCGATGAACGGTGCCGGATCGCCCGCGTCCAGCTCAAGAGCAAAGCAAACGCCGCAAAAGAAAAAGACCACCGATGCTCCGGCACGCTCCAGCGCCAGAGCTACTCGATCCTCGACAGCTGCCACCTCAGCGCGTCCCGGCCGAGCTCCCCCGCGCCAGCGGTATGCTCCACTCATTCATGATTCAGATGCCGGCACCGACGATCAAGACGACCTTGACATTGATCCAGACAGCGACGATCTCAGACAGGAGTTGGACGACCTGAACGACGACTCTGATCAAGGCACCCCTCTGCGCCGCTCAACGCGTCGAGCTCAGAGCAAGCCCGCTGCGCGTGATTCGCGCTCGTCCGGCCGCTTCGGTGCTGCTCCGAGTCGCGCAGCCAGGACCAAGCGCGTCTTGCTTTTGGACGATGATGACGCCTCTCCCGACGACGACGCCGCTTCTGTAGTCGAGGAAGAGCCGGAGGAGGAGGATGACGACGACGACGACGACGACGACGACGAGGAAGACGAGTTGGAGAGCTCAGACGCAGAGTACGGCCGCCCCCGTACCAAGCGAAAGAAGCCGTCCAAGTCCACAACACCCGCAAAGAAGCGCCAACGTTTTACCAGAGGCACTTCCAAGCCGCGCGCAATGCCCCGTCGCAAGGCGCCAGTCAAACGCACGCGCCACGCACCGGTCCGCGAGCCAAAGATGCGCTTCGCCCTGCAGGGAGAACTCCCAGAACCCATTTTTGGCTCGCCATCCCTCACAGAGATGCCTGTCGTCACCATCAACGAAAGCGCCCTACCGGACAGTATTCCCTTCCTTGGTGGTATCGAGCCCACCTACAGCCCCTCGGAGCATTCCAGCGACGAAGAGGAGCAAACCGACAGCGACGACAACGAAGCGCAAGTAGTGTCAGAGGCGGACTCCGGCAACGAGTCCGAGGAGGTGGATCCTTACAAGGAACCCGAAGCGCCCATCGACAAGCACTGGCCTGTGTGCAAGCGCTGCACCGATGGCCCCTCGCTGCCCCTCTACAATAAGGCGCTCTTACAGCTCAAACGCGTTCAGAAGCGCGAGGCCAACAAGCTGCGCAACAAGTCACCCGAGCGCATCGACTCGCGCGGCCGCCAGCGCAAGGCGCTCATCGACGACCACTGGGGCCAGGTCACCGCCGTGCAAGCCGCCGAGGAATGGCTCGAGGTGCTCGAGGATCGTGGAGGCTGGTTTGAATGCAAGACCTGCTCCGTCTCCTGGCACTGGGGCTGTCTGCCTCAAGACACGCAAAAGGCCATCCTTGTCGGCATCAACAGGGAAGCAGCCAGGCGCCATCGAACCGTCTTTGGTGAGAACGCACCGGCTCCCTCTCCAGTTCGCTGGATCGATGTCGATGACGTTCTCGACACGGATTCGTGCCCGGATTGCGCTGGCTACGCCTCGTACTGCACCATCTGCAAGGCCAACGTGCATGGCGTCCGCACCGCCGAGGAGCAGCTCGGGTTCACCAAGGAGATGCTAGAGCAGTATCCAGAGCCGCCCGCCGAGCTGACAGCATCCAAGCTGTTCCGCTGCAAGCGCTGCTCCCGCGCAACACACTACGAGTGCCTCGCGCAAGAACAGGCCGACGGCGACCAGTCCCTCGAGCAAGTGGCCAAGTCGATTCAGGATGCAGGTTGGCTCTGCAAGGACTGCCATCGCTGTCCTGCGGTCGACAAGATCATCGCTTGGCGCCAGCTCGACCGTCGCCTCTGGAACGATGAAGAGGCCAAGCGCGCCGAGTATGCGACCCTCTCTCCGCGCGAGAACCTACCTCGCGAGTACCTCGTCAAGTTCAAAGGCAAGTCGTTCCGAGACACCGAGTGGGTGCCGCACGATTGGCTGCGCATCGTCCACCAACCCTTGCTGAGCTTCTTCTTGGCCAAGGGCAGTCGTCTCGAGCTCGAGCCCGCCGAGCTGATCGAGTCCGCCTCGGCTTTAAGCACGGCACGCAGGAACCGCGCATCCCTCGCTCTAGGCGGCGGACGGGCGCTGCCTTCCACACCCATCCAGACGAGGACGAGGTCCGTCAAGAAGACGCTCAAGGTAGACGAGACCGGCGAGGTCGACGTTGGCCCGCCAGGTCCCGCACCCGATGCTCAGCGCCGCATCCCCAAGCCCTGGATGACTCCGGACCGCATTCTGGCGGTCAAGTTCTACTCCTCCATCAACAAGAACGACGACGACACGGAGGAGATCGGCGGAGCAGCTGTCGACTCGGACATGGTCTCGCTCGACAGGCTCGAGCCTTCGGACTATCTCCGCAGCTGGGCGCACGTAGCTAAATTGCTCATCAAGTGGCAGGATCAGCCGTACGAGGGCTCGACATGGGAGGATCCTCCCACTCGACGCAAGCAGTCCGACATCTTTTACGAGACGCAAGAGGCGTATCGGTCGTTTTTGATTGCTCAAAAGGTCACATTCCCAGCTCTGACCGCTGACGAAAAGCGCAGCAAGCGCGAACGCCGCCTGGCCAAATCTGGCACGCGCTTCCGGGCGCTCGACGACCAGCCGCACTGCATCGAGGGCGGCGATCTCATCGACTTCCAGCTCGAGGGTGTCAACTGGCTGCGATACGGCTGGTACAATCAGAAGCCCGGCATCCTCGCCGACGAGATGGGTCTCGGAAAGACGGTGCAGATCATCACGTTCTTGGCCTCGATCTGGAAGGAGGGCAGGGCCGGCCCGTTCCTGGTGGTGGTGCCCAACTCGACGCTACCGAACTGGATGCGCGAATTTGAAAAGTGGATGCCACAATTCCGCGTCGTACCGTACTGGGGCGAGGGCGAGGCGCGAGACATGATCTCGAAGTACGAGTTCTTCCACTCGAAAAAGACGTTGCAGAAGACGGATGCATCCATTCGACCCATCAAGTTCCATGTTGTGGTCGCCTCGGACGCGTCGGTGCGAATCGATTCGCTGCCGCTCAGGAAGGTGGAGCACTGGGACGTGGTCATCGTCGACGAGGGCCAGAACCTCAAGTCCGGCAAGTCGCTACTCATGAAACGCCTCAACGAGATGCAGGCCGAGCACCGCATCATTATGACCGGCACGCCGCTCAACAACAATGTCACCGAGCTCTTCAACCTACTCAACTGGCTCGAGCCTGGAGGACAGTGGAAGGATGTCAAGGCGCTCGAGTCCGAGTACAGCGTGCTCAAGCCAGAGGTGATTGAGGATCTGCAAAAGCGTCTCAAGCCTTACTTCCTGCGCCGTCTCAAGAAGGAGGTGCTCGATTTGCCGCCGAAGATCGAACTCATCGTCCCTACCTCGCTGCGTCCCATTCAAAAGCGTATCTACCGCTCCATCCTCGAGTCCAATATTGAGGACATCCAGGCTCTTGCCGCGTCGCGCGAGACGGGCGCCAAGAAGGGCCAGAAGTCGACGATCACGAACCTCAACAACACGCTCATGCAGCTGCGCAAGTGCATTCAGCATCCCTACCTCATTGCGCCTGACCTCGAGACGCGCGAGGGCGAAGCCAATTACGAGCCGACGTGGGAGCACCAGCGACTGATCGACGCAAGTGCCAAGCTGTCTCTGCTGCAGCGCCTGCTGCCCAAGCTCAAAGCCGAGGGTCACCGCGTCTTACTGTTTTCGCAGTTCGTGATCAACCTGGACATTGTCGAGGTGTTCCTGCGCGGCGAAGGGTACAAGTTCCTGCGACTGGACGGTGCCATTGGTCAAAAGCAGCGTCAGAAGGGCATCGATGCTTTCAATGCGCCGGACTCGCCCTACTTCATCTATATGATCAGCACGCGTGCCGGAGGTGTTGGTATCAACCTCGCTACGGCGGACACCGTCATCATCATGGACCCCGATTTCAACCCGCACGTCGACATGCAGGCGATTGCCCGAGCGCATCGTATCGGGCAGACCAAAAAGCTGCTGGTTTTTACGCTCATGTGCAAAGCGACGGCCGAGGAACGAATCATCGAAAGCGCCAAGCGCAAAGTGATGCTCGACCATCTCATCGTTCAGAACCTCGATAGGGAGGACGAAAGACCGGTGGAGCTCGAGTCGATCCTCAAGTTCGGTGCCCAGGCGCTGTTTGCTGAGGGTGGTACCGAAGAGTCGGAGCGCGATGTCCGCTACACGGACGAAGACCTGGACTCGCTGTTGCGACGTCGAGAGGATGCGGCGGAGGAGGACGACAAGGCGCTCGACGACGACAACCAAGACCCCACTGGCGACCCCAAAGCCACCTTTTCGTACGCCCGAGTCTGGGAGATCGACCAGCCAGCACCAGCACCAGCAGACGCTGCGGGAGTTGCGCCCACGACGGCGGTGGACGACGACTTCTGGGCCGACCTCTTGCAAAAGCATCGCGAAGACGCTGCCAAGCGTGCAGAAGAGATGCGCGAGAAGGAGGCGCAGGAGAAGCGTGCATCGAGGCGCGACCGCATCAAGGCCATGCTGCAGGAGGATGAGGCGGCCGCAGCTACACCAGTTCCAGTCAAGAGGGGTCCTGGACGACCCAAGAAGGTGGTAAAACAGGTCGTCGATGAGGACTTTACAGTGCCTGTCGGAGAGAGCGACAGCGACGACCATGAGCTGATCGATGCCGTGCAGGAGGAAGACGAGATGCTTCCTGCAGTACAGGCTCTGCGACAGAGGCAACTCAAGTCGTCCAATGCCGCCGTTGCCGCCGCCGCCGCTGCTGCTGCTGCGGCCGCCGCCGTCACTACAACCAAGGCTGTCACTGGCGTCCCGGGCTCGTCGACATCTGTGCCTTCGGACCCAACTGCGCTGTATGCTGCTCCGACAGCGGCTGCAAGTGGCTCTTTGACTGCACCTGCTGTTGCGAAGAAGCAGAAAGGTCGTGCGGCGGGGCCTCGCAGGTCGGCTGCTCCTTCATCTTCAGCAGCAAGCAAAGAGAGCAAGTCATTGCCGCCTGGCCTGGCATCGCTGCAACGTGATCTGATTGCAGAGCACCGCTTGCCGCGCCCTTCGCCGCTGGGTGACATTGATCTCTCGCTGCCGACCACGGCTGTTCGACCGGGACACCTGGCGGCGATGCGAAAGGTATTGCTCTCTCTCCTACCGGACAGCGACTTTGCGTTGGATGTGGCAACGAGAGCGCTCAGCAACGAAACTCCAGATCTCGCTCCTCCGCACATGCGCTTCCAGATGACGGACACGCATATCAACTATTATATGCAGACGTTTGGCGCGCCGCGAGAACTGTTCGAGGCGGCCTTCAACGTCATCGCGGAGGACAGCATCCCGCCAGAGATCCTCGCGCTGCCGCACGGTGGTGCGATTGCTCTGGACTGGCGCAAGATTCAGGAGCTTCTGCTGCGCACGGCTACGTACATGGTGCTGACGTTGCGTCGACCCAAGGACCAGCCGCCTTGGACAGCCGCGATCGAGGAGTGGAACAAGACTGAGGCTGGAAAGCCGCCGCCGACGGTGATCCACATTGCCGACTCCCCGCCTGCCAACGTGGTGTCGTTCCCTGCACCGGCTCCCGCGACTGCAGGTGCTGCCGTCGATGTGCTCCGAGATCGAGCGCGATGCGACGCCTGGTTGGCTGCCGTCGCTGCGCACGGCGATGCCGAGTTGACCAAAGTGGCGCAGCTGGTCTCGTCGAATCCTTCGTCTACGCCGTCACCCAATTTGATGCTGATGGTGCAGAGCTGCTTGGATGGCAAGGGCGTCAGACCCGCCTATGGGCCCTCGAAGCTGTCGATCAAAGCGGGAATGAGGACGGAAGTGTTTGTCGATCCGGATGTTATGGGCCCGCCAGCAGCAGCAGCAGCAGCAGCAACGACGACGACGACGTCGATCAGCAACGCGGCCGCTGCTTCGCCTACACCGTCCGCGTCGACACCGTCGGGATCTCAGCCTCGACAGAACCGCGTAGCTGCTGCGTTGTCGCGTCTGTCGGCCTTCTCGGGTGGCAGCCCCCGAGGGATCGACGTGACGAAGAAGGCGTTCAGCAAACTCAACGTGGACGTGGCGGTCAACTACCGCAAGCGGCGCATCAAGTCTTCGCGAAGCAGCATCGGCGGATCGCCGCGCTCGTCTATGGGACCATCGCCGTCCCCCTCGCTGCACGGCTTTGCGGGCGACAGTGTCCCGCCGTTGGACAAACTGGACGGCGGTGATGGGCAGGAGGACGACGGATCGACGTTTGTCGTCTCGGACCAGACGTGCATCATCTGCGGCGGCGCTTTCCACTATCTCAATCGGTGCCCGGAGATGTCGGATGGCACACGTGCTTTGGCGAGGTGGTTTCAGCTGTGCGAGCAGCTGCGCATTCTCACGGCGCGCGGCAGGACGGATGGCGATGCGGACGTCGCGACTATCAAGACGACGATCAAGGTGATGGCGAGGAAGTTGAACGGGATGCGGGCGCAGAGTGGGCAGAGGCCGTTGGTTCCGCCTTTTGCGTGAGGTGGTGGGAGAATGGGAGCTTTTTTGAGTTTTCCATTTGAGGTGTGATGTGAGTGCAACGTGTGTGGGGAGGTTGTAGACTATATGATGAGGGTCAGCCGTGGGAGGAGGCCCATTTGACGAGGGAGGAGGTGATGGGGATGGGGCGGTGGCGGTCCTTGACTGCGTTGACGATGGTGTGCGGGGTGAGGATGGATCTGACCTTCCAGAATTCTTTTCGGATGGTGGCCTGGTTCGTTCGACCCGTGTGCGCGCTTGTGGCTGCGGACGGCTTTGCGACGGGATTGGCGATGCTCAGGCTGGCAACGGTGTTCTCGGGGAGTATGAGTTCGAGACTGAGCAGAGAGTGGAAGGACATGAGCGCAATCTTGCGGTCTGCGAAGAAGGGAGTTGCTACTGCCGACCCACTTAGGCCTCCTGTAGAAGCGCTGTCGACGACGGCGGTGATGGAGGAGGAGGAGGAGGAGGAGGAGGAGGAGGCGGCTTGCCGCTCGCGAGCGTCTCGAGCAGCGAACCTCGAAAGCTCATCAAAGCACATTTCGAAGTTAAACACCTGCCGGTCGCGTGTTTGGAGGTGCTTGATGGCGATAAGCAGTGCAATCTCGGGTTCGGTCAGGTCGCGGAGGATGTGTGTGGTTCCATCGCTGACTTCGACGCTCGCGGTCTCGAGCAGCGTCGTCACATCTAGCGACGGGTCCAGCAGCGACAGTCTGCAGAGGGTGGGTGTGAAAATGCGATAGGCCATACGAACGTCGTTGGACAGCTCGTAGATGGAACGCAGCACATCGCGAACGTGTGGGTGGGCGAAGAGTGCGCCGATTTCGTGCTGCCATGCGGAGGTGAAGGCTGTCTTGTGTGCGGATGGGATTGTTGAGAGTGAAGGGCTGGTGTCGAGGGGGAGGGGTGAGAGAGCATTGCGTAAGATGCGTTCAAAGATATCGAACGACCCGGGCGGACGCACGTGCAGGATACGATGGGAGAACCGGCTCTTGACGCGCTTCTCGAGCAGATCAACGGTATCCACTCGACTGGTCAACCCAACCACGGCCAGCCCGGCACCATACGACGCCGCCTGCACCGCGTCCAACAAACAGTACAGCATCGCCTGCCTCGGTCGTGCAGTGAACAAATCGAAATTGTCCAACGTAATGATCAGCGGTTTGCGGCCCCCTCCGGGCGGGGCAGCGGAAGAATTAGACGCGGAGGTCGAAGCAGTGTTGGAGAGCAGCGCGATGATATTAGCGATGATGTTGTTGAGGGACGACAAAATGGCGCCGGCAAGCTCGTCTTGGATCTCTGCCTGTTCATCTGCAGCAGCAGCTGCGGCGGCAAGCTGCGCAGCATGAGCCACTTCGTCTTCGTCCTCGCCGTCTGCATCGCCGCCAAAGACGTGGTCTGCACCATTAGTTGGTGCAGGCGTGCTGTCCTCCTCATCGTCCAGCGATGGGGCGTCGATGGCTTCTCCGACGTCTTCCTCTGTGAAGGCGCCTTGGAGGATGAGTTGCTGCGCCATCTCCTTCATTGCCGATCGGTCGTTGATCTGTACCGTACCTGCGAGGTGGACGTGGTAGTATGGTCTGCTGTCTGCTGAGGCGTCCTTTTTGCATATCGAGTCGAGTACGGAGTCGACGAGGAGCGACTTGCCTGAGCCTGAGGCGCCGATGAGTAAGCAACTGTTGCTCTCCTGTGCGGTGATTGTAGCGTGGAGCATGCCGTGCAGCGTGTGCCATTCCTCCTCGAGTCCTACACACGCTGCTGCTTGTAAACGTGTCTGGTCATCTGCACTGCTGCGGCTGGGCGGGTCGTCAAAGACAGCACCGTCGTCATCGTCTTGCGCAGAGGAGAGCGTGGACGTGGACGCTATTGGCGGTGCCGTTGATGTTGGGACGGGAGGCAATTTGCCGACGAGAGCGTTGAGGGAGTGTTGCTTCTGGAGCGGCAAGAATGTTTCTAGCACTTCGAGTGGGAGCTGGCGTAGATCGCTTTCGAGGGATGAGGTTGTGGAGAGGTTGGCGCGTTTGTGTGCTGATTGTGCGGTCTCGGTTGGCGTAGCGGCTGAAGGTTCGAGATCGAGTGCGGCTGGAGAGTCGTCTGTGGCCGAAAGAGGTGGGGAATCGGTCGCTTTCCTCTTGGATCTCGTCATTGTGGATGTTGCCGTGGTGCTGGTGAACACCTGTAGCTGGGAACGTGATGCTCCTTCGAAGAAGAAGACAGCGATCTGTGTCGGTCAGTCTGCCTCCCGCACTTGGTTTTGGTAGGGGGTCAAGGAGGATGCGGCTCGTCGAGATTGCGTTGTGAGGCGGAGTTCAAGATGGGCCAACGGTGGTGTCCTGTGCGTTGGAGCTTTTTAAGGTGTTACGTTGACGAAGCTGACACATTGCAAAAAATTCAAGTAACCCGCTCTTCTCCGCTGAGAGGCTGCTCATAAGCTACAACCCAACATTGGCTGCAACACGGCTGGTCAAGTAAAGTGTGCAGATCATGCCTGCTTTGCAAGCCAGGGTCCACTCTCGAGACCCTTGGAACAGAAAAGGAACCTGAGAAGACCGGCCATCTTGACAAACCGGCTCACCTTCAATCGAAGCCAGCACGTTAGAAGCTCTCAGACCTCTTATTTTGCTGTAGCCTACAGTCCGCTGCCCACTTAACGCCGCTCATCAGCTAGCGCTTCGGACCAAGCTCGAGAGTGACCCATGCTGGAAGTTTTCATTGCCAGAGCCTAGGCGAAAGAACGGCCTTCAACAGTAGCGAGAAAGATAGCGTGAGAGCGTGGCGGTACAAACTCGCTCGAGAGCCTCGACGACTAGTCTATGGACAGAGAGCGGGGCAAATTCGAAGTGACACCTACGGGGGCGCTGTTGCCGAGCCGAGCTGACCAAGGACAATGGGATGCCGTAGCAACGCCGCCTAGCTGGAACACAAGGTGCTTCTTTCTGTAACAAAGGTAAGCGCCATCGCGGCTTTGCATTTCGCCCACCTGTTTTGCGATTTTCTCACGCCGCGATGAAGTCAGCCGCGCGCCTCTTGAAGAGCCGAGCTTGTCCAGGCTTGAGAAGGGTGCAGAGGACAGAGCAACACTGGAACAAGCTCTGTCTCAGACGGAAATGGAAAGAACCGAGGCAGCGGACAATGGCGTCTTGGCGAGGTGGAGGCAGCACAGCCTCTTGTTATTTACCCACACTCGTCATCTCGCTCTGTGCAGTCAAAAGGAACAAGGACAAGTGGCGAGGATCCAAAGCGTGCAGTTGCGTTGACAGCGATCAAGGCAGCCGCAGCGTGGCGTGGGTGGCGGATGTATACAATACAGCGCGGGGCATGCAAAGGCGTTCGTTCCTGAGCGCAGCATCCGCTGTGTTCAGATCTAACATTGTGCGAAAGCTCGGCTGGTGCTGCAGCTCGTCACATTCCGATGTTCTAGTGTTGTTCTCGTCCAGAAGCGCGTCGATAGGCGAGAAGACCAAGAAAAATTCAAAAGGCAACCAACCGCGCACTGTGCATGCCGCCGCGACGGTTAGCTCAGCTCTGGACGAATGCTGTGATTGCTTGACTTACTGTAGCTCATGCTCCTCAAGTGCACTTGTATTTGCAGCGCGGATCTAGATTTTATCTATCGCCTTACCAACCAGCAGAGAATTGCACCGCGAACCAAGCGTTCTGCAATCTATATTTCAGGGATCAGACCTCGACCAAAGACCGGTGACAACGGTTAGCAAAGAGCAGCAGCGGGCATAAATGGAGTCCATCATCGTCGTCGCGCCATCTCTCTTACAGCCGGGAAATGGGGTGCAGGAACTACTGTACAGGAAAGATCGGCGGTGCATGGTCGGGGTTGTGCCTTTGAGCTGTCAAGAAGGCCAATGAAGCGATGCACGATTCCAGACGCAGCTCCGAGGTGGGCATGTTGTGTGTTTTGAGCTCGCATTGGCTTATGCAGCTGGCCGCTTTGCTGCTGCTCCGTGTTGTGGCTGTCGGTGATGCCGAACTGCAGACTTGTTCCTTTTTTTCTCCTGGCGAGGCGCGACTTGCCTGCCAAACTGCGCCTCGCCTGCTGCTTTTCCATGGTAGCCGCTCCGCTGCTTGCGAGTCGCTTCCATGCTCAGCAAGCAGCAGGCAGCTCTGCAACGACGACGACGACAACGACGACAACGACGACAACCAAGACGACCGCCAACGCTCAACCTTGCTGCTGCTTACTCCTGCGCGCTGTGCCCCACGTTGCATGGCAGTCTGCTCAAGCCCTCGCTTGCCCCCTTCCATGCGCACATGCTCTTGTTTGTATCCGCCCTTCCAAACCCCGTCATCCACTGTACACGCGCTTGCGCCCCTCTCATTCGCGCCACATTCACCGATTCCTTCTACCTTTGCTCCCTGCCCTTCATCTGGACCTCATTCAAGACACAAACCTCGACCAGCCCCCACCACTCAGTATACCTCTTCAAGAAGAGTCGCACTACCTCGCAGAAGTCCGGTCATCTCGCCTCCTCGTCGCCACCGTACGCGCGGACCCCCTATTTCGATGCACCATTCTGCTGGCCTCTGTCCCTCGCACAGTCAATCCTCCCATCACTCTTCACCTGATCACCCAAGAGACCACGCCGACACCTCCTTGACATCGCATCGCCATCATCAATCATCGGAACACCGAGGCTCTCTCCACCGTCCCTTCGACCGCCACCTCGCCAAGACTTCATAAAAGACCAGAACAGGCGACCTCTCTCTCTACCTTGCTCGACTCGACTCGACTCAACACCCGCGCTTTCATCTGTGTGCATAGCCTCTCGCCTCTCTGTCTTCCAAACCGCTGCTCGCCACCGCCTTCATCGATTCAGGTGGGACTCTGCTTTGTTTACACGCTCAGTCAGTCCCTCGCGTTATCGTATGCGCCCATCGTGCACGCGCATTCCCATGGCCCTTTGACTCGAACCGACTTCCTCTGTTTCGCACCCTCGATCACCTGCATTCATGCCGACATTGTTGTTTCAGATGATTGCACCAACAACACGATAGAACCCGTCCCCGTTTCCGCCCCTTTGTCAAGCTAGCACACACTTCTTCGCGCGCAATTTCTTTCAGCGTGGACTGCTTCGCCGGCGCTGCGTCCGTCGAGATGAACGGCCGTCTCAGCTCCACCAACAAGCAGTCTGCGTCCACACAGGCCGACCAACCTAGCATACCATCAGCACAAATAACAGCAGCTCAATCTGCAACAAGTCGCCTCCACCCTCCATCACCCAGCAACCGCCAATCGCCCGGCGACCTTGACAACTCTTCGCCCTCCAGCCACCTGTCTCCCTCCCCCGGCTCCGATCAAGACGCCAGCCGTCCAGAGTCGTCTGCACTGGCAGCAGCACGTTACGCTGCGACCAGCCCAGACTTACCCTCAGCCTCGCTTCCGCTCGACAATGCCTTTGACCACTTGTCTTCGCCCCTCTCGTCCGAGGCACCACCACGCCTCATCGAACACACCAACGACACGTTTGGACGCACCAGCGGTACGAGTGCCAGCAGCGAGGCTCAAGACTCTCAGCCAAGCAGACGCAAGACAAGCCCTACAGAACGAAGCGCGTTCGGCTACCTCGCTTCCAGCTCGACCCAACCGAATGCTTCCGCTCAGAACGATGACATTGCCGAGTATCTCAACCAAGCCTCAGTGCGCCCCCATCGTCAGGACAAGATGGATGCGCTCGAAAAGGAGCTCAACCTGTCCGATACCTCCAGTCCCGTTATTGGCGACGACCACATGTGGACTGCTGCCGCCTCAAACAAGCCAGCAACACAGAAACGCTCCCATCCAACTCTGCCCGGCGTGAGCAGCGGAAGTGACACGCCCGACCGCACCTTTGGCAGACCTTCTCGCGATCAAAGCCGGCAAGCCGCCAATAGCGCCGACAGCCGTCCACCCTTGGATGCCTCGCGCCTTTCTCGCTCGGACGCCACCTCGAGTCGCGACACGGATCTTTCCAATGATCCTGCCTATGGCGTGGGCGAGGCAGGAGGTGCCCAGCAGTTTGCAGCTGTCACGCGCACGCTCTCCCCCCATCAGCGTCAGCACCAACAAGAGCTTGACCGCATCAGCCACCAGCGCGATACCGTCATACCCGTTTCCTACCCCACCGCACTTGGATCCCCCACATCCGCAAGGTCCGCGCAGCGTGCTTCCCACAATTCCAACGCAACCGTCATGGCCACCGCTACCTCGCTGTCTTCTTCCTCCACTCCCAAACACGACGCACGACTCAGTCGACAGACGGCGACAACAACCAGTCCTTCTGTTGTCGCTCAGCCCCTCGCCTCCAACGAGCCAAACGACTATCAGCATGCCTTTGGACACCGGCCTCTGTTTCAAGGCGAGGCAGCGCGTAACGGCTCGGGCTCGCAGCAATCGGTCGAAGCATCGCCCCAGATGTCAGAAGGTCTAGCTCCCGCCAGATCCGCTTCGGTCAGAGTCAAAACGCCCATCTTTGGAAATACGCTCA
The DNA here is from genome assembly GCA_928724755.1 of Sporisorium exsertum. Taxonomy (NCBI): domain Eukaryota; kingdom Fungi; phylum Basidiomycota; class Ustilaginomycetes; order Ustilaginales; family Ustilaginaceae; genus Sporisorium; species Sporisorium exsertum. Next base: position 731,437 of record CAKMXK010000004.1, read on the forward strand.
TCGAGCTCCCGCCAGGACAAAGGGCTTCCATGGTGGGTGCATTGCATGAACGAGCCACCCCGCCTCTTCCGTCGACCGGCTCCATGCACGGTACCACCGCAAACCTTAACCATGAGCCGGCGCCATCCTCAGAGCACGCTGGCTATGCGACGCAACAGTCTCATCCAGCTCAGGTCGCCTACACTGTCGATCCGTCGCAGGCGTTTGCTCAAGTACACCCGTCGCAACCTGTGGGTCAACAACAGTATGAGGCGACGCGAGAACATGACTTCTACTCTACCCATCATCATGATCACGACGCGCAGCAAGACCACGAATTTGCGCGAAAGGTCCTGGATGATCGCGCAAGGACTCCGCATCTGCCCCAATTGGGCGACATGTATGCCAGCGCACCCAAGTTCCCTCCTGCCCCTTATGCGCAGTATCGCAGTCTGCGTCTGACGTCTCGATTAGCGAGGATCCATCACACCATCTTGCCACTCCTCACGTATGCTCATATTCCGGCGACGCTGTTCCTCGACTACAATGTCCTCTTTGCTCTGACGCAGATCGTGCTGCATCCCGACAACGCACAGACTGGTGTACGAACAGCCTGGTGGATCGCCTTGGGCATCTACGCTGGCTGCGTTCTCATTTGGCTCGTCGGTGTCGTCCTTCTCTACGAAGCATTCTGGAGCTTTCGACGCCGCTGGACAGTCCCACAGCCGCTCGTGATGCCCATCTACCTCTCCAACCCTGCCTTCACCCAGACGGCGATCAAGGACTATTCTCTCTACAGCCTGCTCTACCGCGCTCGTACTACGGGCAGTCGACGCGATGCCCTCATCGAGTCGTTCTGGCACTATTCGCAGAATTGGCCCACCGTGCTCACCCTGGTTCCGCGCGGCGTAATCTCGGCCATTTTGCTCGTCCTGTACAAGCCCGCAGGTCCGACTTTGGTGACCCGAGGCGCTCGAGATCCTTTCTACTTTGATCAGACCACCGAGCGCTTCACTCAGTTCTCTTTCATCCTAATCACTTTTCAGGCTGCTTGGGCTGGATGGAAGCTCGGCGTCCTGCTCGTGGCCAACATAGGTCTCGCGGCAACCTTGGGATTCAAGAGCCTCATTCAGCAGGAAAAGGATCGCAATGCCGTTGCGAATACTGAAATGGCAGGCTTCGAGGGGTACAGCCGCAGCGCTCTTGCGGCGAGGCAGTTTGGATCGCAAGCCGCAGGAGACGGGCTGACGACGGATGATGGAGATGTTGTTCAACGTGCCAGTCATCGTCGCTGGGCATGGCGTTGGCGTGCCGAGGATCGCATCCGCGCCATTCTGTTTGATGCAGGCTTGTTGCAGCACCAGCCGGTCACCATGCACGGCTGGCATCACGAGCAGAAGGATATCGACGAAGCTGCCGCTGACCAGGTCAATGCAGGTGCATCCGACCCTGCTCAAATGCATCCTGTCATGTACGGCCAAACGACAACAGGCAATGAACTTCTCCAGCCGGAACAAGAGCGAGACTGGGATGGCGCATACCTGCGTCAATCGCAAACTGGTCTCGCCCTCACTTCTCCAGAAGCCATCCAGCCCGAATTTTGGGCTGCCGCTGCCCACACTCAGCCCACAGAGGATGCTGCCTTAGCGCCTGCTGCACCCGTCTCGCAGAGCTTCCACATTCAGCACCTCGAGTCGTCACCATCTAATGAGGAGGGCGACATCAGCGACGCCAGCGATCCGTACTCGCCCGCTCCTCTGCCCATTGGCCGCAGTCCTCGATCCAAGGAGCAGCTTCGAAGTGCATCGTCCGTATCCTCCCGCAATGATCCTGCAAGCTTGCGCGCTTCCAGTATTTCTTCGCTCAACCGTCTCGCCGCGCTCAACATGCCTCGGTCAGGGTCGCCTGTCTTGGCACAGGACCAGCCGAGTTCGACGGTGGCGATGCAGTCTAGCAGCGTCGACAGCATCGTGGGCGACGTGCATGCATCTTCGTCTGCGAGGCCGTTGCAGTCTTCGAACGACACGGTTCTTCTGAGCGAATGGCGAGGACGCAAGCGACCGCGAAGCTCCCCTGTGCTGGCCGACCTGCCGGGCTTGAATCCTGGTGGCATGGTCACCGAGACGCACGACTGGCTGCAGAATCAGATTGACGAGGAGCCAGACGAGCGACGAGAGCAGGAAGAGCGACGAGATGCAGGTGCAGCGTCCAAGAAGCCAGCCGCGTTTGATAACGACGGCAGGATCATGCACGCCTTCGTACCCATGCCTGCATCGTTGGCCATGTCGAAAGATCCGTCTCTGGCGGGCTCACCTGACCAGGGCGGTAGCGACACCAAGCATGGCTCGTGGACGGCTGCTGCTCCCGATCCAGAGCTCTTTGCTGGCAAGCCTGCAGCCTCGGCAGCGATGCTCCCGCTTCGACAGGACGCAGACATGCCCAATGCTTCTTCGACCTCGCTCGGCTCTTTGGTCAAAGGCGGTCGATCGGGTGCATATGCGGGCCCGCGATCGCCGGGACATGGCCACGAAGCATCCTCCGAGGACGCTATCAGCTTGGAAGGCGGTGACGCAAGTAAGAAGCAAGGGCGCAACTCACTGCTGGGACGAATCACGAACAAGTCGTCTTCTGACGGCAGCAGGCGCAGTGGCAGCGGGGGAAGACCTGAAGGCGAGTCGTGGATCACGTCGCTGTTTGGCGGCTCACGATCAGCTTCGCGCAGGGTCTCCTCAACAGGTCAGGGCTCTCCACCCAGAGCTGGGGGGAGCTCGACAGGTGATTTGACGGCGATGCGACGATCTGGGTCTGATCCTCGATCCGAGGCGGAGGATGCGGTGGACGATGGTGTACCCACGGTGATTACCACTTCGGCGTCCACGAGTCTTCCGACGGCTGACAGCGGCAGCGTGCAGCAGCAGCAGCACCACGAAGGCGTAGCTGCGGATCACAATGGGGGTCAAGCTCATACCGCATCTCAACGCATCTTGCCCGAGTCATTACTTCTGGCACCGATCGGAACAGCTGAGCATGGCGCCAGCCGATCAGCTTCACCTTCGGAGAGCTACCTCTCGAACGCGTCAGTTGGGACGGATGACTCGGAAGAAGGACGACTTTGGGCCTCTTTCCCCAACCAGAGCCGACGTCATCCGCCGGGACTCATTGCACTGGATCTGGAGCAGAGAACACTGGCCGAGAGAAGAATGGCTGCTGCTGCAGCTCACGAGGACAATGCGGCCATGTTGCAGCAGCAACAGCAACAGCAACAGCAACGTGTGCACTATGGAGGTGCCGCACCTGCTTTGCCGGGAACAACGCTCAGCCTGTCGCCCTTGATGCACCCGAGCGTGTTGGCGGCGATCGGAAATGCAGCGCCAATGCTTGGGATGCAAGGGATGCTTGGCGGCGTGGGCCAGCTGTCGGTGAGCCCGTCCGAGGGCGGACTGCACGCGATACGGGAGGAAAGCTGGACGTCATCGCTCGATTCGCGTTCGCAAGCGGCGAGTGGGAGCACGAGGAGTCGCGGCACTGCTTCGGCCGTCACTGCTTCCCCCGTCGATGCAGATTTTCCTATAGAGCAGATTGAGGAGGTGGCCGTACCGCATCACTCGAGCAACGCCAGCATTCGCGGTAGAGGTGTGCGCCGCAGAGACGCATCGTAAGAGTCGGTTTGAAGAAAGACATTCAATATACCCGCAGTCCTCACACACATTTCACATGCTACTTTGTAGGGATAATGCTCGTCGATGTATTCTTAGTTGTATTGTTGTAACAGTATTAGTGATAGGATGATGTTGCGTTGGTGTGAGCTGTTGCGAGAGGGAGAGGGAGAGCTTTGAGGAGGAGCCAGTGGCGAGCTCAGCTAAGCGGTGCGACTGATTCGGATGTCGGCGAATTGAAGAAGAAAAAGGTCGGAAATGCATTTTGGAGCTTTCTTCCCGAACGGCACCCTTCGCAGCCATCACAGGAACGACCACGCACCACGATGATCGGCTCGACAGTGGCATCTGCCACCTTTGCAGCAGCCGCGACGTCTTCGATGCGGATCTCTGCAATGGCTTGCACACGGCGCAGCAGTCCCATCGGCATGCAACGAGGAGGCAGCTCGCCACTGCTTCGAATGGCGCATACGTGGGCGCTGGAAGCTAGCAGGCCTTTACCCACCGTCAGCGGTCTCTCCACGGTCTCATCCAGAGCGAACACACTGCCGAGGATACACGTCTCATCATTCAGCACCTCATCCCGCTGGGCGGAAGCCAAGCCGTCAACGGCTACCGGCAATGCCCCTGCATCCGCCTCGTCACGCGCAACAACGCTGACCGAAGAGTTGCAACGCCGACAGCGCGAGTCGTACAAGCGTCGCAACCAGTCGCTGTTCATGTACTCTGCTGCACTCATGATGTTCACGCTTGGGTTCAGCTATGCTGCGGTGCCCCTCTACCGAGCGTTCTGCTCAGCGACCGGGTTTTCAGGTACCCCGATTACCGACCCGGAACGTTTTGCGCCTTCGCGCCTCGTCCCCGCGTACCTCGACCCCTCGACCAACGCCCCCACAAAGCGCATCCGCGTGACGTTCAACGCCGACGCCTCCGACGCAATCCCGTGGTCCTTCACCCCACAGCAGAAGGAGATCTACGTGCTCCCCGGCGAAACCGCCCTGGCGTTCTACACCGCCAAGAACAACTCGGACAGAGACATTATCGGGATCGCGACGTACAATGTCTCGCCGGACCGCATCGCGCCGTACTTTGCCAAGGTCGAGTGTTTCTGCTTTGAGGAGCAGAAGCTGTTGGCCGGCGAGGAGGTCGACTTGCCCGTGTTTTTCTTTATTGATACCGACGTGTTGGACGACCCCGGCACGAAGGCTGTCGATGATGTGGTTCTGAGCTATACGTTCTTTTCAGCGAGACGCAATCCGAAGAACGGTCAACTTGAGTAAGTGCAAGCGCCACCCATCCAGCTTTGAACGATTCTTGGTCGAGATAGACGATACTTATGCGGTTCACTTTTTTTTTTTTTTGGCGACTTGGACAGGCCGGACACCGATTTGAGCAAGTACACTGTCGGCAAGGATCTCTAATCACTTGAATCGAACACACTATTCATTAGCAATGGCTCTGCCATACCGAACGCGGGTGCACGACCGGCTCTGTGAAGGCGAGATGTGGTGAGGTAGTGATGTGGCTGCAAAGATTGATTTGTTAGATCGATGTTGCAAGCTGATGTGGAAAAATGATTTCAGGGTCTCGTCACGTGCAGCTGGACGTTCTACTTTTTGGAAACTTTTTGGAGGTTCAGATTTGGCTCAACTTTCGTGCTCAACCACCATCTCTCGCATCTATACCCAGCGCAGCGTCATTCGCCACCATCATCTCATACGCAAAAGGAACTTCCAGAACTGACACGCCTCACGTCCACAGCTTTTCTGTTCGACTCGAAATCATAGCATTGTCGCGTTCAGCCACGCCAAACGGAATCCGTCGACGCTCGTAGCATAGCACATCTACCGCCTCATTCCGATATTGCTCAAAACGAAGATGGCAGGCATGCAGGGATCCTCGCTGCGCAATGCCGTCCAGCGGCGCAACCACAAGGAGCGCTCGCAGCCCATGGGGCGCGCCAAGCTCGGCCTGCTCGAGAAGCACAAGGACTACGTGCTGCGTGCCAAAGACCACCACAAGAAGCGCGACATGCTCAAGCGTCTCTCGGAGAAAGCGGCGATGCGCAACAAGGACGAGTTCTACTTTGGCATGATCAACTCCTCCACGCGCAACGGGGTGCATCAGCATGCGCGGCCGAGCGAGCAGCTGGACAACGACGTGGTGGCGCTACTCAAGACGCAGGATGTCGGGTATGTGAGGGCGCAGATCATTGCGGAGAAGAAGAGGATCAAGGGGTTGGTGGAACGCATTGCGCCAAGCGTGGCGAGTTTGGGTGTGGAGTGGTTGGAGCAGAAGGAGAATCGGAGGCCGACGTTGGAGAGGGCCGGGTTGATTGCCAGGCCGTCGTCGAAGGGCTCGAGGAGGTCTAGCTCGGGTGCCAGCGCGGACTCGTCAAACGGGTTGATTGGCGCACAGGGCAAGAAGACCGTCTGGCTCGACGACGCCGATGCCATCCGATCCTACCAGTCCACATCCACAGCGTCAAAACCAGTCACACAGCCTCTCGACGACGACGAAGAAGCCGACACCTCATGGATCGACGACCTCCCCTCTGACGCCTCAGACATGGAAGACTCGCCCGCTCCACCCTCACAACTCAAAAAGGGCTCGAAACATCTCGGCTACCTCACCACCGAGCTCGCATCCCGCTATGCGCGTCTCGACCAACTCCAGCTGGCTGCAGAGAAGCTCAACCTGGTGCGCGCGCTCATGACGCACAAGAAAGGCTCGAGTCGGATCGTCAAGAGCAGCAAGAAGGAGAGTCTGACGGATGCGGTCATGAAGGGCAAGGTGACGAGCAGTGGGTTGGCGCTGCAGGACACGGATGATGAGGATGACGAGGGGCGCAAGAGTCAGCCCAAAGTGTACAAGTTTAGTAAGGAGAGAAAGCGTTAGAGCGGTCAGCGAGGGTTTGCGTTGTTGTCGGAACACAGCATTTTGCACCTTGAAATCTAGATCCTGTGTGGTCTGCGACAGGCGCGACATACGAGCTTGTGGGACGCATAGCGGAAGCGTGAAGGACATTACGAAGCAACGGTGACAAGTATAAACAACATACAGCAGGGGGTGGGCAGAAAGAGCGGGCATGGGGGTAGGGGGAAAGGGAACACTGGTCTAAGAGCAAGACGGTCGACTCTTTACGGCTTCTCCTTATCCGACGACGCTGCATCGTCATCGTTCTCCGTCACGGTGGGCTTGTCGGCGGGGAGGGTATACGTCTGAACCTGTTCCTCGCCAACGGGGTACATGTCGCTCTGGCTCCTCTTCTCCCTCCTCTCCATATACACGATCGCCAGCGACACGAGCGTAGTAAACACAGCGAGGGGCAACATGCTGATCCAGCCCTTTCTGAACTTGGGCGCATCGGTCGCGGCCCAAAACGTGATGCTCCACCACGAATTGATGATGTTGCTCAAGACGTTCATGCCTGCGAGCACCATTGCGCGTTCCTGGTCGTCGCGACGACAGACAATGTTGGCCCAGGCAAAGTTGGTGGCCTGACCCATGTATCCTGCGCCCTGGATGGCGAAGGCGAAGAACTTGGCGCCGTACGAGATGTCCCAGACGAGCAGCATGATGCTGCTAATGCACACGATGAGCGCCATGAGCGGGTTGACCCAGAAGCGGCTGCCGACGTAGTCGGTGGTGTACGCCGCGACGAGCGTGAGGAAGATGGCGATGCTGATGAGGCTGAGAGGGTAGTAGTTGATCTGTGCCTTTGTGAAGTGCAGGCTCTTGAACCAGAAGCCCATGACGCTGTTGATCCCTGCCGACTCGAGCATGCTTCCGAATCCGAAGAGGAGCGCAAACAGGTAGATGTGCCAGCGTCCGAATACGCGCTTGACGAGGTCCCACGAGAGCTTGGTCGGCTCGTGCTGCGGCAGCCTCGTCACCGCCAGCTCGCGCTCCTCCTGCGTCAGGAACCACGCCTTTGTCTTGCGCGGCGTGTCCGGAAACAAGAAGAACCCAAACAGCGCAATCGGCATGGCAATGCAGAAATCAACAATGAACAACCACTGGTAACTCTTCAAGCCCAAATGGCCGTTGAGCGTCTCACTGATCCTGCCCTGCATCACGCCGGACCAGAGCGAGCCCATCTGGGCAAACGTCGCAAAGACGCCCGACCTCTTGCCCAGCTCCGCCTCCTTATACCACGAGCCCAAAATCCAATGACAGCCTGTAAACGTCGAACTCTCAAACAGCGCCTGCAAAAACCGAATCGCCATTACCTGTTGCGGCGTCTTGGTCGCCGCCAAACACGCCGACAACACCCCCCACGTCGCACCACAGAAGGGCAGCCAGTAGCGCGGCGGCACGACCTGCAGGATGAGGTTGTTGGGCCACAGCCCGATGATGTAGCCTGCCGTGAAGATCGAGTTGACCTGGTTGAACTGCTTGCCGTGGAAGTTGAGGTCTTCCTTCATACCGGTGAGGTAGGCGTTGGCAAAGTTGGCACGGTTCAGGTAGTTGGACAGGTAGAGGAGTGTGCAGAACGTCATGACGACGCAGTCGATCTTGAGGACCAGACGCTGTTCCACTTTGGTCGCGGGCTTTTCGCCCCAGAAGAAGACGCGGGCTTTGTGAAGTGCGCCCATGATGAAAGACGAGTTTCTTGACAAAGGCGAGGCAGTCCGGGGTTGATCGACAAAAACGACGTGGACGGTCAAGCTTCGAACGCGGTCGTTGGTGGTCGAGGAAGGGCGGGCGCAAGGGGGGTTAGATCCAAAGTGCTTGCTAGGGAGAAGTGGTAGAGGGAAGGGGAAGCGTCTCCGGTCCGGGAAGGGGAAGATGGATGGAGTGGGAGGATAACCGATGACGGAAACCCCCAAACCAAAAAGGGCTAGTTATAGCCGAATGAAGGTGGGGACCAATTCACAGGTGTGTCGGGCAACGTCGAGTGGGTTGGGCGGCAACGGCAGGTATTCGCTGCAGCAAGCAAGCAAGCAAGCAAGGCAGCAGTATCGACGGTCGAGTACGGTCCGTATGCGACGTTCGATAACACCAAGACTCCCGTGTGTGTGTGAGGTCCCACGCCACGTTCCGACGATATGAACAGGAAGCCCACCAGGTCACGATGGGAAACCACGAGATGGAAGGGGTGGAAAACCGTCGGACTATGCCAGTGGGTTTTCAGTTATCTCTCTCGAGCAATGAATGATAGGAGATAGGACCTTTTCTGCTTGCTGCTTGCCTTTGACCGGGAAATTTTGCGGGGTACAGACGAAGGGGCGCTCGCTCTGTCTATGGTCCCAACCAAGCAGAAGCGTGCTGATTGCAAAAGAGAAAAGCGCAGCCGAGTTCTAGAGCGAGGTCAGGTGTGCGATGCCGCCTTGCTTTGCTGCGGTGCGGTAAGAAATGAGTGATCCTTCGCACTCGAACGTCGCTCTCCCGCTCTGCCACCTCCTTCCTGCTCAAGCTCGGCTACCGACGCCACCGTAACCGCAGCCGCAGCCGCAAGGCATCCCGAATCAGCCCACACGCAAGACGACTCGCCAGAAAAATGAATGTTCCAAGTTAAAGTTTGACATCCAATCAAACGCTTCTTTGCAGCGCTCCTACGACAACAGAGCGTCAGTGCGAAACCAGTCACACTATACTCTCAACAACGACGGGCGGTTTGTTATCTCCTGCCCTATCTCTACAGAGTTTCAGATCGGATGCAGGGTCCTTTCTCGTCCATAAACCCAAAGGCTACCTCGCAAACACTCATGATTGGATGCACACCGGCCAAAAACTTGCTCAGCAGCAAACGGCGTTGCGAGCGAGAGAGATAATCGGATTGAAGGCCGGCATCGCGGGAACGTCGTCGTCTCGTGAGAGGTTGGATGATCGGGATTAGGTGCTTAGCGGCAGCAGCGGGAAGGACAGCAGAGAAGTTCCGCTGGTTCTCTCTCTCTCTCTCTCTCTCTCTCTCTCTCTCTCTCTCTCGTGCGCGCGAATTTGCCCGTGGTCACAACTCCGCTTTCCAAAAGATCGGCCACATCACCGCCCAATCACCAAGACCGTGAGTGCTCCCGTGCCAAGTTGTGTATCGCTGAGCACTTCCTGGCGATCAACAGTCAGTGCTAAGCACATTCAATACGATCAGGTTCAACATACACCGCAAGAATGTTTCGAGCGTCCGTGAAGCCGCGAACGTTGTGACAACAAGCTGACACAAGACGATCGCGATTGAGACTTTTGCGCGCCATTGAGCGGCCAGGGAGAAAGACACAGAAATGCGATCCTCATGCGGCCCCTCTCAGTATCGGAGTTATACCATCCAGTGACCACCTGACCAAGCTACACACTCACAAGTCCGACACGCACCTACGGTTCCCAAGCCCAGTGTTCACGCTGACTTGCGTTGTAATCCCGTCCACGTTACAGTACACTGGTCAAAATGGGATAGACACCGATTATCACGGGATTGCACAAGCTCGCACCAGCAGCTGTACCCCACAATCGTGTTCCTGAACGACGCCATAGACATGCGAGGTACCCGCGTTGGAGTCCGAGACTTGACCGTCGAGCTCCGCGTAGCTTGCAAACGCAGTTTGTCAACGTCATTGCGCAAGACGGCGAGGTTCCGTTGATGACGAGCAAAGCTTCACAGCTGTTCTGTATCGGTGATCGAGCTTTCCATCGCCGATCTGCATTACCAACTTTAGAGTGGGAACCTAAATTCGTACGAGAAGCCTTGATTTCTGCGGCACAGCATGACGTCAGTCCGCGAAACTCCTCGCCTTGTTTGACGTTTCAATTCACCACGCCGCAAGGTGACAGCGGCTGAGGGTAGTCTTGATCGCCGCTGCGCAAAATTGGTGATCTTCGTTCATCGCATAGAGCAAACAAATTGAGGTCGATCCTTGAGCCTCTGACCGACCCATGGCTGTGTGAAAGAAGACGACAGCAGTTTGAACCTATAGCGTTCTACAAGCCGCCATGTAGCACAGCATGTCCTTCGCCAGTTCAGCTGCATCGTTGACAAAAGCGACGAACAGCGGGCAATAAAGACAGGGGAAACCACGGCGTCTTGAGCCCTTCACCGCGGAGCTACAGTGTTTGTGCCCAAGGCTGTGGCGCGGAGGTCTCAAGCGTGAATCGGACTCGCGACAGCCACTCACGTCTTGTTCTCAATGGCATTCTCAGCCTCTCATGCAGAAGCGGCGACCTCTGGCTCAGCTCGTCAAGACGACGTTTCTTACGTGCTTTCGTTACTGCAACGTCTGTGCGGCGTGACGTTTATGCAGCTGAAGTTTCCATCTTTAGAGCAAGACATGGTTTTCTCAGCAGCACGGCGCTAACCCGCCACTGCCACGGGAAAGTTTTCACACATGCCGACTGTGGTCTTGTGCGCTGACCTCCGAGTTTCAAAATGACGTTGGTCACCGTTGAGCAGTGCCGGAGCGACGTTTTCTTCTCATTCCCATGCGGCTGACCAAGTGCGGGCTGTGTTCAACGAAACTCGGCATCCAGACACTCAGAGAAAGTGGTTGGGTGGAGGTGTCCAGCCGAGGCAACACTTTCTTTCAACATTTGCGTCCTGATTCGCGTGCGGGGGCGGTGTACGGCTGAATAGGACCTCCCCTCGGGTCTGCAACCCTGTAGATTGTTCTCGATCGGTGCGGTTCCTCGTTAGGAAGAGACTGTCTCGTGAGCTGGGGATGCTGGAGAGTATATAGTCGATCAGCAACCATCAACAACGTTTTCTACTGCACACCATCACCACTCCGTCTTTCTCCATCATGAAGCTCACTCCCTCATTCGTCCTCGCTCTTGCCGCAGCCACGTCTGCTTCTGCGTCGCCACTTCTGCGTCGTCAGCAGTCGGCCTCGTCTGCCTCGTCGGCGCTGGGCAACCTACCCACCCCTTCAGCTGTAACGTCGTCGGCTGCTACTGCAGGTATCACCATCACTTCGACGGCGGCGGTGGCACCATCCACAGTGTCTGCCTCGTCGGCCACTCCTGCTGCACCCAGCTCCACTGCTGGTACCGGTCCAGGCCCGGCCATTCCGACCCCTACCACTTTCAACGACACCCAAATCCTTCAGTACGCCCTCACGCTCGAGCACCTTGAAGCGACGTTCTACAACCAGTCGCTCTCCAAGCTCTCCGCCTCTGACTTCCAAGATGCGGGCTACAACGCCTCGGTGCGCAACCAGATCTATTCGATCGGACGCGACGAGGCTTCGCACGTCGAGCTGCTCACCACGATACTGGGTAACCAGTCGGTGCCTGCGTGCACGTACAACTTCTCCTCCGTCACGGACGTCGCCAGCTTTCTGACCACTGCCCGTGTGCTCGAGGGCGTTGGCGTGAGTGCGTACTTAGGGGCCGCTCAGAACGTTACCAACAAGACGGCACTCGAGACGGCTGGAAGTATCCTTGTCGTGGAGGGTCAGCACCAGGCGTATCTGATCGCGCAGACGGACGATAGCGGCAATGCGATCCCTAGCGCCTATGCTACACCGTTGGACTTCAAGCAGGTCTACTCGCTCGCTGCGCCGTTTATCGAGTCGTGCCCGCAGAACGCCAGCTTGCCAATTACGGCTTTCCCCACGCTCGAGTTGACGGGCGGTGTATCTAATGGTTCGTTCACCCCTGGTGAGCAAGTCACCGTTTCTTACGACGCTAGCAACATCACTTCGTCCTCGTCCTCGAGTTCGAACCAGACGTACCTCGCCCTCATCCAGGGTGTCACCGATCCGCAGTTCGTTCCCCTGACCAGCGGAAGCGGATCGCAGGTGACGCTGCCATCGAACCTCACCGGTGGCCAGATCTACGCCGTCGTCACGTCGTCTAACAGCACTGTTACGGATGACAACACGCTCGCGGGTCCAGCGGTCGGGTACGTCAGTATCCCCCTACCTGAAGCTCCGGATGCGACCAACACTGTTTCGTCTTCGTCAGGAGCTGGCGCCTTGTCGACCACTGCCTCGGGTAGTGCGACTTCCACCGGTCCCATAGGAGGAGGTGCGGCGCCCACAGACTCGCTGACGGCTTCGAGCGCTGTTTCCAGTGCGCCTACCGCTACGGCTACGGCTAGTGGAAGCGACTCGATCGTTTCGTCTGCCCCTGTTTCGTCGACGGAAAGTGCGTCGGCTTCGCAGAGCGTCGCTCCGAGCCTCGCTAGCTTGGGGTCGGCTAACCTCCCCCAGCCCACGAGCACCAACTGAACTGCCCTATAACTCTTTTTGACCTCTGTATCCCTCCATTCGTATTCGGATTCACCTCGTTAAGCTCAATGGAACACTCCCTTTTTCTTCACACTCGGTTGATCGTGTGCTGTGTGCGAACGTCTCTCGAATTTAAAGCGAGTGTTGAGTGTGTGGAAGTCAGAACTCGAGATCCTCCGCACGAGTGTTGGCGACTCGGTTCTGGACTGTGTGGGGTGTGCGTTTGGAAGGGTGCGGGTGGTGATGCGCCGCGTTGCTGGCCGAATCAAGTTCGACAGCATACTCTGTCTGCTGCTGTCCACTTGCAGCAGCTGCAGCAGCAGCCAATCCACGTTGACGAAGAGCTGACAACCCGGCGAACTTTTTCGGCGGTGCTGATGCAGTCGAACTCGTCTCTGCCGGTACAGAACTCCCTTCTATCGCTGCTGGCGGTCTGCGAACAAACGAACTTCCCCCAGCACCGCTCGTTGTCCCCGCACCGCTTTGTATCGCATTTTTGCTCCATGTCGGCGTCGTCTTGGCGCCACCCACCTCCTCGCCAATCTTAGGCGGCTTCGTCCTCCTCTCGCTCACCCCACCCTCGACGTCCAAATGCAACGTCTCGATCACCAACCGTTTCCTCCTGACTTTGAATGCAAGGTTGTTCTCCCCTCCCCCTGCACCGCCCTCTCCCCCACCGCCAGTCCCGGTTGCAGTTTTGCCGGCTCCAGCACCCGTGCCCATCCCGCGCAACACCGACGACCGGATCGACGGATTGGTCAGCGTCCCCACCGCCGGCGTCTTGAGCACCTTTAACGCTCCCGTGTACGCCGGGAATGCGGTTCGCAGGGCAGACGAGGTGGCGAAGGCACTCATCGAGATGGCGGCGTCGACGCTGTGCACCATTCGATGGGCTAGGTTGGCCCCTCCGCCGCTTGGGGCGCAGGGTTGGGAGAGGAGGAATGCGGATACGCTCATCACTGCTATGGAAGGTATCGCTACTGCGCACGTTGGCGTCGTCGAAGAGTGATCCACCAGGGATAGTGATCGTAAGAGCCGCTTGAGCCGGTGCAGGAATCGGATGAATTCGGTGTGACGCGATTGACCGCGTGAGACCGTCCATGCGGGAGAGCCGAGGGCGCGGATGGCGACACGCAGCACCGGTGGGGCAGCTGTGGAAGCTGCTTGATGGCGACACTTGTCTGCTGCTGCTTCGATGTGTCTGTACGCTACTTCGTAGGAGTTGGTTCCTCGTCCCGGGCCGGATGTGCCCGCTGCTTGGGTGGCCGTCGAAATGTCGACCATCTCGAGCTTACCCTGATCAACCGCGTGTTGGATGATGCGGCCATCGATGCGTTTGCTGAGGTCGAAAGTGTGACAGAACGGGGTCGGTTCCATGCTTGAGGTGGAACTGCTAGGTTCGTTGACGGTAGTGTTGAACTGTTTCATGTTGGAATAACGCCATGCGATCTTCATCTCCCTTTTCCGCTGTGCGCCGTCTGTCTTTCCCTCATCTGAAGCCACCGTCGCAGCTGCAGCCTTGCCCTCCAACCCATCGTTCTCCTCATCATCACCGACGGTACTGAGAAGATCCGAGGGCCCAGCTTGCGCACTATCTTGCTCATCCCGCGACTTGGACCCTATCCTCTCCAGCACCTGTCCATCCAGATCCCCCGCCCTTGCCATCACCCCGCGCACCATCCCATCCACATCCTCCCCAATAACAACCCCCACATGATCAGATGCTATCCCCTGCGCGACCGAGTAGCCCAGCAGCAACTCGACGTACGGTTCAGCAGCCGCACGCGCCGCGTGGTCCGTCTCTGCCGATGCGGCGGGAGTGGCACTGGATGCACCGATCTGTGCTGCTGACTGCGCAGCAGTGCCCGTAGCGGGAAGGATGAGGAGGTCGGAGCTGGAGGAGAGGCCGCCGCCGGAGAGGAGGTCGTCGAGAGCGGGTACACCCGTAGAGATGAGCGGGACGGGCGAGGAGAATGAGGATGGCTTGACGCCGGCTGGGAGTGGCGCGGGGGTCGTGGATCCGGATGCGGTGTTGACTCGCCGCTTGAAGGACGACATGGTTTTGGGAGTGGCCGCTGCCAGCTGAGGAGTGCAGGCGCTTGTCGTTGTCGATGTGAAGGATGGTGCAGGTTGGGCATAGAAGGGTTCCTACGAAAGACACTTCTTCGACGTTGTGCCAAAATTCTCGAGGTGGAGGCCAGCTTGCGTAGTCAGCATCACATAATTCATGCTATCAAGATGTTAGACCGTCATTACGCGCCTCTTCTCAGATTAGGGCCGATGTATAGCCGAAGAAGCAGCTCTATTCGACATCATCGTGGACGCGCATTGACCATGAATCCGCGGACCAGTGGCGCGCCGGAAGAGTGCCCAGCAGAGTCTTGACGGAGACCAAGTCGCTCGGCTGAACGGCTTGTATCCAAGCGAGCGACCTCCATCTCCACGGCCCACGTTACCGCGCAGCTCGCGCCGAGCCTTTCGTCTCTATCCTCCTTCTACAGTGACGACCTCGAAGGCTTCGAAGGTATAAGTACCGTCGACATCTCAGCCTGTCCCGCTCCGCTGATACCCCATCTTTCGAAACCCGGTATTTGCAACCAACCTCTCCCTTCGAAATGACGACGCCTTCATCCGCCGCTGCAGCCCCGCAGCCAAAGACGAACATCAAGATCGTCTTTGGGTGCATGACCTTCGGTGCACCTGGAGCAGAACAGTCTCGCGTTCACGACCTTTCCGAGTGCCGTGCGATTCTCGACATCTTTGCTTCGCACGGACACACGGAGCTGGACACAGCGCGGATGTACGGTGCTGGCAGTTCGGAAGCCTACCTTGGTCAGCTTGGGTACACTGTGCCCTCCGCGTCGCACCGCTTTACGATCGCCACGAAAGCGTACCCGAGTGCACGCAACCCGAACTTCCCCGCGGATAACAAGTACACGTTCGAGCCTGCGGACATCCAGCGTTCCATTTCTGACAGCCTCAGAACGCTGGGGACGGAGCGGGTCGACCTGTTCTACCTGCACTCTCCCGATCGGCAGGTGGCGTTGGAATCGACGCTGGAAGCCGTCAACGCCGCATACGAGCAACACAAATTCCAACGCTTCGGCATCAGCAACTACACCGCCGCCGAAGTGCAGTCCATCGTCGACATCGCCTCGGCGCACAACTGGGTCAAACCCACCGTCTACCAGGGTGTATACAACGCGCTCACCCGCACGCCCGAACCCGACCTCTTCCCCACCCTCCGCCGCAACAACATCGCATTCTACGCCTTCAACCCGCTCGGCGGCGGCCTGTTCGTCGGACACCACAATGCAGATTCCAAACCAGACACCGGCAGCCGCTTCGACCCCAACCGCGCCCAGGGCCAGATGTACCGCAAACGCTACTGGAACGACCACTACTTCCACGCTCTGGATCTCATCCGCCGGGTCGCGGAGAAGTACGCGCTGTCCATGGCCGAGATCGCCCTCAGATGGATGATGCACCACTCCCAACTCAAGAGCGACGCCGGAGACGCCGTCATCATCGGCGCCAGCTCCAAGAACCATATCGACGCCAACTTGGTCGACTTTGAGAAAGGCCCCCTACCCGACGAGGTCGTAGAGAAGGTCAACCAGGCATGGGAAATCGTCAAACCTCACGCTCCTCCCTACCACCGCTAGACCCTAACGCTTCACCACTCGCTTTCTCACATACTCCAGTCAGAAAGGACAGAAACATCCTCAGTCCAAGATTTATCTCCCAAACATCAGTGAGACTGTCGTCTAGTGAGAAGTTTATTGAGAACCGCGATCTACAGCGTCTAAGGCACATAGCGATGACCCGAAGGCAAAGACGGAATCGGCCTCCTCGAAGGCGGACGCATGGTCCTATCCTTATCCCCGAACTGCCCTTCCAAACCACCACCACCCTCCTCGTCCAACCCAGCTTTCCTTGCACCGACATCCAATGACGCATGCAGCGAGGGCACCTTCTGCAGCTGCGCATCCTGTGATCCACTCAAATTCGCATACGCAGCCGCGCGCTTCATCTCGTTCGAGATGCTCCTCACGCGTGGACTCATCCCTCTCGACAAGCCCATGTGGCTACCCGACGAGGTAACGGCCATCTTCTTTTCAAACGCATCGCGGCTGGACGACAGCGAGTCAGGCGAGCCGGCTTCGTGTCCCGCCCTCCCTGAACCCATCTGCGGCTGCGAGTTTTGCCGCAACCGCACAGTCTCGCCTTGCGGGAGTGGCTCCATCGTCGTCAGCGGCGAGGCACGGCTGGAACCAAAGCTGTTCTGGCTCTGACCCATCAGCTCGCGGTTCGGCGTGATAGACCGACGCGGTTGCCCCAGTCTGCCCACCAAATTGCGCATCGCTGCACTTCGCGTCGTTGACGGCGTCCCCGTCGCCGAAGAAGAAGGAGAGGACCCTGTCAAAGAGCCCGAGACCGATCGCTCGTGGATGGTCGAGTTGGCCACGCTGCTCGTCGACATGTCACCTGCATCGCCACTAGCACCATTCGAGATCTTGCGACGATAGGGAGCGGAAGCACGCATACCCACCAGCTGGCCAAGAGCAGTGCTTGGAAGCGGCAGCGGCATCGAGCCAGGACTGCCAGACCCCCCCGAAGCAGCCATGTGCGTATCTGACAGCGTTCTTCTGACCGTCCTGCTCGCCTCTCGCTGTACGTGTCGCTGGCTGAGAATGTCGCGAGCAAGCTCCTTGACCAACACCGCGTTGTCTTTGCTGCCGACCTTTTCCACCACGTCGTACACCTTGAGCTGCTCTACAAGCGGTGAGTATTCATCGCCTTTGAGATCGCAGATCATCTTGGTGATCCTCAACAGATTAAGCCTCACCACCGCCTTGGGATGCGAAAGACGCTCGAGAAGACGCTTGACGAAGAGCGTGTTGCGCGCCATGGCAGCTACGACACCGCTCGAGAGTCGGCACACCTTGACAAAGGGCTCCAACAGATTCTCGAATGAATTGGCCTTGCTCGTAGCAAAGACACACAGCAGCGACTCAATCGATGCAGGTTGCAGCAGCACCTCCTCGACGCGCGCCGTCTCATCTTGCAGCCAGACGAGAACGCTCTCTAGCGCAGAGACCTGCCAGTACGGATCCTCGAGCAACTTGAGGTAAAAATGCAGGCCCCTGTGCTGCCAAAACATCTTGCGCGTTGCTTTGCCTGCATGGGCAAAGTCGCACAAGATGGGCAGGGCGAACTGTCGAAGCGGCGAGTTCGTGCGCGCCACTCGCAGTAGCTGAGGAATGATACCGGCCTGGGCAGCCTCTTCCTGGCGCGACTTGGACAGCCTGCAGAGGTTGTACATGGTGTTGAGCACCTGATTCGACATCTCGGTACCGTGTGGGCCACCGTGATGCTGCGCGAGGATGTTGGTAAGGATCTCGATCGTGTTGGCGTTTTGCATCTCGTCGAGAAGAGTTGGTGACATGGACAGGTTCTTGACGATCTTGAGCATCAGGGTCAACGACTCGGCGTCGAGGCGAGACGCTGAACGCAAAATACGTCGAAGGACACTGCGGGTGGCCACCTGCTTCTTGAGGAAGTTGTCGGATTGCGAGTAGATGAGCAAGATCTGGAGAATGTTGGCACGAGCTTCAGAGGCGTACTCGTCCTGGTCGTCATCGATGACACTCTGCAAAGCTGAAGACAGGGGCTCGAGCAGACCCTCCTGCGCCAGCATGCGGCAAAAGTCGTTGCGAGAGGCAGGGCTTTGCAGCTCGAGCACGCTGCTGACGCAGCCAACGCCGATCCAGACGAGATCCTTCTGCTCGAGGTAGTCTTCGTCGATGAGGTTGACGAGCGTACGCAGTCCACGACAGCTGAGCACAAACTGCAGCGTCAGCCGCGATGTGGAACACATGGCAAAGACAAAGTGGGCCGCCTCGAGTCGGAGGTCGTGCGGCCATTTTTTAGTCGTAAAACTCATGACGACCGGGATCGCTCCAATCAAACACAAGCTCTCCTGGGCTTCGGGGTCTTCGAAGATGATGAGGTTGAGAATGCCGAGCAGCCGGGTGGCCAGTTCGCGGTCTGCGGCTGCCTCGAGCAGCTGAATGAGCGCTAGAGCGCCGTGAGAGGCGAGCAGCTGTGTCTTCATCTCGGGCATGTCGGTGAGCACCTGGTCGATATCCTCGCACACCTGGAGTAGCTCCTCGACGCCGGCACGCGTGTCAAGAGACTCGACCAGCTCGGTGACAAAGGCACATATGCGGGCATGCTGGTCACGCGCCACATTGGCCTCGAGGTCGGCCTCGGCATTGAGGCCCTCGTCAATCTCGGCGAAAGGATCGTCTTCGTCAGCGTCATCGTCGCGCAACCAAGATCGATTCGAGAGACGGGCAGTGAGCTGAAGCGTGTTGCCGCTGCCGATGGAATCATCTTTGCTGTGGCCAGCTTCGTCTGCTTTGCCAAAGAGGTCCGAATAGTCTTCGGCGGAATGATCCTCGGAGTACTTGCCCAGAGTGCGGCGCATCTGCTTCCACTTTTCGTCCTTTTCGAGACGCAGAGTGGCCACCGGGCTGCTCGGGTTGGAAGGTACTCGAGTGGCGGAGGCGGCTAGAGAGCTGCGCAATGCTTCTGACGAAGCCTGCCTGCGTCGGTCGGAAGTTCGAGAGGGTGAGGCAACACCAAGGTCTGGAGATGAGGCCTTGCTACCAGCGCTCGGGCTAGCGAGCCGAGCGAGGTCGTTGGGATGGAACAAACGCTTGCCGACGCTGTTCTTCATCTGCAGATCTCGGATACGTCGGTTCAAAACATCTTCCTGTCCATCTCCAACAAGATCCGAATAATCGTCGCCTGCGTCGTCGTCATTGGAGAAGCTCTCAAGAGGCGAAGAGGTCTCCTTGACAACGTCTGCTGAGCTGCGAACTGGGGAAGAGGAGGCTTCACTGCGCAAAAGGGGAGCGACGATGGGCCGAATGGTGCGCTGATCAAAGTCTGCTTCAAGTCCTGCTTGGCGAGACGGTGATTGAGAAGCTGAATCTTGCATGTCCCGCGGAGGCGACGCAGTCAGGAGCGCTCCGGTGGGTTCGACCTTGGCCGAAGCATCAGTCGCGACAGTTGTGCTCAACTTGACTGATGCATCCTTGCCTTCGGACGAAGCACTTCTTTCGAGAGCAGCGATCTTGGTGGTAGTGATGTCCTCTTCAAAATCGTCATCCCAATTGTCGTCTGCGCTCTCTGGTTGTTGCAGATCTGCGAGCTTGACGCGGTGATCCATGAGAGACGTTGCTGGAGCCGCTCCGGCAATGGACGTTCGGAAGCCAGAGGCATTGGCAGGTGAAGCGGGCTGTTTGCTGTTTGTCGCCGGCGAGAGGTTGGCAGTCGAGAGTTGACTAGGCTCGTTCAGGGAGTTGAGCAGCTTGGAAGCAGGACGAGGTGCACCATCTACTGCAGCAGCGTCTTTGCGCGGAAGAGCGGAGGGAGGGCTAAAGTCGACAGGCAGAGTGGGCCGGCTGGAGTGACGTGTCTTGCGACCGGGCAGCGGCTTGGCAGTGCCGAGCTCAGCCGCAATAGCATTGACACGGCGAAGGCTGGGTTGCATGGGAGCTCTAAGCGTGTCTGATTCGTGCAGGCGTTGTACGGCTTGTTTGGGCGGCTCGTTGAGTGCTTGGTTCCATTCTTGGACGCTCTTGACGGCTTCCTCGTGAGGAGTGTTGAGGGTTGCGCCTGCGCCTGCACGGAGCGAGCCACCGGCCTGGAGCTGCTGGAGCTGCTTACGAGCGGTGAGCATCCAGGGGTGTCGAAGGAGCTTGCGTGCTGATACTCGCAGGTTGGCGTCCTTCTGGAAGCAGTGGAGGAGGAAGTCTTTGACGACGGGGGAAGCGCCCTCGGGGAGAGGTGGACAATCGTCCTGAACGATGCGGAAGAGAGCAGGCATGGGGGCGAGAAAGTGGTACGGCGGCTTGCCTTGGAGAAGTTCGACGACGACACAGCCTACGCTCCAGATGTCGCTGGCAGTGGTGGCGCCGCTCTGGTCGATGACCTCGGGGGCCATCCAGTATGGACTGCCGACGACGGCATTTTCGGCCATGGCTCCTGTCTTTGTGGCGACGCCAAAGTCGGCGAGCTTGACGGAGCCATCTTTGGTGGTGAGGATGTTGGCGCCCTTGATGTCGCGGTGAATGACACCCTGGTCGTGCAGATAGATGAGACCTTCGAGCACTTGAGAGATGTAGACACTGACGAGGCCCTCAGGGAACTTGCCGAAACGCTTGCAGATGTGGTGTAGCGAGCCATTCTCGCAGTATTCGAGGATGATGTAGAGGTAGTCTTTGGTCTTTTCAGAGCCCTTGTACTTGACGATGTTGGGATGGTGCAGGTTCTTGAGGAGATCGATTTCAGACATGATCTCGCCGAGCTCTGCCTTGGGGATATTGCCGAGCTGAATCTGCTTGACAGCGACTGTTTCGCCGTTGATGTAGTTGAGACCTCGATATACAGAGCCAAAAGCACCACGGCCAAGGCAGTCGCCGAGCTGGTAGTTGCCGAGGGTCGTTGTTGTTGGAGTGACTGGAGCAGGTTTGGAAGCAGTCGGCGGGGTAGCATTTGTATGCTCAGACGGTGATGCGTTGGGCCGCGAGGTTGACATCTGGTCGAAGGAGGCTTGCGCATGTTGAGCCGAGGACTTGCGTTCCGAATCAGTTGGTGCGAGGCTCTGACCACGACGGAGATCAGTGTTGGCCGAGGGCGGGGCTGCATTGGCGTGGATTGGTGATGACCTGCCACGCGCGTCTAGAGGGGTTGGAGAAACAGAGCTGGATGGTTGCGGGGCGTGTGAGGGGAAGCGGAGAGTGGATTGAGATGGGGGCAGCATGCTGTGATGACTCGAGGATGAGAGCGATGGCGCCGATGAAGCTGGAACGCGACCGGATGAAGGTGGGCTTGAACGGTTTCCGTCCAGAGACGGACGAGGGTTCTGCATGGCGAGCGTCTGCGCGTATGTCGACGGAAGGCGGTGTAGCTGGGTATGAGGAACGCTCGGTTATAGCGCTAGATAGCTTCGCATGGTGATATTCGCGTCTGCCCATACAAGTTTGTCTCTAATTCGAATGCAGACTTTGCCGAGGATTGGTGGCTGGTCGTGTAGTAGCCTAAAGCAAGGACGTCGTCGAGTGTATGCGCTGATTCTAGTCCTGGATGGTATCTATTGGAGCGTCTTGGCGGAGAGCAGGAGTCGAGAGGTGGTGGTGGTGGTGGTGGAGGAGACGATGCTGCCGAACGTGCTGGCGTGATGATGACAATGACGATGCTGCTCCGTGTGACGTTGAGACGAGCAAAGGGTCCTCGCTCGGATCGCCCGCTTGCACTGCACTATCACAGAGAGACCAACACTTTTGCAGCAGCTGCTGTCGCTGTCACGCAGGCTGCAGAGACGCGTCCGCCGTGTCATTTTTCGAGATTTTCAGAGTGTTAGAGCGTAATACTAACAAATCCCTTTTTTTCTGCACGCTCACGTGGACTGTGCACCTACCGCTGCTCGGCTCGTGGCGTAGCGGCGCTGAGAGGAACGATGGGATCGAAATTCGGACTGCGAGGCAATGCAGGGTGACCGCAAGTCGGCTCGACTGCCCCACGCTCAGTCAGTCAAACGCTGTCTCCGAGCCGATGACCGATCCCAAAGAGTCGGTCGACCTTTCCCTTAGCTCTACCATCCTCCTCCTCGCCGATTCCTAAACACCATCATACAAATACATCCACCACTGTAGCAGGTCTACATCACATCAACCCGCAATTGGATCAGCATCCAGCACCATCTTTGCAATTTCGCGCTATCCGACTCTTCTCTTGTGATGCTACCTTAAGACACCAACGCAGCCACTCGACGAGCGCTCTCTGTCGCCTACTCGCTACACGCATCGCATCGCATCGCATCGCATCGCACCGTGGGCCTGCGGCCCATGCAAAGTCTTTCGGAATGTCGTCCAACCCATCGCGTTCTTCCACTCGCCCGTCCAGCGAGGTTGAGCGTAACACCTATATCAACGCATCTACCACTCCTTCACGTAAAGGTCATGCCAGGCAGCGATCCAACACCGCCAGCTCGATCCGCTCCAACGGCACCGTGCGTGCACCCATCGTCTCCATGGACCATGATACGTCTCCTTTAGCCAAGATCGGCATCAAGGGAGACGGCCTCATGCTCTTTGTCACCTGCTTTGCCTCTCTCGGCGTCTTTCTCTTTGGATACGATCAGGGCGTCATGAGCGGCATCATCACCGGCCCTTACTTCAAGGCCTATTTTAACCATCCCACCGCCTACGAGATTGGTACCCTCGTCGCCTCGCTCGAGCTCGGAGCCCTCGTGACCAGTCTTGCCTGCGGTCGACTTGCCGACATCTTTGGCCGCAAGAATACCCTCTTCTGGGGCGCCGTCATCTTTTCCGTCGGCGGTGCCATCCAAACCTTCACATCAGGCTACGACTCCATGCTCATCGGCAGGGTGATTTCGGGACTCGGCGTCGGTGTGCTCTCCATGATTGTCCCCACCTACCAATCCGAGATCTCTCCCGCCGAGAACCGCGGCAAACTAGCGTGTATCGAGTTCACAGGCAACATCATCGGCTATGCGAGCAGTGTCTGGGTCGACTACTTTTCCTCGTACATTAATAGCGACCTTTCCTGGCGTCTGCCTCTCAGCATTCAAGTCGTCATCGGCACTACTCTGGCCTTTGGCTCCGTCCTCCTCCCCGAGTCGCCGCGTTGGCTTCTCGACAAGGACATGGACCACGAAGGCATGCGTGTTCTCGCCGATCTGCACGGTGCCGGCGATCCCAACGAGCCGCGTGCCAAGCTCGAGTTCCGCGAGATCAAAGAGAATGTCCTCTACCTCCGCAAGCAGGGCGATAACTCGTACAAACGCATGCTCACCCAGTATCGATACCGCACGCTCATCGCCATGTCCTCCCAGATGTTTGCCCAGCTCGTCGGCATCAACAGCGTCTGCTACTACCTCCCTATGATCCTCGAGTCTGCCGGCTGGATCGGACGCGATGCGCTGCTCATGACCGGCGTCAACGGCATCATCTACACGCTCGCCACCGTCCCCACCTGGTTCCTCGTCGACCTGTGGGGGCGTCGTATCATTTTGCTATCTGGTGCCGTGGGGTGTGCCTCTGCACTCACCGCCTGCGGCTACTTCCTCTACCTCGACCGCGCCTACACTCCGCAAGCCGTCGTCGGCTCCATCATCGTGTTTAATGCTGTGTTCGGGTATAGCTGGGGCCCGATCCCTTGGCTGTATCCGCCCGAGATTCTGCCTCTGGCCTTCCGGGCCAAGGGTGCATCGCTGGCGACGGCGACGAATTGGTCGTTCAACTGGCTGGTGGGGGAGTTGACACCTATTTTGATGGAGAAGATCCGATGGCGGCTTTATATAGTTCTGGCGTTCTTTGCGCTGCTGGCGTTTGTGACGGTTTACTTTGGGTACCCAGAGACGTCCGGTGTGCCGCTCGAGGAGATCGGTGCGCTGTTTGGCGACGAGATTACTGTTCCTCAGGACGAGGATGAGAGTGAGAGCGAGAATGGCGAGGAAGGCGGAGATGGCGCGGGGGGCAGACTACGTAGAAGCGCCAGCACAGATGGGTCTGAGGACGGAGCGTATACGCCTAGACCCATCCGCCTGTCCATCTCGAGCCACCCGCGTTTGCAATCGGAAGAAGAGCGGGCGGCTCGAGCAGCTGCAGCACGCGTAGCAGCCGAAGAGCGACGTGCTGCTCAGTCGTTCTTTGCGCTTGGTAGCGGAGGTGGTGTGTTCGGCTGGGTGGGGCGTTTGGTCGGTGGCGGGAAGAGGGAAGCGCCACCCGATCGCAGCTTGTATGAAGAAGTGAGGAGAGATGAACACTAGGATCTTGGCCCTTTCGAATCGAGTCGAATCCGAGCCAGCAGCAGTGGCAGCAAGGGTGAAGCGGCAACCAAGGGTAAGGGTAAGGCCAAGCAGGAGGGGTCGGAGATGCTACTGCTGCAGGACTTACGTCGTCGAGATGATGAGGATGTGTTTGTGGTGCGTGGAGAAGAGGATGAGGAGGATGACATGGAGTGGGAGCGATGATGCTTCGAAAGGGCCTTTGCTGTTTCTTCTCTTTGCTTGTGTTGCGCGCTTTTTCTCGCGATCAATTGCATGGTTATGGACTCGCAGAAGAGTTGACAGTGTGCGGATAGACGTCCAGGAGCAACTCAAGCTGCCGAACGTTCAGAGTTAGGAATGATGCGATTACTTTGAGAGATGACAGTGTTTCATTTATGAAATGCGAAGTGCAAACGAGATTGAGCAGAAGCGGGACGACATGGTATAGTACAGCGTGAATGCGAAGAGGATCATGCTAAAGCTTTGGTTACTCAAGCGGCGAGGGAGCCATCGGCGTTCCTAACCCCTTCCTTGAGCTGCTGGGCGGCTCGATGCTTTGACCCCTTCAACTTGTTAACTGCGTCTGGACCGACGTCGACTGTCTCTTTGCGCTGGGCGCGGTTGTTGTGGCCGAGGAACCACCAGCCGATGAAGGCGAGCATGAGGCCGACTGAGGGAACGAGGACGCGGACAGTGGAGCGCGTGCGGGCGACGTTGATCTCGGGAGATGGATGGGCGCCGGGCATCGGCCCGTGTGATTGGCCTTCGCGGAACCCGGAGAGTGTGTCTGGTCGTGCGGAGAGTATGCGGGAGGTGGTTGAGAGGTAGCGTGTGGCGGGAGTGCGGAAAGTGGACGAGACGCCAACGCGGGTCAGGCGGGTGGCAACTGTGTTGGTCAACATTGTGGACGGTGTGTATTTGTGTGGTGGTTGTGAGTGCGCTCGTCGTAATGGTCGTGATGAACAAGGAAGCTATGAGAGGTTGCTCGATAGGGTTATATAGGATCTCTCACGACGTCTAAGCTCAACAGTTCAACATGATCAGGAACACCCTTGCACTTCTCACCACCGTGCCACAGGCAGTCCTTCTCTTCCCACTGCTACTCACAAACACGCCTCCGAGCGCAGAGAAAGTCTTGGTCAGCCAAGCGCCCCTCCAACGTCACACCCATCCTCCTCTAGCAGCGCCGAAACCTCAATTTGCTTGCCGGTTGCACTGTAGACATGTGACGCCCGCCGACCCGAATTTAGCAACACGTCCAGAGAAGCCTCAGCCTCGCTCGGCTAGATGCTCCAGCGCAAAGTGACTCAACAACCTCGATTCGGCGATGCTGAATAGAGCTGTGCGTTGCTTGTGTAACGTGTGGAGGCATTTGGTGTGCGAAAGTGGCGGCTTTTTTTTTTTTTTGGCGGGGGTTGGACAGCTGATGAGTGTTGCGGCAGCTACGTCACTCGACGCGCAGGGAAGAGATCGCCGAACACTTTTGAACATGTAACCAACACCTCGCACCAAGGGTCCGTCTCTCTCGTGCACCGCTGACGCCTTGCTCACTCCGCTTCTGCACGGCCAGAAGCTGCCCGAGCCAGTCGTTTCTCAGCCGGCACGCAAACCAGCCATTATGGGATTCCTCTCGTACGACTTCCAACTCGGAGGTTCCACTACCACCTGATGGTGTCCGAAGGCATCTTCTGATTAAGCTGTTCACATGCACGCCACCAACAACCATACGGAAGCACAGATATAAGATTGCTAAAAGACATCTGGGTGAACATCACTGAGTAAGAGCCTTGGGCGAGACTGGCAAGCCCATGTTGGCAGGGAAAGCATAGTCAGGATCCATATCCTTCAGTCTCCTTCCGCCCACCAAGACAGGACCGTTCTTCTCCTGGTACAGACGCATCCTCTCTTCGATCTCCGGCCTGAACCAACGCAGCAGGCCCTGGATCGGCCAAGCAGCCGCATCAGCCAGTGCACAGATCGTGTGTCCTTCCATCTGCTTGGTCAACTCCTGGATCATGTCAATCTCGCGGTAGTTGCCGCGTCCCTCCTCGAAGCGCTCCATCATGTTGGCCAACCACGTGGTGCCCTCACGGCACGGCGTGCACTGACCGCACGACTCGTGCTTGTAGAACTTGGCGAACCGCGAGATGGCCTGCACCACATCGGTCGACTTGTCCATCACAATGACGGCGCCGGTTCCGAGCGACGATTGGTTCTCGCGCAGCGAGTCAAAGTCCATCAGCACTTGCTCGCACTTGTGCTTGGGCAGGATGGGCACCGACGATCCACCGGGCACAATTCCCAGCAAGTTGTCCCACCCACCGCGCACACCACCGCAGTGTCGCTCGATGAGCTCCTGCAGCGGGATCGACATCTCCTCCTCGACGACACACGGCGTGTTGACGTGACCCGAGATGGCGAACAACTTGGTACCCTGGTTCTTGTCACGACCGAAGCCAGCGAACCACGATGGACCACGTCGGATGATGGTGGGCGCAGCAGCGACCGTTTCGACGTTGGCGACGGTGGTGGGGCAACCAAAGACACCAACGTCGGCGGGGAAGGGAGGCTTCAAACGCGGCTTGCCCTGCTTGCCCTCGAGCGACTCGATGAGTGCAGTCTCCTCACCACAGATGTAGGCTCCGGCACCCTTGTGAACGTAGACGTCGAAATCGTAGCCGGAACCGCAGGCGTTCTTGCCGATGAGACCGTCGGCGTACGCCTCCTTGATGGCGTGCTGGAGGTGGGCGACTTCGAGGTAGAACTCTCCTCGAACGTAGATGTAGGCGGCGTTGGCGTTCATGGCACGACCGGCGACGAGACAGCCCTCGATGAGCTTGTGCGGGTCACCGCGCATAATCTCACGGTCCTTGCAAGTACCGGGCTCGCCCTCGTCGGCGTTGATGACGAGGTAGCGGGGACGCGGGTCTTTCTCCCAGCCTGGCTTGTTCATGAAGCTCCACTTGAGACCCGAGGGGAAACCGGCACCACCACGGCCACGCATGCCGGACTCCTTCATCTGCGAGATGATCCAGTCGTGGCCTTTGAGCAGGATGTCCTTGGTGCGGTGCCAGTCACCTCGTGCCTTGGCGCCCTTGAGGCCGTGATCGTGGCGCATGTAGGCGTTCTGGAAGATGCGGTCCTGGTCGCGGAGACCGCCGTGGGAGCGGACGGGAGTGTCGGTGACGGTGGCGAGGCCGCGCGCCTGGGAAGGGGTGGCGCAGGCGACCTTGGCCACGCTGTTGAGGCTCTTGGCGGAGCGAGCGGCGCTTCGAGCGACCAAGCCTGTTGTTGTAGTGAGCATAGTGTGTCGGTGGTAGAAGGAGACGATGCGAGAGCAGTTATGGTGATAGAGTCGGTTGCGAGACGCACCACGATGATTGAATAGAAGCGATGCAATTTGTAGCAATCCGAGTGGTCAGTGAGTCTGCTCCTCCAATGTATTGCGCTTGCTTTCAGCACTTACTGGCTCTCTGCATGATGGATGATAGGGATGATGCTGAGGTGGTGGCTGTCTAGAGTTGCGATGCGATGGCGTCGACTTTGCATTCGAGATTTCTCAGAATTGGAGACGACGGCGCCGTGTCTCTGTGTCTCTCGCCGTCTCTGAGTGGCAGATGTGCTAACTGAATCCGAAATTTCTAAGCCGCCTTGACCCGTACGTAGAGCGCCGCTGCGAAATTCTCGTTGCTGACCAAAGCCTCGAGTCTTGACGCGCAATTCGGGCTCCAATCAGCAGAGCTTGAATTCTCACCTTCACAACACTCGGATCCGCTCGAGTTGCACTGATCGGCGGTAATCGGGGCTCCTCCCAAACAACATCGCGATTCAATCAATTGTCCTTCTCTCACGACCACGGCCACACGTTGCAGTCACTTCCCAAGACCTTTTCCCCTCCATCTTCTTTATTCGATTACTAGATACGCTACAGGAAAGCGGTCACTCAAGTTTTGTGGGGATTGGGAAACGACCCGGCGTGGTTCAGAGAGCTGTTGTTCGTGCTGCTCCGAAACACGGGGCCCAGAGCATCTGACGATGTGTCTCCGTCCTCGCTGCGTGTATACATGGAACAGGGATGTTAGCACCACTTCTTACTCATATGATCACCGGTGGTGTGTTCGATACTCACGTCTCTTTGTGATAGCCCTCCAAGTGTCCGAGAGCCGACCGCTGCTTTTGACCATATGCCCGCTGGCAATAGCAAAAGTACACCTGTTTGCAAGAAGGCGTCGACATCAAGTCCATCAGTCCATCTACCCCTTCGATC
The DNA here is from genome assembly GCA_928724755.1 of Sporisorium exsertum. NCBI lineage: Eukaryota > Fungi > Basidiomycota > Ustilaginomycetes > Ustilaginales > Ustilaginaceae > Sporisorium > Sporisorium exsertum. The sequence continues at coordinate 760,366 of CAKMXK010000004.1, forward strand.
ATTGTTGAGACTAAGCACTCGCTACATACCTGAGTCAAGAACAGAATAGCCACCAGTCCACCTATGGCAGCCACCTGCGCCCATATAAAGTAGTTACAGATGTCCTTGCCCGGAGCAAACGCGTCCAGCGCATCAAACGACACCCCCGTCGACGAATTGAGCGGCGGATTCCCGTAGATCCTCACACATGCCTCCTGCGACTTCTTGTGCTTGCTCGCGATCACCACCGTCCCGATCACAGCCACCGTCGTCGTAATGAGCACGAGCAGCGTGTTGATGCGGATGTAGAGCCGGTAGATCGAGCTCATCTCGATGCGCACTGTGATCAGGCCGATGACTTGCCATGCGAGCGTTATAATCGCCAGGATGAGCAGAGTTATCGAAAAGATGCGAGGGAGGGTGTCGACGGCTGCAACGATGGTGGGGGTGGTGGTGGTCAGGACGATGACGCAGCCGGATACAAAGGCGAACTCGAGCGGGATAAGGTAGGCTCCTGCTTTGACGAGCGGGTAGCTCAGACAGCAGAACTCCACGCCTCTGCCTCTTCGTCCCGCCTTTGTCTCGCCGTAGTCTTCCATGTTGATGCTTCGGAACAGACAGTCCTTGGATGCTGCGCTGAACAAAAGTTGCTATCGAACCGGTCGAAACTCTGAGCTTGAAGGAACACTTGAGCAATACCAGATTGCACCGAACAACGAATCAGCAGAGGGTTCGATCTACCAGAGATCGAAAGCTTGACCCTGCACGTATACGAGAAAGTTGGGATGAGGAGGAAGGGTGGAGAGAGCGAGGAAGCTGGGATCACTTCGAAGCGTCTACACTCTTGCTTTCGGAGGGACAGTCTTCAGCAGTACAGCCGCCGGTCAGCACGTCCATTCGAGAGACAGCGAGGGTCTCAACACCTATGCGTAGCCGCTGCATATTGACCGGGCAAGAGATCAACTCTACATTTGGAGAAGAGGAGAATCGGCAACAGAGACTGAAGTTGCTGAGAGAGGGGCAACTGTCAAACTTGGCAGATGCTCAAAACCAAACCGCCTTGTGCTGCCGCAGGGGGAAAAAAAAAAAAAAAGAAAAATCGATTATTTGGTCCAGACCACACAAACGCCGACAGTCGCGATATATCACCTCACCGGTATCTTTTCGGTAGAGAGTTCACGCATCAGAGTATGTGCAACGATGGTTGCGGCAATCCCATTTGTTCAGCTTGCAAAAGGTCACTGAACCTCGTAGTCGCCGATGACGAGCACCAGTTTCCGAATCGGGAATCAGGAAGAGAATCGAAACGTGCCCGCATAAGTCGCCGATGTCCTCGCCGTGTGAGCTTGTTCGTGGAAGCAGCTTTGCTCCCTCCGCACTTGGCTGATTTTCTGGAAGAGGACAGGTTCTGCGATATGCTCGCGTGGCACAGAAGCTCCTCGGTAAATGACAGCTCTCTTCCTGCTCCTGCGCGCCTCGACACTGTGATGCATTGTGCTGTTGTCGCTTGGGAATTTGCTCGTCAATGTTCAGACCGCTTCTTCTAGATACGAATGTTGAGCAGTGGTGTGGATTCCTGTGTCCAGCCTTGGATAGTGTTGTTACAAAGTGCCGGGTCTGAGCTGTGAATCACGACATCTGTCCTCGCTGTTCTTGCAACTTGTTGACCTGTAATCGCGGACATCCATCGCATTGAGTCAAAAGAAAACACCCAACACATCAAAGTCAGTTCTCTCTACTTCCCCTCCCCTCCAAGACGGTCTATAACTTACAATGAACAAGGACGTATCGAGGAAGCGCTCGACGCAGTTGCTAAGACAGGCCTCTTCACCGCGACCGAAGCTCGAGCCGATGGACGACTTGATGCACTGGTCCCAGCATCGGTCGGTGAAAGTGTGAATCGACGACTGCACGCGAGCCTTGGCCTGTTCTGCGTCGAGGAACGTTTGCAGCTCTGAAGTTGGTGGGGAGGGACAAAGGTCATCAAGGGACAAATACAGAGTCAGAGCTGCATTCCGTGGGGCAAGTGTCAAGACGGCAGATGCGTGTAGGCCATGTGCTTACCCTTCTGATCGGCTTCTGCGAGTCCGGACATCGTGCTGCTGTGTTTATGAGGGTGGGAAGAAAGTGATGAGGGGGGTGGAAGAACGAGGGTGAGGATGTGGAGAATTGAAGGTCACAACTTTCGATGTGGATCTTCTGATTTTGGGCTTAGTCATGCTGATATAGCTGGCACCGTGGAGGTTGAATCTTTGAAATTGACGTTGGGCGTGCAGCTGCAGCTCTGGCTTTCTTCTCGAATTTTTTTTCCTGTCCTCTTGAACCCTGAATTTCCCCAACTATGCTCGACAGCTTCTCCCTGTTCATAATTCTCTCTCTCTCTCTCTCTCTCTCTCTCTCTCGCCATCATCCCTTGAACTCTATCCCCTCTCTCACGCCTAACCCAATCCACCTTTGCAAACATGGCGGCAGAGAAACTCACAAAGAAGCAGCAAAAGGCCGCTCAGTTCAAGGCTGGAAAGAAGGGCAAAGCCGCTGCCCTTGACGACCACCCCGCTACCCCCGAAGATGTTCCCGAGGACACTCCTGCTGCTACGAGCGCTGCGGAAGCATCTACCTCTGCTGCCGTCGCCCCTCAAGCTGAGCCAGCGGAGGTTTCAGCAGCACCGGTCAAGGAAGAGAAGCGAAACAAGAAGCGCAAGCGTCTAGCTGCTGAAGCGGAAGCTCTAGCCAAAGCAGGAATCGCTCCAGAAGAGGTGCCGTCCGAGTTGCAGAACAAGGAGGAGAGCAAGCCGCGAAAGACCAAAGCAGTCAAAGCGACATCATCAAAAGTGGATTCTGCGGCGAATGCGAAGAAGACCACTTTCGGTGACGACGGCGAGGTAGCTTCCGAACAAGCGGTTCAGCCCGAAATCGCTTCCTCCACCGCCACGGCCGAGACATCCGCCAAGGGAAGCAAGTTCATCCTCTTCATCGGCAACATGGCGTTCACCACCACCGCGGACAACATCTCCAAGCACTTCGGTCAGGCCTGTGGAGAAGTGCCCTCCGTCCGACTCCTCACGCGCAAAGCGGACCCGAACGCGCTTGCCTCCCTCCCCGCCTCGAAACGCAAGTCGATCGCAAAGGGCAAAGCGCAAGACCCCACCAAACCGCAATCCAAAGGTTGTGCGTTTGTCGAGTTCAAGTCCAGTGAAGCCTTGCGCAAGGCGCTCAAGTTCCACCACACCATGCTCGAGGGGCGCAAGATCAACGTCGAGCTCACAGCGGGCGGTGGCGGCAAGTCGGAAGCGAGACAGGAGAAGATCAAGGCGAAGAACGCAGGGTTGGACAAGGAACGTCAGAAGTTGCACGGAAAGTATGTGGCGCCCAAGAACGAGGCGAGGAAGCAGAAGGGCGGACAGGGTAAGGAGGGCGAGGAGAGGCCGAGTAAGAGAAGTAGGCGCGAGGAGGGTGCGGATAGCGATGGAGGATGGGGTAGGAACAGCGGCAAGGAGAGAAAGATGCCCCGATTCATGGCCACTGGATCCAATGCTGTAAGGGTCGCTCCTACATCGTAGACCTGGATTACCTAGACAAAGCAGTTGCTTCTTTTCAACGATACCACTTCAATGCACTATCGTCAAACAGACAAGATGAAACAGAACAGAAGTTTGATACGTTTTCTATGACACGGGTAATTGTAAGCGAGGTGGAACAGAGAACGGGAAAGAAAAGGAGAGTCGAAAGGAAGGCGGGCGAAAGCAGATTCTGCAGATCAAGGAAAACGATTGATGGGCGGGAGGACAGGTCTAGCTGCCAGCAGCAGCAGCATCGTCGACGTTCCACAGACACATGCCGTTGTGCGGATCCTTGGCCTCGCCGCCCTTAGCGGTGCAGTCGTACTGGAACGCCTTGAGCGCGTCGTCCCGAGCCATGTCGTAGTCCAACTGGCAGAAGCCGTAAGTGTATGTGATAGCGTTGGTCCACATGGCGCTGCATTGCTGTTTCGTCTTTTCGTCAACAATGGCGTCGCCGTCGCCGTCGAGCGTCGTGAAGCCCACGAGTTTTTTCGGCTGGGTGACGGAGGTCAAGATCTTGGCACAATGCGACATGAAGACGGTCGAGGCCACTTTGCGCTGGGCACAGCTGACCAGCTTCTGATCCTGCTGAACGACAGGTTTGAGGATGGGTTTGGTCGAAGCTTTGCAGCACGCGAGCGAGCGCGTGATGGCATAGTCCACGAGCGTGTAGTGGAACGTACCTTGCGTCTTGAAGCCGTCCTTGTCGTTGGTCGACGTGCCATCCGGTTTAGGGACCGGGTTAGGAGGGGGCGGAGCAGGATCAGCCTTCGCAGCAGCGTCAGGGGGAGGAGCAACCTTGTGGTAGTTTTCTTCGTAGTTGGGCCAGTGTTGAGGACAGTATTTTTTTTCAGGCGTGATGATCTCACCGCCACTCTTGGTGCATGTACCCTTGAACACTTGTTCAGCCTCGTCCGGAGTAGAATCCGGCAGATGGTGGCAGAACTGGAGCCCCATTTTACGCCCCCCGGGCACTTGTGACAAGGACATGGTTTGATGCTCGAAACACTGGGACTGCGGGGTAGAGGCCATCTCGGTGGAAAGACCCATGCAGCAGGCCAAGTCGTACACCTTGGTGTTGTCCGTGAGCACAACGTTGAACTGCCGAATCACATACTGGTTTGGGTCGGTGATCTGCGGGTCGTCCGCAACAACCTGCGTGGTGAGGACGAGCGATAAAGCGGCCAGGAGTGCCAGCCAGGTGCGCTGAACCTGCATCGTTGGGTCTGAGGTTGATAGTTTACGAGGAAGGGGAGGGGGAGGAAGGGAGGCAAAAGGTAGGGTTAAAGTGGGAATGCGCAAGTCCTCGTCGTTTATATACGAGGCAGCCGTGCGAAGCAGCCCCACCAGACCAACCAACCACATCGTGACGGAACAATGCCAACCTACGCCAGAACACACCCACCACCCACGCTCCTTTATGAGGCGGGACCTGACCAGCCTAGACTGCAAAGCGAACCTCGATCGTCAAAAGCAAACTGAAATGAAGCAAGTGGTGGTGGGTCTGTAAAAGCAAAACAACTCAACCGTGCGTCGACATGAAATCGTCGCAATGCCAGACATCGAACGTGTAGCCGAACTTTGAGGGTTGGCAGTGGGATGAAATTGAATGGCAGCATAAAAAGAGGGATCACAGGGGCAGACCGCAGATCTCGCAGTCCGTCGCACTTGGCTCATTGTGATACGTGCAGTGGGAGCATACCTTAACGCCCGCGGGTCCGTTGTCAGCTGCTGCTGCTGCTGCAATCGCCGCAGCCGTGGCAGCATCGGCATCGCTCGTGTCGTTCCTGGCCGATGCACGACGAACATGCGAGACCTGCACTGAATCGTCGTCGTCGCCCTCGCCATCGTCGTAAAAGTCCTCGATCGCATCATCGAAGCCCACGTCGTCGTCGTCCGAGTCCATGCCACCATCGTACGTGAACGGGTCCTTGGGCGGCTCGGGAGCCTTGGTCTCGCTTGCCGACGAAGGTGCGTGCTCGCGAGCGAGGGCCATGAGCGTCTGCCAGCCAGAACGCAGGAGAAGAGCATCCAGAGCAGCCCCCGAGTCATGCGTCGTGGCCAGACGGCAGAGCGCAGCCATGTCATCCTGATCAAGAAATCCACTGGTGTCAAGGAACGCAAGCAGGTGCCAGTCGCTCAGAGCTCCGACGAGCTTTTGACGCACCTGATCGTCGTCGGCTCGCGATTTGCCCTTGGTGCTCTCGACGCCGTCTCCGATGGGGTAGAGCTCCTTGTGGCCGACAATCTTGCCAATGCTGGTCAATGCGACGGTGAGATCCTGATCGTGGAGACCGGGTCGGTTTTCGATGGGGAATTTGGAGCTGAGGAATGTCGGGTTGGGAGCGTTGGGGAAGCCATGGGTAGCATTGACGATGAGATACTCAACGGGGAAGGTGGGCTTGGCGCTCTCCTTGACGTCGATCTTGTACTCGTTGGTGTAGCGGTAGAACACTTCGGGGACGTATCGTTCGCCTTCGCTGGGCTTGACGCGGATGATGTTGGGGTTGACGCTGGCCTCGATCATGTCGGCCTGTACCATGCCCATACCCTGTTCGCTGATCTGATACGCCGACACGTCGATGGCTCCTTCCTCGGTGCCGCTGAGGATGCACGTGACAAACTTGGAGTTGAAGCGACCTGTGGAGCTGAAGCGCGACGGGTTCGGGTTGGCAAGTTGGAGCTGAGCAGCAAAGATGGTCTCGATTCCCGAGAGAAAGAAGCTGTCCTTGTGTCGTTTGCAGACGACCTTGCCCACGAGCGAGGGGTCTTGGTGGGTAGGATCAGCAGGGCTGAGATCCGAGTAGATCATGCCGACAAACTCGAGTCCGCAGAGTTTGGCGAGCTTCTCGACTCGCGACTGCTCTTCCCAAGGCACGCCGAGCGTCAAGCCGTCGAGCTCGCCTTCTTGTGGAGGCTCGTGAATGGCTTCAACGACAGCTTTGATACCCATGGGCACGTCCGGATAGGCCTCGTAGCGTCCCAGGAGGAAGCCGAATCGCTGTGTTGCGGTGCTCCTCCAAAAGGCGAGGATGTTTTCGATGAGATCGGGGTGCGCAAACTCGACGTGGTCGACCATACGGTAAGGTTGTCGCTGGAGAGTGATGGCCGAGGGCTGGCATTTGGTGCAGATACCTGCAGGCCAACTGGGATGGCTTCCGGAAGGACAAGGCTTCTTGACGCTGTAGTCGACCTCTTCGAGTGGTGGGATGAAGGACTGAGTCGGCTTGTTGGTGGCGATATCCTGCTTGCGCAAGAAGGCGTGGAAGGAGAGATGCTTGATGTTGTTTTCGGCTTGATACTTGGAGTCGTAGGGTTCGAGCGGCATGCAGTAGTCGCACATGCCCTTGGGCCCGTGGCGGCAGAAGGTGGAGTCCTTTTTGCGGGTGATCTTGCCCTCCTGCGCCTCCCAATAGGCGTCGACGCTGTACTCTTTGACGGTCTCCCACGGCTTTTTTGGGCGTGACGAGGCCGCCGAGGGTGACTGCGATTGGGACGATGAGGCGACGGCAGCTGCAGATGATGACTCTGTTGTCGTAATAGTAGTAGTGGAAGTTGCGGCATCAGAGCCGGCTGAAGCAGTGGCGGTGGAAGGTGCCTCCTTGTAGGCGGCAAACAGGAGATGACCGTGGGTGATTCCTAGCTCTCCAACCGTACTGCCTTTGAGCGTGCTGGCTGCGAACTCGCCACCTCTTGGCTGATTCGAAAAGGTCAGCGACTCTGGATCGGCATTTGGCATGGTCTCGAGCACCTTTCCGATGAGTTGAGAGGCGTCATCGTTGGGCTGAAGGTCGAAGCGGAAGTTGCCATCCTTGGAGCGGACACGAACGATCATGGTTGCGACGTCGATGCTGCTGATGATGGTTGCTGTGGATGTGAGAGTGATGGATGGTGTCGTTCGAGAGTCCACGTCGAGGTTGGTTGGAAGAACGAGGTGGAGGTTTTGCATCGTCTTTACTTTTCGTGCCTGTGCGCAGCGCTGCGCAGCGCTGCGCTTCTCTGCCGGCTGCTGCGCCATAATCGTCAGGGTCCACGTCGTCACGGAGCACAGTCGATCACGAATTTTAAGAATTGTTAGGTCTAACGGACTGAAAATAGCCTTTATGTGAGCTTGCGCGCCTTAACAATTCACGGTGAAAAATAAGATAGGTAGCCGACGTTGCCGCACGATGCGAACTCGGAAGATAGGCTTCCGTCGAGGATATGCGTGCCGCTCACGATACCAATACGAACTTGCACTCGCACTCGCACACTCTCGTTGCAAAGGCTGAAAATCGGCGAGGAGCAGAATCTGCCTCCTCGACGCCTTCCGCCGTTGAAGCGTACCCGCCAAGTTGATAAGGAAGCTTTGGAAGGACTCAAATGAGTCTGCTCGCTACCCATCACGACGAAGATGCAGACTTGCTGGACGTACTTGAAGAGCGTGCGAGACGGCGCCAGAGAAGGTCTGGGGCGCTGTCGAGTCATCGTCGGGGTCGCCATCAACGCTGTTCGCACGAGCATGCTCCGAGACCATCGAGGCATGAGGCACATGGTCTGGTGGATGCATGAGTGCCAAAAGGTACCGTGCCTCCACACACTAGTCGATAGGGACGTGTAGACGACGCGCACGACGGCAAGACGCTGGTCGACACTCAGATGGAAACAGCGCGGCGCTGATTGGCACACGACACCGAGCTAAGGTTACCACTCCGCGGAACTGTTGCTCGCAAGGCCCTGCATGTGCCGCTGACGGATTGTGCGCTTTGCCTGCGCTTTGCCAGCGCTTTGTTGAAATTCACTCAAAAGCTTTTCGACAGGCCGGCTCAACCAAATAATAATGAACTTGACATTTATCCGAAACTTTTATTCATTGCATTGCAGAGCTGGACAGGGAAGGACGACCCACCATCCATTCGTGAACAAGTCTCAGCATCATCCAGCTCTAGTTGAGTCTAGAATTAGCTCAATGCTGCAAGGTCGGGCGGAGGAATGAATCGGATGATAGTGTGTTCCGGGAACCTCATGGTCAAATGCTTTCGATCCGATGGCTGTGTCCGGCAGAAGTTGCCGGCGGGTGCGCAATCCACCGAAAATCAATTTTTTTTTTTTTCTTTTTGTTTATGGGTTCTCGAGCTGATCCACGATCTCTGCGGTATTATATTTGCAAGCTGCTCGCTGAAGGCGAAAAGCCAAATTTGAGCCATTCGCGCCACAGAAATCTACTCCAGTCGTGATGAGCGAGCCACATGACCCGACTATGTTCTCGCTGCAGAAAGCTCGAAAAGGTCAAGGTGATCTCAGGCTGAAAAGCAGGTCCAACGACCCCTCGTCCCCGTGTTTGCTTTGCTTGTTCAGCAAGAAAACTCTCGGCTGAAGTGTGTATTCAGCTTGACCTTTCTCCGCGGGGTTCACTTTCGTCCGTCTTCTGCTCTGCACCCTGCTCTGCCCAAGCCGTTTTGTTTGTTGTACCTTGCCGGTGTTCTTGCTTTGCATCTGGCGCTTGTCCAGCCTCTTATGACCTCGCCGAGCCGAACTGCTCCTCTTCGATCGACCTCCTTGCCTTCCTCGTCATCACCCCTCTCCTGTCACCATCACCTTTGCATCGCCTGTCCATATCTTGCACGGCTCTTGCGTCTCCAATTTCCGGAAGCACGTCCACGTCCCTGCAGCGAATCCGCCGAGAGTGCGACACGGCGAGTTTCCTTTCTACTCCAGTCTTACAACTACGCTTCTCCTGCAACAAAGTCGCTGAGTCGACTCAGCACCACTCATCCTTGTGTGCGCCGACGTCTCGCTTCTGGTCTTCTCTGACGACCGCTCGGTCTTTTGCATCCGCTTCTCTATATCATCGTTGCCTCAACCGTCTCAGCGTACATGTCGCCTTGACCTTCATCCGCCACCCCTTCCCTAGGTACCCGCCTCAACATCTTCGTCGGAGCTAGTGTGTCCTCACCATGTTGGCCCCTACATCGAGCACAGCGCAGTCTGGCGCTGTGCCAAATTATGCATCTGCCTCTGTTGACAGCACGACACATTCCTCAACAGCACCGGCTGTGCCCTCAACACCGTCGGCCGTCATCGCAGATACAGAAGATGAGAATCGCAGCGAGTCTTCCAGGAGTGCGGCTCCCTCCACCGCTGGCGACGAAAAGCCGGGCTACGAGTACAATCCTGGCAATCGCACCTTTGCCGGCGGTAAACACAAGGAAAAGTGGTACCAGCTCTGGCGTCCCAAGAACCCGCCACCCGCTCCACCATCCAGCCTTGACGATGCCACACTCATCCCCCTCGCCAACGCCAACATCATCAACCGCATGTTCTTCCAATGGATGACCCCTATCATGGTGCTCGGCTATCAGCGTCCCCTTGAAGCCGCCGACCTCTGGGCGCTCTCCGAAGATCTCAGCGCCAAGCAGCTCGGTGGTCAGCTTAACAGCGACTGGGAACGCCGCGTTCGTCAAGCCAAAGAGTACAATGCCAAGCTCGAGTCGGGCGAGATCCAGCCCGGATGGAGGCGACGCACCTCCTGGGCGCTCCGCTCCGCACTCAATCCCAAGGGCGGCAACCTCAAGCAGCGCGAGGCCAAGTGGAGGGCCCCGCCTCGTCCAGCTCCTTCCTCCGCTGCAGCGCCTGGTGGTCCTCCCAAGCCCGGCCAGCCCAAACCCAAAACCGTAAAAGACCCCTCAGGCCACAAGAAGCCATCGCTGGTCTGGGCCATGCACGACCAACTCGGATGGAAGCTCTGGTCTGGTCTTATTTTCAAGATTATTGGCGACAGTGCGCTCATCACGTCGCCACTCGTCCTCAAGGCCATCATCAAATACGCACAAGAACTCTACTCGGCCCATGCACGTGGTGTGCCTGGTCCTCCTGTCGGCCACGGTGTCGGTCTCTCGTTTGCGCTCTTCTTCATGCAGATCATCGCGTCTCTCGGCACGCACCAGTTCTTCTGGCGCTCCATGTCGTGCGGTGTCGAGTCCCGCGCGGCGCTCATCACTGCCATCTTTGAACGTGCCATGAAGATGAATGGCAAGGCCAGGTCCAGCGGCAAGCTCATCAACCACATCTCCACCGACTGCAGTCGTATCGACTTTGCCTCGGCGTGGTTCTCGGTCGTCTTTGCCGCTCCCGTCCAGATGGTCATCTGCATTATCATCCTCCTCACCCAACTCGGCCCGTCCGCTCTCGCCGGTTTCGCAATCATGGTGCTCTCCGTTCCTCTGCAGTTGCAGGCTATGAAGGCGCTCTTCAATCTCCGACGCACTTCGATGAAGTGGACCGATGCGCGAGCCAAGAACATCCAAGAGGTGCTCGGAGGCATGCGCATCGTCAAGTCGTTTTCGCACGAAGCCAAGTTCCTCGAGCGCATCTACGACATTCGAAAGAACGAGCTCAATGGCATCCGCAAGATCCTCATCATCCGATCCGCCGTCAACTCCGTCGCCTTCAGTTTGCCCATCTTGGCTGCTGTGCTCGCCTTTGTCGTCTACAGCCTTGTTGGTCACGAGCTCAACCCCGCCGTTGTTTTCCCTTCCCTCACGCTCTTCCAGCTGCTCAGATTGCCCCTCATGTTCCTGCCCCTCTCGCTCTCTGCCACCACGGATGCCAGAAATGCCTTTGATCGTCTCTACACCGTCTTCACGGCAGAACAGCTCGAGGACACGGTTGAGCACAACCAGGACAGCAAGTACGCCCTTGTCGTCCGCGACGGCTCTTTCCGATGGGAGGCTGTTGAGGCGGACGAGACTCCCCAGTCCAAGGCCAGACCTAAAGCAGGTGCCAAGGGTGCTGATGGAGGCAAGAGCACCTCAGCGTCTGGTCCTGGCATGTTCGGCAAAGCGAAGAAGCTGATGAAAAAGTCTGCTGCTCCTCCTGCCGGTAACGATACCGGTCTTCCCGCGCCCGTATCAGCCAAGAAGCGCAATGCGCGACGTCTGCAAGAGATTCAGGCCGAACAGGACGACACCGCCGCTGACGGCGACAATGAGGCCATTGTCGCCGAGGCTCAGCTCGAGCCCACGCTCGGCGAGGCGACCGATACCGAAAAGGCGATCGAAGAAGTACAGGAGCCTTTCTCCATGTCTCACATCAACGTCTCGATCCAGCGCGGCGAGCTCGTCGCCATCGTCGGCCCCGTTGGTTCCGGCAAGTCGTCTTTCCTCCAGGCCTGCATTGGGGAGATGCGTCAGATCGGCGGCTCCGTTCAGTGGGGCAGTGAGCGTGTAGCATACTGCTCTCAGAGCGCTTGGATTCAGAACGCCACTCTGCGTGAGAACATTCTCTTCGGCCAGTCCTTCGACGAAGAGCGTTACTGGGACGCCGTCAAGGTATCCGAACTCGAGGCGGATCTTGCTATCCTGCCTGCTGGGGACCTCACCGAGATCGGTGAGAAGGGTGTCAACCTCAGTGGTGGTCAGAAGCAACGCGTTAACATCGCTCGTGCCCTCTACTACAATGCGGACATTGTCTGCTTGGACGACCCGCTCTCGGCTGTCGATGCGCATGTTGGCAAGGCTTTGTTCTACAATGCCATCATGGGTCTGCGTGCGCGAGGCTCAACCGTTCTGCTCGTCACCCACGCTCTCCACTTCCTCCCTGACGTCGACCGCATCATCACGTTTGAAGGCGGCCGCATCGTCGAGATGGGCACGTACGACGAGCTCAACAGCGCCAACGGACCCTTCCAGCGCCTCATGGTCGAATTTGGCGGCGAAAAGGAAAAGGACGAAGAACAAAACAAAGAAGACGAGGCCGAGGCCATCGAAGAGGCCGAGGAGGACAGCGGCAAGGCCAAGAAGGCAGAGCGCGCCAACCTGTCTGGCGGCAAGTCCGGCGACCAGGCCGGTGCGCTCATGCAAGCCGAGGAGCGAGTCACGGGCTCTGTGTCGCTACGTGTCTACCTCACCTATCTCAGATACGGCCGTGGCGCTTACATGGTGCCCATCTGTGTGACGAGCATCGTGCTCATGCAGGTGTCCAACATCCTCAACTCGTACTGGCTGATTTGGTGGCAGAAGGACCACTTCCAGGAGCCCATCGGTTTCTACATGGGCATCTACGCGACGCTGGGTATCGCATTGACTATCTTTACTTTCATCATGGGCTGCACTATGGGTTTCCTCAGCTACTACGCTTGCAAGCGTGTCCACCACGAGGCGATCCAGCGTGTGGTGTATGCGCCCATGGCGTGGCTCGATGTGACGCCGATCGGCCGAATCATGAACCGTTTCTCCAAGGATGTCGATGTGGTTGACAACCAGCTGGCCGACGCGGTTCGGATGGCGGCCAACACGCTCGCCTCGGTCGCAGGTGCCGTCATCTTGATCACCATCCTCACGCACTACTTTGTGATTGCCGTCGCCGTCGTTCTCATTTTTTACTTTTTCGGTGCAGTCTTTTACCGATCCTCGGCACGAGAGGTCAAGCGTCTGGATGCGATTCTGCGATCCAACCTCTACTCGCACTTTTCCGAGACGCTCTCGGGCCTGGCCACCATCCGAGCCTACCGCGAGACGGACACGTTCATCAAGGAGAACCAGAAGCGCATGGACGTCGAGAATCGCGCCTACTACCTCAGCATCACCAACCAGCGATGGCTCGGTGTGCGTCTCGACATGCTCGGTGCGCTTCTCGTGCTCATCGTCGCACTGCTGACTACTGCCAGCTCGACGCCCATCACGGGCGGTAATGCGGGAATCGCGCTCACGTACATGCTGACCGTCTCTCAGGCCTTCTCGTGGATGACGCGCCAGATTGCCGAGGTGGAGAACGACTCGGCGTCCGTCGAGCGACTGCTGTACTACGCCGAGGAGCTGGAGCAGGAGAAGGCGCAGACGCGACCCGACAACCCGACGCGCGAGTCGTGGCCCGAAGAGGGCCGCATCTCGTTCAAGGATATCTGGCTCAGCTACCGACCGGGTCTGCCGTCGGTGCTCAAGGGCATCTCGTTCGAGGTGGGCAGCGGCGAGAAGGTGGGCATTGTCGGTCGTACGGGTGCAGGCAAGAGTTCGCTGCTGACGGCGTTGCTCCGGTTGGTGGAGCTGAGCAAAGGGTCGATCGAGATCGACGGCGTCGACGTTGGCAACATTGGGTTGGAGGATCTGAGGCGTAAGCTGGCGATTTTGCCGCAAGAGCCTTTGCTATTCAGTGGGACGCTTCGAACGAACCTGGATCCGTTTGGCATCTACGATGATGCACGACTCAACGACGCGCTCAAGCGAGCATACCTCATTGGCGACGATACGCATACGCACGGCACGGCGACGCCGGTTATGCCTGCCATTGAAGCAGGCAGCGAGACGGCATCTGTTTCAGACGACGAGAAGAAGGCTTTCGCGACGTTAGGCGACTCGACGCCCGGCCGACCGGTGTCGCGCATCAATCTTGACACGGTGATCGAAGAAGAAGGCGCAAACCTGTCGGTAGGTCAACGATCGCTCGTCTCGCTGGCTCGAGCGCTGGTCAAGAACTCCAAGATCATCCTGCTGGACGAAGCGACCGCCTCGGTCGACCTGGAAACCGACGCCAAGATCCAGCAGACGATTCGCGAGGAGTTTGCCAACCGCACCATCCTGTGTATTGCGCACCGTCTGCGCACGATTCTGTCGTACGACCGGATCGCCGTGTTCGACAAGGGCGAGCTCGCCGAGTACGCTAGCCCGTTGGAGCTGTTTGATAGACCGGAGGGTATCTTCCACAGCATGTGCGTGAGGAGCAACATTACTCGCGAAGAGATTGTTCGCAACGCTGCTAAGCCGTCTCCTGCTACCGGGTTTTAGATAATGCTATGACAGACTTACATTCAGAGCTTGCCTTGCGAAGCTGCTCCTTGCACATGTAACTCATATACAGCACACGCATAACACACACGGAATCGTTCGCAATTGGACTCTTTGCTCTTTCACACTTCGCCCACGACTGCTTTAGATGCTTCTTCGCGTTGCTAAGTTCCTGGAGGTGATGTTCGGACATGGACGACGTATGATGAACGGAATTGAGTACAAGTACAGATGAGAGCGAAATGGTCTGGTGCGGATGAGCGTCGTTCGTTGCCTCTATCTGTATCTCAACCATACGAGCCCATCTGGTTCCCGCTCTTAGGCTTGCTGATCTTGGCGATGTTCTTCTTCAAAATATCAAACACCACCGCATACATATTCCGCATGTCGGTCAAGTGCATCTTGAGCCGATAGACCGTCTTCCTATCATGCTCCCTGATCGCCTCCGCATAATCCCTAACGCCTGGATACCGGACCAGCTTCGCCGCAAGATCGCCTCTCGCCGAGTGGAAAGTGAACGGCGTCGCGATGAGGTTGTACGCCGAATCCTGAGTCCGGACGATCTCGTTAAGCGCTTCTTCCTGGATGGAAACACCAAAGGTATCGCCGTCTTCGATCTGGGGCATCTGGAGGTTGACGTACATCTTGAGCGCGTCCATGAGCTCGATGAGCGTGTCCCATTCGGAGCGGAGGTCTTCGAAGGCGGTGGTCAGGTAGGCGGACGTGTGCAGGATGCCGGTGTAAACGTGTGCTGCGTCTGAGTGGGGGGAGGAGTCGCCGTTGACTGCAGCTTCCGCCGTCTTGCGCTTCTTGCTGCTCGAACCTTGATCGCTGGAGATCGGGGAATAGATGGTGATATCAGTTCCAATGGAGCTAGGGTCAAAGTAGCGAGATTTGGAAAAGAGGTGCTCCTTGTCGCTGTCGACCTTGGCGATCTTGGCGTTGAGCGAGAGGATCTTTTCGGGGAGCGTTTTTTGGATGATGTTGATCGCGTTGTCGCGGATACTTTGCTGCCATGCTTCGAGCGCGTCCGTGGTGGACTGCTCGAATTGCAGTTTTACTGCCGCCGACATTGTTGCGACGCAGAGACGATCTGACGACGAGTGCTGGAGTACCTGTGGTGGGTCGAAGCGAAGAAGGGGAAGGTGAGGACAACCGGTCCTTCCACACAATCTTCGGCAGAACCTAACAATTTCTTACTGAGCCCACCGCCGCGCACCGACCAACACGTCAACTTGTGACTTTAGACTCATACCACCATTGTCAACGTCTCATCAGGCTCATTTCTCGTCGTTCGAAGCTCTTTCCGCCCACGCACGGCCTCGCACATCCAATGCGCTTGTAGCCAGAGTCAAGCTTGTGATTCGCTGCTTCCGCACACAGTGCTCAAGCTTCGCTGCAGCTCACAACCATGGCTCTCCAATACGACGAAGCCGAGTTGCTCAAGGCCTACCATCTCGACTCGCTCGAACCGTCATCATGGCACACGACAGAGATCGAAGCCGACGACAAAGAAACCGCCTCGTCCACCGCCGTAGCTGACGAGCCTGATCCACTCGGCCTCCGCTCGTCCATGGCCACGTTCCGCGGCCTGCCCAAGGACGTCAAAACGCAGACGTCTCTCTCTTCCAAAGCATTTGATGCCAAAGTGTTTCTCTCCACCATTCACCCTGATGCCACCTTTGCCGATCTGTCCCATGGCATCCAGCACCTAAAAAACAGCATCGACCAGCGCTCCGAGGCGCTCAAGGTGCTCGTCGAGGACAACTTTGACCGCTTCGTCGCGGTCAAGGCGACCACGGACGGCGTCTATCGCGAGATGCGTGACACAGAGTCTGGACCTCTGCAGCCGCAGGCAGACTACGGCATCGCATCGCTCAATAACATCCTCGCCAACGCATCGGCAAAGGCAGACCAAGTCTTCATGCCCGTCCTCGAAAACAACCTCAAGACCATCAAGCTCCGATCGACGCTCAACGTGTTCGAGCGGTCCAAGTTCTTTTTCAATTTACCCGGCTCGCTTTCCGAATCCGTCGAGATGGGTCGATACGACGTAGCGCTTCGTGACTACAAGAAGGGCAAGTATCTCCTCGATAGCCGGCCCGGCCAGCTTTTGGCAGTGGGCAGCGCCAAGCAGCCCGAATCCGCGGGTGGGGGTGCGAGGAACGACATCCAGCAGAAACGCGTCTTCGCAAAAGTATGGGATGCCGTCGAAGTCACGATGAAAGATATGCAAGCTCGTCTGACTGCACAGCTGCGCGAACAGCGACGCAGCGTCGACGAGCAGGAAAAGACGATCGAGATCCTGCTCGAGTTGGATCCCACCGACGATCCCGTGTCGATTTTCTTGGAGGCGCAGCATCAGCACTTGCGCAGTGTGATGCGCAAGACATTCGATGCGGGTGTGGCGCGCATTGAGTCGTTGCGCTCGGCTCAGCGTCCGTCGAGCAGTTCCGTTGATCGCGACCGTGCGAAAGATTTGCAGAAGAGCATGCGGTTGACGGGCAGGCTCGATGCGACGTTTGAAAAGTGCGCCGGGGCGGATAGCTGGAAGGCCATGTACGACTTGGTCAAGGCATTGTCAGAGACTGTCACGGGATCGCTGCCCAGCTTCTGGCGCGTAGCTAAGAATCACGCAGAGGGCAAGTTTACAAAGAGCAAGACACGGCTCGGCGGCTCATCCTCGTCCGCAGCAACCGGCACGCAAGGCGCGCCCGTGTCGGCGCAAAACAAGGCATGGGCAGTCGAAGCACTCGATGCATACATCAGCCTCGTCTCGCATCTCTTCTCGCTCACGGATATGTCGATTCTCGTCAGGCAGCCGTTGGCCACACAGCTTCCCGAATGGGTCCCCACCGGAACCTCCTCGCCCACAGCGGCCCACTACATGCGCGAGATGCTCACGCAGCTCGTGGAGGCGAGCAACGACCTCGCGTCGCTCGGCATTACCTCTGCGAGCTCGTTGCGCGGGTTGCTGACGAATGCGCGTTTCAGCTTTGTGCAGGTGCTGTGCGTGCTGTGGCAGGAGGATGCGAAGCTGTTCCACATGCTCGAGGACTGGACGTTGAATGCGGATGAGCAGGCGACGACGCTGCATCTGCGCGAGCTGGCTGCGTTTCACAAGGGCAATGCGCGACAGGCGTTTCATTTGGCAGGGGGCAGATCGGCATCGACGCCCGTATCGGCGCTCGAGGCGAGTCGGAAGAACCGGCATGGGGAGCAGCCGGTAGCGCCCGAGTTCACGGCGAGGATCAAAGGGGCCTTTCTGGATGCGCTGTATGCGTTTTTGGATGGGCTGGTGCACCTGGCGTTTTCGGAGTACAGTCCGCTGGAGCCGCGCACGGCGCTGTCGGTACAGAGCGTGCCGGGGCATCCGGGGAGCGTTGTGGATGTGAAGGATCTCGACACGCGCGTGCTGCTGAGCGTGACGAATCTGTCGCATCTCTCGCGCGTCGTCGTGCCGAGTTTGGTCAAGCAGTTTGCAGACGCATACGCAGTCAGCATGGACGACGACCTCGCGACACTGAATGAAGTGTCGACGCAGCTCGACGGGATTCTGTTCAGCGACTACATCAAGCGCAAGTCGGCGCTTGTGTCTGAGATCCTCTCACACGGCATCTTGGGCTCGGGCATCGACTGGGCGCGCATCCCGAAACCGTCCGGGGTGCATGCGTTTATATACCAGGCGCTACTCTCGCTCGTCCAGGTCCACGCGCACGTGCGCAGCATCGCCAAACCCCTCGTCTCCCGCACCGTCACCACCCTCGTCGACGACCTCGCCGCTACGACACTCGAGTCGTTCCAGCGCATTCCGAGATTCGGAATGGGCGGCATGTTGCAAGCGACACTGGAGATTGAATTCCTGCACCAAACGCTGAGCGCGTTTATCAGCGCAAAGGCGGAAGCGCTGCTCAAGCAGGTGTACGAGACCATCTCGCAGAAGTACAAAAGGGTGGAGGCGCGCGAGAAGGAGCAGTTGACGCACGAGTTGGAGAGGGTCAAGCAGATTCTGGTGCAGAGCAGGAAGGCGACGGCACTCGAGTTTCTCTGCTTTCGCAAGCCGAGGAAGGAGAAAGAGGAAGCTGGGTGATTTTTTTGCGCGCTGGCAAGGCGGAGCGTGTGCGCCGTTTCGCCGGCATGGATTGCGCTGGACGAGGTGCGCTTTTCATGTCTGAGCTTCAAGAAAGGGGGAAACAAGCTGATCGGAAGGCGCACAGTAGCAGGAGTTGCTTGAACGGCGTCTTGGTAGCAAGAGGGCAAAGTGCATTAGGAAGCCAGAAGGTATGAGACCGCAGTGCCCGCTTGCGCGCGACAATAAAAACAAAACAAAAGCCTGAATGGTGGTAACGATGATGCCAGAGCGTTGGATGCAAGGTGTGTGTGTACAGTGTTAGAATTTTTAGTCGATCGTCTTCCTCCTCTCTATGCATTCGGCAACGAGGGCGTCCCCGTGCCGGGCAAGGTATCTGGAATAATCGGGGCGACCTGTTTATTCCCTTCGGCCATCATCCTCTGCATGAGCACACCGACGCCCTCGAAAACGCCCAGAAGGATGCCGCACATGATTCCGCTTCCGATGGCGGTCTTTGGGCCGCTCCTGATCGCGAGTCCGCCTCCAGTCATGAATCCGGCGATGATGGCGTTCCAGGGGTCCTCCTTTTGGCGAATGCCCTTGACGGCGCAGTCGAAGGAGGAAAACATGCCGCCCCATACGCCGAAGTTGCCTCCGAGCACGGGTGCGCGTGCTTTGATCGCAGAGAGCGAGCCGGGCAGGCGTTCGCCGCGGGGAGAGTTGCGTGCGCCTTTGATGCCGTGCCAGATGGTCCCGCCGACGGCACCCATGGCGAAGGCGCCGCCGAAGTCGTTTAGGATCACCCACGGGCACGGATCACGTGTGTGGTCTGCGTGTGCCATTGTGTGTTGTCAGACAGTTGGTTGTGAGTCAATTGCAGGGGGTCGTGAGGAGTGAGGCCGATGCGGGGGTGTCCGGTCTGCAAGCGATGATCACTGGCTGTGGTGGTGGTTGCTTCTGCCCGAGCCGCTGCCCTGTGCTGTGCGAGTCTGAGATGCGCGTCCTGAACCAAACGTGCAGAGGCAACTGTCGTTGACGAGTACACTCGATGTGGCTGCTTTGTCCGTGTTCAAGCTGCTTCCCGAAATGCCGGTGCCCTAAACCAGATACGTCTGAAGTCGATCTTCCAACGAGTCTTGTGCGGGTCCCGACCTAACTGGAATCTCGATACAACCTATAAGGTGTCGTAACCTGTTGCGTTGATGTCAGTGTCTGCCTTCGCTGATCTGCCGATCGGTGCCGGAAGTAAGCCGTCGCAAGGATGGAGAAGAGTCGTCGTTGTGCTAGGAAGGCGATGATGATGATGAGAAGCTCGACAGCAACAACTCCACCGACCAAAATCCGTTTCTCTCTTTTCGAAAACCTCGAAATTGCGCTCCGAGTTCCATCTCTGACTCTCTGCGGGAAGAAAGCTGAGCCAAGAATTTTTTTTTTTTTTTTTTTTTTTTTTTTTTTTTTTTTTTTTTTTTTTGGGGGGGCAAGGAAGCGCGGAGGAAGAAATCGGGGCTCTCCAAACGCTGAGCCGACGGCACTTCCCGATTCGACTTGCACGTTTCGCGCGAGAAACGACAGTGTCAAGTTGCCGGCGACATGCTGCTGCTGCTCCTCAACTCGACAGCATCTTCACAAACGAGCCGCTCTCACTCACAGGCACGATCACACCAAGCGTCACAACATTGAATCAGAACCAGCCCATTCTATTCACACCCCACTCCCTCACGCATCCATAGCAGCCCTGTTGATCTGCGGTGTCTCCTTCGGATCCACATACCTCACGTGCCCCAACCCAAGCCAGTCCCCCCAAACCTTCCACCACGGCACGCCCTCCGGCACCCTCGTGCCCCCCGCCTTCAACCCCGTATACCTGAAGTCGTCCCACTTGGGAAAATGTGCGCGCAGCATATAGTTCACCTGCCAGTCCGGCTGCATGCTCGTCACACGCCCGCTCTTGGGGTCGATGTACCAGCTCTTGCATCCGCTCGTAAAGACGAGTTTGGACATGGCCTTGGCGATCCAGTGCTGTTCATCGAGCTCTGCTTTGAGTTTCACTTCGAATGTGGGGATTTTGTAGTTCTCCAGTTGAGGGTTGCCGGAGAGCGTGGGGGAGGGCATGTGGTCGATGGCGAACTGTGGCGGGCGGGCGGCGGCGAGGACGGGTTTGGCGACTTCGAGCAGGAAGTTGACCGTGCATTCTGAGGCGAAGATGAGCGACTGGTTGCCTGTGCCCGTGTTGGCGGCGTTGATCTGGCCCATGTTGGGGAAGCCCGAGTTGAGCGAGGAGCGGTAGGCAATCATTCCGCCCTCGCCGTACTTGTCCCAGTGGTCGTGCAGCGTCCGGTTGACGCCGACGATCTTCATCGGTGCGCCAGCGGCGTGCGGCTCAAATCCGTTCGCCATGACAATCACGTCCGCCTTGATCCTGCGTCCATCGGCCAGCACCACGTGTTGCGGCTCGATACGTGCCAGCTTGGTGTTCTCCACTTTGACGTGCGGCTGACGCAGCGTGGGCAGGTAGTCGTCGTCGATGATGCGACGTTTGCAGCCCACCATCAGCTCGTCCTTGCGTGGGAGCAGCATGTCCCAGTACTCTGGCGGTGCGTTCTTCTTCATGTGCGCTTCGCACTTGCGGCGCCAGTTCCAGCGGAAAAGTCGTCCGAGAGGGTTCTGCAGGATCATGATGAAGTGCGACTCGAGCACCAACCAGATGATGAGGCGTTGGAACCTGCGTACGAACACGGATTTCTTGAGCAGCCACTTGAAGCCCGGGATCGAGTCGAATGGCTGGTGTGGGTGCGGTGCGATCCAGTGCTTGGAGCGCACGAACTGGGTCAAGCTCTTCGAGTGTTGCGCGAGATAGGGTACGCACTGGGTGGCTGAACAACCGTTGCCCACGAGCACTACATCTTTACCGTTGAGGTTCACCGAATGGTCCCATGCAGCCGTGTGGAAGATGGGTCCAGCAAACGACTCGTGTCCCTCAATATCGCACGGTTTGGGCTGCGACAGACCACCCACAGCACTGACGAAGAACTTGCACACAAAGTGATGCTTCTCGCCTTCACTCTTACTCTTACTCCAATCCTGACTCCAAACATGCCACAACCCCGTCTCTCGATCGTACCTCGCCTCCTGCACCGTCGTCTGGAAATGGAAGTTCTTCTGCAGATCGTGCTCGGCAGCCACTGTTCCAAAGTACTTCTTCAACTCCTTCTGCTGCGGATAGAACGTCGACCAGTCGCCCTTGGTCGCAAACGAGAACGAGTAGACGGGCGCCGGAACATCGCACGCACACCCTGGGTACGAGTTGTTGGTCCACGTTCCAGAAGGATCGGCACTACGTTCGAGGATCTTGATATCGTGAATGTTGAGCTTTCGCTTGAGTTGGCACGCCATGGCGATACCAGAGATGCCGGCGCCTACGATGACCACATCGTGAAACTCAGGCGTCAGCTTCGGCTGCTCGAGCGGCGGTAGTGTGCCAGCCATCTTGAAGGTCGAGATCGAGGAGTCGAGCTTGTGGCGAGCAATAAGAAAACATAGGCGGAAAAGTGTGCGAGGAGAGCTGCCCTTTTGAGCGAAACAGCAGCAGAGCGGGAGAGACCACACACGCTTGGCAGAAGCGAAAGGCGGACTTGAGCGCACAAAATGTGGGGTTTCATACGCCAAAAAACGGTGTCCGCCGACTCGACTGTCTGACAGGTCTCCGTCCACAAACCCTTTTCACACGCGCTTGCTCGTTCACGGTTCAAACGAACTTACATACAGTACACACAGCGTCTGCACTGATTGCAGGGATCCAACTGCCCCTCTTACTGCACACACACACTCTCTCTCTCTTTTTCTGGCGAGCGATTCTAAACTTTCTTCGCTGCGATTCTTGAGTCTGCGCTGGCTGAAGACGCACGCTCTATGATCAACTCAAGCGACCTAGCCATTTCAATGCCCCAGAGCCCACACCGAGCAAAGCAAGCAAGCATAATCAGCCTCGCCCCACGACACTCGCAGATGTACGAGAAAGGACAGTGTTTCACGAGACGAATAAGACAAAAATCAGTCGAGCTAGATCACAGATACAAAAGAGAGCGTTCGATTTGCTGATCTGACTCTAGGTCCTTTGAGAACCACAAGCCCTGGCCTATCAAGGACGGGTCAATGAGAGAAAGCAGAAAGACAAAAAAAAAAAAAAAAAGACTTGCAAGCCGTTCGACCGCTCACAAAGCGGGAAGCTTGCAGGTCAGGGGACTGTCCGTGAACGAGTCTTGAAGAACGATCAAGTGGGCACGTTGCAATTTCCGAGCCCTGTTCTTCTTCAGAGCGACGAGGCTTTTTGTGACGCTCTAGTTGTGCGAGGTGAGCGTCCACTGGCTGAGCGGAACCGATTTGGGCGTGGCCTGGTCCGCCGCCGACAGCGAGTCCCACTGAGGTTGCCATAGCACCTGCACCGTCTGCGAGCCAGACTGAGTGCCGCCGAGCTTGATCTGCAGCGCGGTCACGCCCGTGTTGGGGATGTCCGAGTCCTCCGGGGGTGGAGTGTACACAGCAGTGCCGTAGATACGAGTGGCGGGAGGGCCATCCAAGCTGAAGCTGGCATTCGAAGGGCTAAGGATCTGCACCTTCATCGTCTTGGTACCGCCAAGGCTGGCCTTGAGGCCCGTAGCCGCGTTGGGGTCGGTGATGGAGCTCTGCGTCAGCGTAGCCGTCTTGCCGTCCGCTGAAAGCGTGACCGTGCCGTTGGTCTGCACACGCCACTGCACGTCGGTGATCTGGCTCGACTGCGCAATTTCGTCCTGAACAAGCACTTGACGGCGGCCGTTGAGCAAGCGGATACCGCGCTGCACCGTGCCGGCAGGCTGGCTATAGCAGCTGCTCAAGTCGCTGATGAACTGCACGGCGTCTGTGCTGGCGGGCTTGAAGCTGAGGTCGCCGGTCTGCGCAACACCCGTCGTGTTGAACTGGTTGATGGGGCGACAGTTGACGTCCTGATTCTGCATGTTGAGCACCAACGTGTTTTGACCTTGGGTGGCCTTGCGGTAGTAGGTCCATCGAGCCGAACCCTGCGTCTCGTTCGAGAAGTAATCGGTGGAGAGGTAGTTGTCGCTGCCGTACTCGCCGGCCCATCGGGTTCCTAGCGCATCAAGCACAAAGTCACCCGCATCCAGATCACCGTGCGCCTGGTGACCAGTGAGGTTCGAGGCCTTGACACCAACAAAGAGAGCGCTAGGGTCGGTCCACGAGCTGCGCATGCTGGCCCACGATCCGCGGTCATCGTCAAAGTAGCGGTCGAGCGGAAGGTCGTTCCAGAAGGCACCCTTGGCGGTGGGCTCGTACCAGAACATGCTTAGGGGGTCAAACGAGGCGTCGGCACGGTCACGCTGGTAGACGGCGGGGCGGGCATCGCCAGAAAGCTTCGAGTAGAGCATGAGCTGGTTGGCGGTGGTGGCGAACTTGTTGGGGCCGTTGTCACCGTAGGCAAAGAGACCGCCCGGACCCGAGACGTACATGTGGAAGTCCGAAGTCTTGTACCAGTTGGGGTTCTGCGCCATCAATCCCTGGTCGGTGCCCGTGGCCGAGATGAGAGCGGACAGCGCACGACCTTGGCCATTGGTGCCAAAGTACCAATAGTTGGCGGTCTCGGTCCATGTGCCGTCGTCGTAGACTCCGCGCATGCAGTTGGCCTTCATGTTGGTGAGCGCCGAGTTGATGATGCTGTCTGCGGTGGCGGTGGCGTTGGCATCGTCGCCGCGAACCGCAAGGGCACCGGTGAGCAGACCGCCGTTGCAGACGCAGTTCCAGTTGCCGTCACCGTTGGCGGGCTCCTTCCACCAACCGTCGCTGGTGGCGTACTGGTTGAGACCAGGCACCAGACCGTACTGGACGATGGCGTTGCGGATCATGGCCTGCTGGGTGGAGTTCCAATCGTTGTAGAGCCAGTCGTAGGCCATGGCAAATGCAGAGGTCATCTCGGCGACATCGAGGAAGTGTGCGGCGTTCCAGCGAGTGCCGTTCTGACCGAAAAAGTTGTTCGTGTTGCCGGCGGCATTGTTGAGCTCAGCGTAGAGACGGTCCTTCCACACGGTGTTGTTCGAGAGCTTGTAAGCATAAGCCCAAGCCTTGACACGCATCTGGATGGCTCGGCTGACGTCGAGGATACCGGAACCGGTGAAACCACCATCGGCAACGTAGGCGACGAAAGGCTGAGCGGCCCAGTTGGTGGCGTTGTTGAAGATGGTGCTGTTCCAGACGGTGAGGTAGGCGTCGTTGGCAATCTTGGTGGGCAAGCAGTCCCACTCGGCCTGGGTGGTCATGATACGAGGGTGAGGACGCAGGTTGGTGAGGCTGTTGCTGGTGGTCCACGAGTCGGAGCACGACTGGTTATGAGCGACGCCGTTGTAAGAGGGGGCGGAGGTGTCGACGTTGCTCGAGACGTAGGAAGGGTTCCCGTAGGGGTCGGTGCCC
Organism: Sporisorium exsertum; assembly: GCA_928724755.1. Taxonomy (NCBI): domain Eukaryota; kingdom Fungi; phylum Basidiomycota; class Ustilaginomycetes; order Ustilaginales; family Ustilaginaceae; genus Sporisorium; species Sporisorium exsertum. The sequence continues at coordinate 785,193 of CAKMXK010000004.1, forward strand.
TGGTAGAAGAGCATGTTGTTACCGCCGTTCTTGGCGGCCTGCTGTGCGGCGGAGAGGGCGGCGCCCTGGACGTTGGGTGTGGAGCCGCTGCCGGTGCTGCCACTCCCACCGCTGGACGACTTGTTGTTGTTGTTCGAGGCGCGAGAGCCAAGGACACCACCTACAACGGCACCGGCGATGATGAGGATGAGGAGGGGGATACCAAACTTGATCCACTTGGACACGCCGCGCTTGGGCTTGGCGTACGAGTAAGTGGTAGCAGCATTGGTAGCAGCGTTGCGCTGCTGGCCATAGCCGGCGCCTGCACCTGCACCCGCCGCCTGGCTGTTGTAGAGGCCCTCGGAGGACTCCTTGTAGGAGCCCTGGTAGCCCGAGGCATGGTCGGGGTAGTCGCGGTAGCCGCTAGGAGACTGGCTGCCGTAGCCCTGCTGGTAAGCGCCGTGCTGGTACGATTGCTGGTAACGCTCGTCGTACTGCGAAGCGTTGGAGTGAATGTAAGGGTCCTGGGGTCGTTGGTAGGACATGATGGGCGAATGTATAGGCGACCTGCCTCCTGGAGAGTTCGCTTCCTGGAATAGTGCGATGGTGGGCGGTGGGGCAATGGCAGAAAGAGCAGGAATAAGAGTTGTATATAGTTGTGTGAGTACAACTAACTGAAGATGACTATCGCATCGCACGAGGCTGCTTGCTGACGCCAACTGAACGTCAAAGAATCGAGAAGCTTACCTGCAAAGGACGAGCGAACGAACGAGGTTGGTAGGTGGGTGGTGGTGAGGAATGATGATGGTGGCGGCGGGGAGAGTGAGAGGAAAGCTAGACTCGGTGAGTCGAGGATTGCCGTCTAGGAAAGGGTTCCAAGGCGGTGTCAGTCAGTCACAGCTGGCGGGCTGCCTTGATCGAGCAAGCGTGACAGCTGGCTTCCGCAGCACACTCCGAGCCAGAGCAAGACCCACCAGAAAGGGGCGCGGCAGAGACAACAGAGGCAGACAATTTCTCAGCAATTGTTGTTTCTAAGAAAAAAATTAAATTCACCTACAAGGAAAACTGCTTGCAATTGTTTAGAGCGCGACCAGTGCTTGCACGACCGAGCCAGAGCATCGGCTTGTGGCTGGGGACCGAGAGGACAGGCCAAGATGAAAGAAAGGTGCACACGCGCGTCGGCAGGTCGGCAGGCAGGGCAAAGACAGAGGGGCTCGGCGAGCATCTGACTTTTTCTTTTTCCAAACAAAACACCGCTTGAACGGCCTTCCTCGAGAGCCCTGACGGCAGCCTCGATGGCGTCGTGCATTTTCGCTCGCGCCTTGGCAGAGAAGCTGGGCTGGCCGAAGCTACTGAATGCGTTGGGGAAACGGCCTTTTCTTTTCAGCCAGCGCAGCAACAGCGCCTCGGACTTGCGGCGCTTCTCTGGAACTTATCGCACTCACTCACTTTCCTTTTGTTTTTTCGTCCGTCTTCGCTTGTACCTGAAGCCGGCCGCTATTCCTTCTTGGCTTGGCTTTTGACTTGGCTCTTCCTCTCTTTCTCTCTCGGCTGCAAAGGCAGTCGTCTGCTTGGCCTCGCATCGACGACGGCACGGCATCTTGCGCTCGTCACGGCCCTTGCTCGCTGCAAGTCTTCAATTCCTTGCCAAGCCGATAACGGCAAATGAAAGGCACGACGACGATCATCGACGCCAGGCATTTTTAACTTATCAGCCGCCGCCTGATGCCGAGCTATGCGCCATGATCGCCGCACCATCATCACTAAATCAGTCGCTGCACACACTCCCCGAGTAGTCTCTTCGAGTGGTCTCTCGTACTATTACATGTTACAATTTCGGTATGTGAGTGCGAGTGTGAGTCCGCGAGCCTCATCGACGATGGGTCAACACTCGGTTCGATCCCGAAAGCATGCTCGGGTCCACCGAGGCTGGCATCACATCGTCTTCAGGAACAGGCGAACGGATGAACGGGCTGGGGCTCGACGATCCACGGCTCAGATGGCTTGAACCGAAATCCATCCCGCCTTTGCCCTCTGAAGAGAGCGAGAACGGATCGCCAAACGGAGCCGCGCCCACAAGCCCACTAGACGCCATGACCGTGTAGCTGCCATCGTCAGCACTCGAGCTCTGTGGGATCACCAGCGCATTACTGCCGTGCATCGACGCCTGCACCTCGTCCTCCTTGCGTGCCTCGTCCTCCTTGCTCTTGTCCTCTTCCGCTTCGATGATTGGCGGAGGCGCGACGTCGGGCACCACTAGTCGACCTGCCTTCCATCGAGCTCCACACGCATTGCACAGCTGCGAAGGGCCCTTGGGTCCACGCCGCCACATGGGCGTCTTGGTCTTGCCGCACGCTCCGCAGCTCTTGATCGAGCCGTCCGGATTGTGCGTCGCGACGTGTCGCTTGCGCTTCGGTGGCTTGGGCGGCGTCGCTCCAGGCTCCGTCTTGACTCCATTGGGCCCGATCACCGTGAGCCCGATGCCTTCGTACGAGAAGCTTACGTCGTCTTCGCGTGCACCCGCCTTGCGCTTCACCATCGGTCGACCTTGAACACACTGAGGTCGCACAGCAAAACGGTCCTGCAAATGGTCCTCCAGTCCCGGCGGCAACAGCGCCGGAGCAACGCGTGGCAGTATGAAGCGTCGATCCGGCATCTGGCTGTACAGATCCACAAACGTGTCAGTCGTCTCCTTCTGAATCTTGATCTCCTCCATGGGCAGGTCCAGCAGATGGTATCGAATCTCGGGCACCAGAAACTCGGCCACGTCCGGCTCGAGTTCAATCTCGGGCTCGCGCTTGACAGGCTGGCACGTCATCGTGCCCGGCACGCGCCCAAACGCCTCCCAGAGGCTCTCGGTGACGCCGCCCTTGATGCTCCATGTGAGCGGGTACACCTCGTGCTTCTTGCTCTGCGATAGCTCCGACGACATGCTCACATCCGGCGCTTCCTGCTTGATCGCTTTTCTGCCCTTCTTGCTGCCAGCGCTGACTCCACCTTTTTTCCTCTTGCCGTGCAATGATGCGGCGTCTTCGCTCGTACTCTTGTCGCCGCTCGCGGGTGGAGATGCAGCCTCGGGCGAGGTAGCGGAGGAAGACGCGCCGTTGGCGGGAGCATTGCTGTTGGCTCCCGCGGCAGCTGCGTTGGCACCTTGCAGCTTGGCCTCTTCGGCCGCCTTGCGTTTCAACTCCTCTTCCAGCTCGCGCAGTCCACTGCCATCGGCTGCGTCCGAACCAAGCGAAGGAGCAAAGAAGCTCAGCTTGAGCTCCGGCTCGATCCGCTGGCTCTCTTCGTCGTCCGAGTCATTGTCAAAGAAACTGCGCCTCTCCTTCTTGACCTTGGGCAGCGACGGTCGCTCGATGCCCTCGGTGCGTTCCACCAAACACTTCCACAAAGGAAGGATGAAGCGCATGCTCGGATTCTCGCGGAACTCGACGATGATCACGGGCGGCTTGGGAGGTCCATCAGTGGGCCAGCCAGGAGGAGGATGTCGCAGCTTGTTTGAGACCGGCGGCTGATGGGGCCCCTGATTCTGCTGTTGTTGCTGCTGAAGCATGTGCTGCTTTTCCTTTTGCTGCTTCTGCGCCAGCTGCCTGTCCACCTGCGCTTTCGCCTTTGCCTCAGCCTTAGCCTTCTTCTTGGCTTCGCGCTCTTCGATCTTGGCCTGCTTCTTGCTCGCCTTGGCCGCGTCGTCCACCTTGGTCTTTTTCGACTTTTTGCCTTCTGCCGTGGTCGAAGCAGCGTTGCCGGGGCGAGAGCCCGACGCTCCCGCTGCATTGTTGGCGGCCGCTGCGTTTCGAGCCTCGTCCTGCCTGAGCTGAGCCGTGATGGCTTGGATCCACACACCGAGCGCTTTCAGCTGGTTGGGGTTGGCCTTGCCTGAAGCGGCAATGTGCAGAAGCTCCTGCAGCTCTGGATTGAGCGCTGCGGTGGCATTCACTCGCGACACGAGCACAGCGTCGATCGCTGGCGGCGGAGGAACACCAGCTGGTCGTGGCGGTGCTTGCGGAGTGTTGGCGCTGGCGTTGGCGTTGGCAGGAGCTGCTGGCTTTGCTGCAGTCGGGGCCTGGGTAGATGCAGAAGCACTAGATGCATTCGTTGCAGGAGCTGCAGAGGATGGCGTGCCAGCATTTGGAGCCGAAGTGGATGCTGCAGGCGGATTCGCAGTAACATTGGCAGTCGCAGTGACGGGCTTGACTGCTGCTGCATTTGCCGGCAAAGGCGCCTTTTGAGGTGCGGAGGCCGGGGCTGGCGCGATGCTGGAGCTGGAGGCTGGGCTTGCACTGGACGAAGAGTGGTTCTGATTAATGCTGGGCGGCCGCGGAAGTGAGACAGGCATCGCGATGGGCTTGGGCGTCAGTGTGACAGGTGCCGGTGCGGATGAGGGCGCTGGGGCGACTGCGGCTGGTTTGCCGTCGACAACGGCAGAAGTGGGAGTGCTCGGCCCAGATCCACTGGATGCCGAAGCTCCTGTAAGAGGTGCTGGCTTGGCCGCTGTTGCAAGTGGAAGGGTTGGAGTGGCACCTGGCGCCGCTGCAGCACCTGCAGTAGCTGGCTTGACCGCTGAAGTCGATGCTGGTGCAGATGTCGCTGCTGCTCCCGGTGGCGTACTTGCTGTCGACGCTGCAGCTGTTGAGGCGGGAGTTGGTGCAGAGATCGGCGACGCGAGCGACGCTGCTGCAGGCTTTGGCGTAACCGCAGGTCGAGCTGCTAAGCCGCTCTGAATCGGTGTGGCAGGCAAAGTCGGGGTTGGCAGCGCGGTCAACGTTGTGGCGCCTGTTGGCTTGGAGGCAGCTGCACTCGATGCGGCGGGTATCGTGACACTGCTTGCGTTGCTAGTCGAAGCGGCCGTCGTTGCGGGACGAGCTATCGGAGACTTGTTGGGGGTCGTCGGCGGAGGAGCCAGAGGCACGCTGGGCTGAGGCAAGGTGGGAGCCGCAGCGGGTGCTGGAACTGCACGTGGCGAGGGCAGCTTTGCAGGCTGTGACTGTGGCAGAGGCAATTGCTGCGGAATCGACTGCGGCATAGCCATACGCGGATAGGCCGACGGATTGCCAAATGAGCCGGGTGCACGCATGCCGCCCATCGTATTGAGGACGGGCGGCATCTCGTAGTCGGGACGCACCTCCCAAAACTTGGTCTTGAGGAAGACGTGAGGACCGACGTGGATATCGGCACGCCCAAGCTGAATGAGAACGTGAGGATCTCGTGGGTTGAGACCGTGAAGCAGGCTGAGAGGCAGCACGTTGGGATAGATCATGCCCGATCTGACGCGTTGACTGAATGGAGTGAGGAGCGACGAGAGATGCGAGAGACGAGACTGTCGCAGCGACTGGAGCAAGACGAGGCTCTCTTCGATGGTGGCGGGCTCTCGTCTGCGTCTGCGCGCCTTTCGGCGGCTCTCTTCGGCTTCGCTGTCGAGATCCGAGTCGTCGGACAGCACCGAGTAGTCATCGCTGTCGCTACCCGTGTCGAGTGAGGAGGTCTCAGAAGCGCCCATGGCCATGGCCGCCTGCATGCTGGCATTGTCCAACATGGGTATCTCGGGGCGGATCTCGGCGAAAGGCAGGTGGAAAGGCAGGACGAGTTCGGGCAAGGCTTTGCGACCGCCGCCAGCAGCGGTGAGCATGGCTGGGAGGGTGGAGTCCGGTACAGCTCCAATGGTGCCGCCGGCGGTGCTGGGCGCGGGACGATAGACAAGCTCATCGTTGGCGCCGGTCTGATTTGCCTTTCGCTTCTGCTTGGGTTTGGCCGTCCCTAGCGTCTTGCTGGCCTTGGCTTTGGGTGCCTTTTTGAGCGAGGCAGCACCATTGTCGCCGACTTTGCCTGTGGATGGAGCTGATGCGCTGGCTTGTGTTTGAGACGACGAAGTTCCTGGAGCTGACGGCTTTGGGGCCAAGGAAGCCGTTGATTTTGCGTCGGTGGGCTGAGTAGCGTTCTGTTGTTTGTTGGCGGCGGCGGCAGCGGCGTGAAGACTGACTGCACTAGCAGGAGGCGGCGGCCTGGGTTGTAATTGCGTGGTGGCTGCTGGTGTCGAGGTCGCAGCTTTTGGCGCGGTGGTCACGCTGCTGTTAGGGGATGAAGAAGCATTTTGGGATGCTTGTGTCTGTTGATGCTGCTGAGTCTGTTGTTGCTGCGGAAGTACTTGCGAGCTCGGCTGCGATTTCGCAGGAAGTAGTGGCGGAGTAGGTGTGCGAGGAACGATCTCCGGGTCGTCGGAGGTGGAGGTGGCAGAAGGGTTGGATCCGGCCGCAGCAGGGCCAGGACGAGCCTGGATGCTATGTGAGCTGGCCTGATCTGTCCCGATGCTCATGGTCCCGCTGAGCGACGCAAGCTCAGCCCAGAGGTTCTGGTGAATGAGGTTGCGTTATTGAGAGGGCGCAGCCATGCAGAGGGCAAGGAAGGATCGGAGAAGCGGTCCAGCTTGAGTCCGGCGGTGGGTGAGGTTCACGCTCGAAGGATCGTTAGAGTGAATGCGGTGTGCGTCGTCCAGATCGGCTCGTTATAGAGGTGAGCATAAAGTCGTGCGATGTTGAATCGAGCGCAAAGAATAGCTTCGGTCCGCAGCTGAAAATCGTAGACAGAAAGAAAGAAAATCGTAAAAGCACAGCCGGGGCGCGGCGCCAAATGAAACGGGTCGAGGCGTGTCGATGGGCGGGTCGACGGCGCGGGGTTGATGGGAAGAGCGCCTAGCCGCTGTGAAAGCGGGCAAGGGCGATGATTTCGGATGATGGTGAAGGTGATGTTGAGAGCAAGAAGGAAAACGCGCATACGGGTGGGATAGGGAAGGAAGGGCACGTCCGTTGAGAACCGAAGAAAAAGGCGAGCGAGGAGAGAGAGAAACAGTGCCAAGGCGCCGGAGCGTGTGATACCGCGAAAGAGCGACGAAGGAACGAACGGGTGAGCTAGCGGAGGTCCGGAGCGTGTCAAAAAGATGACGAAGAAGATCCGTCAAGAGCGAGAAGCCACCACCACGGTCGAGCCTTCCTCAATGGCGGGATAAGGCGCGAACAACACACACACTTCAAGCCAGAAGCTGCATTCGCAGTCTGACTTGGCTGGCTGTCTGATTCTCTGTCTGCGAGGATCAGAGAAGAAAAAGAAGGAAAAACAGCAGCACAAATTCAGTCTAAGACGACTCGCTGTTGAGAAGAAATTCCGGTCCTCTCCCACGATTTCTCCCGCTGCTCGGTGACACAGCGTCGACTTGTTTCTTCGCTCTTTTTTTTTTTCCCCGAATCATGCAACGCAGCTGCTCATCGTATCGCTTCATATTAACCACGGATGCACCTCCTGACTTGATGACACAAACTCGAACGCCTACGCTGGCGTCAGCAGCCCCACCTTCTTTCATCTGCGACTTCAGGCAAAGTTGACTCTCAGCCCTCGACTCTGCATCGCTCACGGTTGATACGTATATGAACTCTTCTTCTTCCTCTCATTCTTCTGCTCAGATATCGGCGATCTGACTCGGCCATTTCAGACCGCGCCGGGTGCATGATGCAGTGACGTGCTTTCCTCTCTTTTTCATTTTTCCGTTTTTTCGCGCTTCTCTGCAGAAGAAGAAGAGATGGCCATCAGATCATGCAGGACGAGTGGCTTCGCTAGAGAGAGCAGAGCAAAAAGCAAGAGCAAGACCCCCCGCCTCGACGTGATTGCTGTTCTTCTCAAAGTGGAACCGTGCGCGCGCGGTCGGCTGTTTCGATCCGGTCTGTCATGGCATCGACTGCGTTAGGCTGACGTGGGTGGATTGTGTTCCAAACGCAGCAGCAGGATGCTGGCAAGCTGTTGTTGGCCGGAGTTCCCCACTTTCCTTCCTCGCTTTGTCGATCGTCTCGAACCAATGGCGGATGAGTATCAGCCTATCTAGTGGTCGCGGCCCTCTCCCGACGAAAATAGCACCGGTTGAGGGAAGCGCAGCGATTGCGCACTATCCGGCTGGCGGTTCGGATCATACGCTTTCAACGGCGCGCTGTCGGCTTCATTGTTCCGATCCACAGTTGCAGCTGGCGGCAGTTCAGGGAAGATTTCTCGGCATCCCGCTGAGATGGCAATTTTGCTCCATTTTGGCTGGTGAGACGCACCACTCCTGCTCTCGCCGCTTCCACACTGTAAATCATCTCAAGGTCAATGAAAGTGTTGTTACAAGTGCAGCACGCCAAAGGTGAGAACGAGCGCAAAAACAAGACCAAAGAGTGTGACACATGTAAACGAAGGACGGGACGACGGTCCAATGTGGTCGACGAGTCGTGAAGAGAGAGAGAGCGAGATAGCTGTGAAAACGAATGTCGGAGACGATGGTTTTTGTTTGACTATTGGTAGAAATGAAGGTCGAACGCCGTCTTCCAAGCCACTGCCTCTTCGGGCGACGATGCGGCAAGGTACAGAATCTCGGAGCGATCTACGATGCGCAGATTCACTCCACCCAGGATCTCGACGGGTCGGATCAGTTTGAGCATCGAGCGAAGCAGCACAGGTGCATTAGCGTCCTTGCTCCTCGTCTGCTCGGCGCAGAGAACGGCAACATCACTGCACAGGATCAGAGACATGCTTTGGTCCTCGGTCACTTGTTGCAAGTGGTCCGCCGAGAGCACATGGTCCTGGCTCGACACGACCTGAGGCGGCGACAAGACGCCATGGCTTTGCCGCTGCTCGGCACTGCCCACTGAAGCGCTTCGGTTGGATCGAACAAAGCCTGGAATGCGACGCACCACACGCTTGAGCTGCAAAGATCCATCCTTGAGCAAACGACGGTGAGGTTGCACCAGAGGCCCCTCAATGGCTCCACGGATGCGATACTGCCACGCCAGCAGACGTCGATCCTGCTCGGATTGGCGCTTGCTCTCGTTGACCTTGGAGGCGATCTGCGTCACGTGCTCCAGCGCCGTTGCGAGCGCATCGCCATCCGACAGTCGAGCCATATCCGTGCTCTTGACCAGATCCTCAAGCAACAGGCGGTATCGAGGGATGCGCTGCACAGGGAGCAGCAGATAGCTCTCCACGTTGAGCTGAGTGTGACGGGGATGCGTACGGCAGCGCTTCATGAATGTCTTGATCTTCTTGCGCTGCGACGGGGACAGGTGGGCGTCCGAGCCAAAAAGACCAGAGGCAGAATTTGCGCTCATCATGCCACTGGCGTGCATGGCTGCTGCGGCACCTTGCTGCGCCGAAAGAGCTCCGAACGCCTGCAAGGCGCTGTAGCCGGGGGCGCCACGCAGCGAAAGGCCAGCGCCGTTGCCAGCTGTAGATGTCGCCATCCATGCGCTGATCCGGTCTTGCGCAGAGTCGCAGTTGTTGATGTAGCTCGTGTACATCTTGAAGAAGGCCGCGTGCGTCGAAAACACCGAGGCCACCTTCTCCGCCACCGCCGCAGTTTCCTCGGGTGCCATGTCGCCTGGCGCTTCCTGGTCGTGCTCCAACACCGGCTCCGCCATCGCAACCAGCGACGGTAGGAACACAGTGCGGTGGAACTGCAGCAGTGCTTCCACATTGCCAAAGACAGCTCGGTGCTCGCCCGGCGGAATCACTGGGACACCGCTGTTGCCATCGGCAGGCGCCATGGCAGGCTTGACATAGATGTCGACCAGCTCACCCAGTCCTTTCACGTAGGTGCGCTCCGTCGAGACAATCTCGGCAATGATGCGGAATCGTCTCACCGAGTCATCCTTGCTGCACCGTGCAGTGCTTAGACGTGCCGGCTCGCTCGAGGCGTTTTCCGAGATGGAGCTGGCCGCGGTGCTGGTGAAGTACTCTCCGCCCGAGTCTCGCGACTTCGTCGAAGGGTTGCTCGACTCTGCGCGATGCATGCTCGGCCTGCGCGAGGGACCACTTGTATCACGAAGCTGCGCGAGCGCGCTCTTGCTGGGTCCGACGAACGAGACAGCTTCGGTGCGTGCGGACGTCAGATCGTCGAGATCGCGGAGGTAGTGCATGAGCGCTCGAAGACGGTTGCGGTGCCTGGCGAGGCTTTCTTCATCCATCTCCTCTTGAGACGAGGCAGGCGCTGCGAGAGGACCTTTTGGATCCGCAGTGGCGGGCACAGTGGCAGCAGCATTAGCAAAGGCCTGCACCGGCAAGAAGCTGCGTCTGCGCGCCTTTTTTGCTTCGAAGTCTGATGCGAATGGCTGCGAAAGACGAACTGGCTCCGAAAGCATCAGAGGATTGGACGGTGCTTCTAGCGGGGTCATAGGTGCATGACAGTTGACGTGTTCGTCGCCGACTGCATGGGCGAGGCTGCGAGACACATCGATGATCGAAGGGCGGACGGGCTCAGACTGAGACGGAGTCATCACGGCTGCGGCAGCTGCCCCGCTCTTGGAGATCGAGTTGGACCTCGCAGCGCCGCTAGACGAACGAAGCGTTTTACGTGATGCTTTTGGCGACGAGAATCGGCTCTCGCTTGGACTCGTCGTATGCTCGTGATATGCTGCACTCAGTCTCTGGCTCGAGGCTTTGCGTCCGATCTTCTTGAGGAACCCGCCCCACTTGCCTCCTCCGGGAGTATGCGTGTCCGCTTCGTCCGCGTGCGAAAGTCTGGTAACGCGATCCTCGTAGCCTGTAGCAGGCCGTGAGTGTGTATTTTTGGCGCTGACGTTTCCACCCTCGTCGCTACGGAAATCCTTCGTCGACGCCGGAGGAGTCGATGCTCCAAAGGCACCGTTGAGCATGCTCTGCAAGTCATTGGCGCTGCGCATACGCGCCATCACGGGACGTCCCGACACCTGCTGAAGATTGATGTGACTGGCGCTGCTCGATCGCACTTGCATGATTGGAGCATGCTCAACTGGCTGCGCCTGTGCGGGCTGCAAGGTAGCTCCGATCGGCTTTGCGGTCTGTGAGAGCAACGGAGCAACAATGTCCTGCCACGGCCCGCGGAACTGGTTACCCTCGACAAAGAGGTTATTGAGCTTCGACATGCGGTGGAGCCAGCTGGGCAAGAAGACGAGCTGATTGTTGCGAATGCTAAGACGCTGAAGCTCCTGGAGCTGGATGAGGCTCGAGGGAAGGTGGTGCAGTCCAATACGATCAGCTGACAGGATTCGCAGAGCGCGAAGGTTCAGGATCCAGTCTGGGAAGCAGTTGGCTGGATTGCCCGAAATGTCGAGCTCCTCGAGTGCGATGCATGCACCAATGGCGTCCGGAAGGCGTTGCAGACCACAGTTGGACAGGTCGAGGACCAGCAAATTGGTGGTTTGCGGCAAAACACGTTCCAAAACTTCAACGAGGCCCTCTGTCTGGTTGCAGCCGAGCAAAAGGTGCGTAGTATTGGGGCCGGTCTCGGCCTCGATCTGCGCCAGGGTCAAGTCTCGGCCCTGGACGATGGTTGCGCTGCCGTCCTCAGCCGTCTTGACCGCCTTCGACTCGTCGCCATCCATCTCGGCACTCTCGTCAAAGTCGTAGAGACCCTCCTCCCAGCGCATCTTGCTGGTGTAAGCACCAACAATGTGACTGAACTCGCCATTTTGCAGGAAGCTATTGATCGAGACGTCTGACACCCTGCGCGCACGCGACGCCGCCGATGAGGTTCGCAGCGAGGGTTCTCGCGTGGCTCTGATTGGCGAATCTTGTTCGGACTCGGTATCTGGCGTCGACGACACAGCTATGATCGAGTTGCTGAGGTCGTTGATGGTGGTGATGCGGTCCAAAGTTGGGCGAGTAGGCTTTCGAATCGCAAGCCCCTTAGTCTGTGCCGGAGGAGTCAGCGGCGACCCTCCTCTCGGAGATCCTCGCAAGGATCGGATGGAAGGCGAGTACTGGAGCGAAGTGCTGCGCGGCGGGCTCTGCAAGATGCTGAGGTCGTTCGTACCAGTACCGTTCGAAACGGATGGTAGTCCAGGGGTCAAGCGCCCGGAATTGGATGTTGGGGAAGGGATCGAAAGCGAAGGCGAATGCGAATGCTTTGAAGTGTCGAACGTTGTCTGGCGATAGCTGGCTGAATCTGAAGAGCAACGGATACGCGAGTCGCGACGAAGCGGGATAGCAGGGTTCACTGACGTCGAGGACGATACAGACGCAACGGCAGTAGCCATGTCCTCGCCGGCTGATGAGACGGGAGTGACATCGCTGATTGCTCGCTGCATGCTGGGAAGTACGTTCGGACCCAAGGGTCGCAAACTGCCGTCGATCGAAGCAGCAAAGCCTTCTCCGCTCGCCTGGAAATGCGAAGGACGACCATAAAAGGGAGGGACATCCACACGCCTGGTCCAGGAAGGGGCGCGATGGTGCGAAAAGGGACCTTGCAGAGCCTTCGCACTTCCGGGAAGTAAGGGCGTAGGGAGGACAGGAGTAACACTGGATCTTCGACTTGAGATGTCGTGTTCAAGATCCGAAGTGATGCCAAGGCCCACCGAGGCCTCGTCGAGCTCTTCGGTGGTGTCGCCCACGTCCCCTGCTCTGGATGGTATGTGGCTAGCCGCATCGTCTGATTTGAGACCGTACTGCGCGCAGGCAGGGCTGGTGGCGCAGCTGGCCATGCTGCGCTCGGTCCAGAGAGAGGTCTGCGTCGACGACGAATCGCGAACAGAGTAATCGGAGGAGAAGCGGGTGTGATGCGAGCTAAGCCGTTGACTGGCGGGCGAAGACTGACCACTGTGTCCGTGCTGACTGCCAAGCAGAGGAAATGCCGAGGGCTCAAAGAGCTTGGCTGACTCGACGGAGCTCAGACGGGGCGGTGCAGCAGGTGCATCCTTGCTGACAAGCGGGCTCGTCTTCCACACTGCAGGCAGGTATGGACGCGCTGCTCTGCGATCCGAGCATGAATGAGACTCGGACGACATAGAGAAAGGTTGTGTAGATCGACCTGTCGTGGGGGATTCCGGCACGAGCCGAGGCGAGTAAAACACTTGTGGTGGCGATGATTCTGGACTGGATGCTGCGATGCTGGCGTCGTCTTTCGAAGCTGCGATGGTACGCATGTTCAAGCGCAGAGACGTTCGAGACAGAAGAGCTAACCAGAAGAGTCAGTATCTATATTCCTTTATGCTCACGATGATGCACAGCCTGTCAAAAGCAACTTACAGTCCACTCGCTGTCGCTGTTCGAGATGCGGAGCTGTGCCAGGTCGAGCAGCCGCTTGCCGGAGAGCAAAGAGTTGGCTCTGGGGCGTTTCTGGACCGAGGTCGAGGAAGGACGCGGTGTTGTCACTTGATCTCGAGCGCAAGGCATGTGCGTGGTGAACGGAATCTGCACTCGGCTCGCCTTCGACAGGGCCGGACTCTGTCCAGCTGCGTGGGAAGGTGGGCCGAGCTGGAAGAGCTTTGATGGTGTTGGCAGCGTACGATGTTGAAGCGGACGAACGAGACGATGCGTCGGGCGACGGTGGACGGGAAGAAAGCGAAGAGGATGATGGTGGCGGAGATGGAAGCGACTTTTCGGATAGCAGAGAGATCGGGTTGGCTCTAGGAGTGAGCTGAGAGGTGGACATGGCGTCTCAGCAGCACCAATCGTGGAGCTCTTGGCGTCAAGGGGCGATGTCAAAGCGGGCAACGTTGCAGCGCTCGATGCGACCAACTACTTTAGAATTGCGCCCATGCAGCCGCTAAGCAAGCAGAAGAAGCAACAAAGGCCTTGGGTTGCCCAGGAATACAGCAGACAAAAGCGCGTTGTCCGTGTTCGAAGGGTTCGAGCGCTAGTTGGCCCCCTGAAGGAGCTAGCTAGCTGCACAGCCGTCGAGTCGCCGCCGTATATGCTCACTTGCACCTTTTCGGCGAAGAGACCGTCGTTTTATTGGATTCAATGCGCAACGTGGAATGAGAACGAGTTGGTCGAGAGTGCAGTGGAGTGCCGAAATGAACAAGTCGAGATTGCACGGGACCTGCTGCGATACTTCCTGAGCGAGCGGAGCGGAAAAGCCGAGTGGAGCGTGAGAGGCTGTGCGGTTTCGGTCAGACGCCGACAGTGCGAGCTCTCATGAACTAAGAGAAGAGGGCCCAAGATGGATCGGAATTGTCCGCACCTCGATGCGAGGTGACTTGCGAAGTCCTCGAGTAGGGGCTGAGAAACTCAACCTTGTCGTCGCGTGCACGTTCTTGACTCGAAATGAAATAGGGTGCTGTCGTAGGTGTGCGGTACAGCTTCGGCTTTAGAGTTTTGGAGCTGACGTCGGGAGTGCGATTCGATCGAGACGGTGGCGACGACGAGATGAAGCTTTGAGCTCTATTTTTGTTCAGCTGGAACTGTCGGCGACGGCCTATGAAAAGGAAATTGAGAAGCGATGTTGTATTATAAACGAAGAATTGTCGATGGTGATGGTTGCAAAGAAGACTGTTTGTGATGATGACCGCTGGTCGACACTATCGTTGAGAGGATGCGATAGGGTTGGAAGCCGCGTTGTCACCGCGAATTCCTAGAACAATCTCGGGCGATGAGGCAAAACAGGAGGCGGTGATGGTGGGAGAGGTCGCGACTTTGCAAGAGACAAAGTGAAACTCGAAGAAGCACCCACCAAATCTGGTCGATGAAGGCGGTCCGTTTGAATCGAAGTCAAGGTATTGAAGAGGACGAGGAGGCAATGACGGCGAATGATCCTCGTGGATCTAGTTACCAAGCGAAGCGCAGACTGCAGCAAGACCCGACCGACGTTCTGCTGCTGATCGTGACGATGAAGGGTGAGAGTGCAGTGTCAGTCAAAGTTCGAGGGGACACCATCTACGAGAAGCAGCAGCAACAGACAGAGGACAGCAGGCTCACTTTGCAGCACAGCTGCAGATCCGATGCAGATGCTGAGCTCTGCTGGAGGTGCATCGCCCTCGCTAAGCAGAGGTGACTTTATCGATACTGCGTTGCTACTGTATCACCTCACGCTCGACCTCGTTCCGACTTTTTCTTCTTGCGCCAAAGCCTTGGACGCGAGACATTGGAAGAAAAGCCTGCGGGCGTAATCGCTCAGCATGGCGATGTGGCTGAGAAGAAAGGGGTCCAGCTGGATCTCAACTTTGCAATGCAGATCGTGCAGAAGCGAGTTCAGAAAGAGCGGAGGAGGATCTCCCTCGAAAAACAAGCACAACGCCATCTGAGACAGTTTGGTTCTTCTTGCAGCCATTCTTCTTTCTGTCTGTCTCTGTGTCGGTCTCAGGCTGCTTCTTTCGGGCCAAAAAAAAAAAAAAAACAAAAAAAAACCAAATCAAACCAAAATCGAAAATCCCGGAGGCAAGCGCCCTCTTTTTGCACTGCATGCAGCTGCGAGAGACGTGGCACGCCCTCCTTGCCCTCTTGAAAAGAGGGTCTGCGTCGGATCACCCTTGGACCTTCCATCCGTTTGTTGATACAGGTCGGAGACGGTCAAGGCGTTGTTGTGCTCATGGCTCGGCGACGCCAGCATGTGCATCCTCTTAGCCGCAGCACGCCAACTTTGTAGTTCCGATTGCTAACTAGGCAGCTCTCGGCGGCCAACCTAGCAGACAAAAGACCTTCCTAATCGGTTACTAGTTGAATCATCGCTCGCTTCAGCAACGGCCTCTGACTGCGGTCTAGTTTGAACGCATGCAATGGCCTCTCGCTCACGTGTCGCCCGACAAAGGCCCGTCTCCGCTTGAAAGGCAGCTCCGACTTGACTGATATGTGGTTGATTTCGCGTTCTTTGTCTGCTTCTCTGCATGGTAGGTGGCTCCGTGATCAGAGCGCGGTATTGGCGGCGGCTGGACATGCACGGCAACGTTGGCAGTCAGGTATCCCGTGGCCGTACCATAAAGCAGTGTTGTCTTCGATCCTGGTCCGGACGCCATTGGAAACGACCGACGAGCAGCCTCGCACACCCCCTGACACGCTTGCTCTCCCTCTCCGCCATCACGATTTAACGCTCATAGCATTGGCAGACAAACCTGTCAAAGTCAGCGCTTGCACCGAGCTGCGGAGCTAGTCACCAATGGCCCCTGCAGCCTCCTGCCTTGCTCGTCACACTTTTTTTTTTTTCTCTTGATGCCACGAACACGAACACTGGGCGCTCGCGTAAACCTCGCCAATGCCGCGATGATCTGCTTGAGTTCGGCTACACACTGCAACCCCCAAAGTCACTTCCTGCGCTCGCTTAGGTTGTCTCTGATCCTTCCGCCTCTTGCTGTGTGAAAAAAAATCCCAACGTGGCGCACGTCGATCGTCCAAGCAGACCCTTAATGCACGCTCCACTGTGATTCAAGCGGTGACAGCGGCATCGAGATTTGGTTGGATCGCGTGAATGCAGCTAGCTCACACGCTAAGTTATGCGTCGTGGCGAACAAGTATCGTCGCAAGCGTTGTAAAGACAGCTGGGCGTAGCTTTCCGGTTCAAGGACGGATCTACGCGAGAAGCTTTCGAGGTGCGCGATGGCGATTTCCCCACGCTCACTTTTTTGGACCGCACTTGCCTCTTCACCGTGATAAGGGTGTCTTCCTCGACGACCTATCAATACAATGCCGACTCGACGCAGAACACATACTCGATAAGTTACTGACAAACAACGAAATAGGAGTGTGTAAAAGTACAGATTGGGTGCTGCCGACTCAGAATCCAGTGGAACCCTCCCTCAGCTGGGCGAGCTTCTTGTTGATCTCGCTCGGTTTCCGGTCCAGCTCCTGAGCAATAGCGTTCTGTTTCGCAGGAGGGAGCAATCCGAACGTCTCGCACAGATCTCCATCGATCACGCTCTTGACGGGAGTATAGCTGCTTCTGTACGCGAGATGATCTCTGCCCACCAAACTGTTGTTTTCCTGCCTCAGATGCGATTCCAACGTCGACAACGTATCGACATCTTCCTTGCTGACAAACGGGACCAGCGCACCGATCATACCCGAGATGCCCGTATACAACAACACTTCACGACCACCGGGTACCATGACCGTTCTGTTCAACGATGTGATGATGTCACCGACGAAAAAGTGCGCTACCAGCGTTGCTTTGTGCGCTGCGCCCATCAACACAGGCTTCTCGTGCACGATTGTCATCCCCGTCGGATCCTCATCAACGCTTCGACTCGTGTCGGCATCGATACGCAGCATGTACACGTTGCCAAATTTGTCCGCCGCCGCAACCGTGTCGTAGTCGACCATCGCACAGCGCGTTACGAACTTCGGCATCACATCGTCGGCAAACGTGACCAGCCGGTTCTCGAGCGGCTTGTAGCTGGCAAAAATGATGCTTTCCTGCATGTCACCCACGACAATGCGGGAGCCTTGTGCGTCGAGCGAGACGATGGCGGTGGCGAAAGACTTGTTCTCGCACTTGCGTAGAAGCTTCTTCTTGCCGAGGTCGAAGATGCGCAGAGCCTTGCCAATGCCAGCGAGAAGACGGCCTTGGAAGGGACGCAAGACCAGCGGAATGTCGTCCACCTCGGTCCTGTGGAGCACCTCGAGCTCCCGTCCATCGTTCGTCAGGCGGTAGGTCGTGAGATATGCCTTCTTGAACGAGCGCGGAGACAGAACGACATCAACGGCCGATCCGACAACGAGCATCGCTTCCTTTTCCGCGCTGGCGAATGGAACAACGGCAATGCTGAACGCCGCCTCGTTGTCGCCCAACTCCAGTTTGTGCGTTGTCTGCGCCTGCACTCCGTCCACGACACGGATGCAACTTGCCCAGTTGCCTGCCTCTGCGCGAATCAGGCCAAACTCGGTCGGGTTGAGATCCAACACACCTCGTTGATGCGGCTTGAGCTCCTTCTCGAGCAACTCGGTCCGTCTGCGTTGTGCTCCCGGCGACAACGTACGATGTTCGGCTTCCACCACGTAGAACAGCCCTTGCTCGTTCGGATGATGGGCAATCCTGCGCGGGGTGTACGAGAGCGGCACCGAGTCCTGCTTGAGTTTGCTCGCAAGCGATGGGACCGTAAAAATGCGCAGCGTGCTGCCGACAATGCCGATCAAAGCCTCGGGGCACAGCTCGGCGTTGAACGACCATGCGTGGTCCAACGCGTCAAAGATGAGCGGCACGAACTGCAGGCGGTCCTGGTAGGTAAACGACAGCCACGTCCGCGTACTCAAAGCCATCACAGCACTTTGCCCATGCACCTTTGTCCTGATCAGACGCACCGCCTTGCTGCCCAGAAATCGCGTCCTCGTGTCCGTCAATTGTCCCGTCACTGCATCGAGCACGGTGCGAAGCAGCACGCCATTCTGCAGGCCAATGTTGACAAACGTCGTCGCGTGGTTACGGTCGATGGTAGCATCCTGCATCTCGGCAATACAGATGCTCGAGGCAGGAGCTGTGAGCGCCTGGATCGAGATGGATGCTAGCGTCGAGTTGGGCTCGAGTGAGATGATGCGTACCGTCGAGTCATCGCATCCCACCGCAAGGTAAGGTGTACGCTGACGGCCTTCAGGACAGTCGGCCATGCTCATAGTGAGCACAGCTGCGCCCATCGCCTTTCGCTCCTGATACTCGTTGAGCTGGCCTTCCATATCGAGTTCGAAATAGACCAGCTCGTTGCTGCTGAGGGCGACCACCACCTGGCGCTCGTTGGTGCACGTCGCCACGATCGTCGTCTGCCTCCCATTGGGCAAACTGGGCGTCGCCCATTCGTTGATCTGCTTGTCCACCAAGATGTGTCGGATGCCGTGGGAATGCACTTGCAGCAAGGCATCTTCACCAAGCTGCTGCACCGCCAGTGTGAACGAAGACGTCAGGAACCCGCTATCCGAGACTTCTTCAATTGTCTCCCCGATGCTCAAGACGAGCGTACCGTTGACAAAGCTGAGGATGATGTAGCTGTCGTATTCGTCCTGTCGCGTGATTTTGGTCGTCCATACCGCACTCGGCACACCGGGCAAGTCGGAGCTCACCGCCTCTTGAGCTTCCAAACCGTGACGCAGCATCTTGAAGCTGCTCCTCGCCCCTCGTCCGCAGGCAGCAAAAATCTGTGGCGAATCGGAAGCCAGCGGATTGAGCGGCTTGGCATCCAAGATAGGGTCGAGACTGGGCACTTCGTCGACTTGAACAAGGTTGTCGAGCGGTCTAGGCGTAAACGTCGGTAGCTGCGGCCGTCTTCGGCCAGCACCGTTCTCGTCATAGTCGGTCGAAATGTATTCCGGCAGGTCATCATCGTCGCCTAGTTTCTGAAATGAGTAGAGCAGCTGCGGGCCGAACTCGGATGCGACAAACAGAAAGCCGGATCGCAAGATGACCAGCCCAGATGCGACGGGCACAGTGTCAAAGTACTTGATCTTGAGCGAACGGATCTCGCCAGCTTGCCCCCCGGCTTGCACGTTGGCTTGCTTGTTGGTATTGTGCTCCATTGTGATCTTGAAGAGGTCGCCGTCTTCAGACTGGACGAGAAAGAAGAAGGCGTCCTTCATCTTGTGCAAGACGCTTGCGACGATCAGTGTGCCGCGCCTCTCTGTCGACTTTTCAGTGGGATTGAGGCGCTTGGGGATGGGCACACGGTGCTCCGGCTGGTCCTGGTGCTTGTAGGTGATGTAGTCTTCGCTGCAGACCAGCACACCGCTGGGTCCGTCCCACGCCTCTTGATTCTGATTGTTTCTTCCGGGCACTTGTATCAACAAATTGGACCGTGGATCGACGGGCTCGGACCATTTGCGCACGATGTGGTTGAGACCCAAGTCAAGCTCGTAGTAGGTCAGCGCCTTCTCTGCCTCTTGGAAGGCGCGTCCCGAAGGATCGTGGTCGGATTCCGAGTAGTCGACCTCGAGACATGCAAACAGCGGATTCTCGAATCCGGCGTCGACGCCAACGATGTGGTGAATGATGCCGTTGGGTCGATGTGCTTCGAGTGGACTCGAGATGGTGAGGTTGGCCTGTGCGTCTCTGTTGAGGACGTAGACCAGCTTGGCCTTCTCCATAGCACCGATCATGACGGCTCGGCCTTTGGGGTCTGTGGCAAGATACTGGCCAGGTACAATCCTGCGGGATCCAGATCGACCAAAGGTCTCTTGATGTACCTTGTCGAACGAATTTGTCCTTTGTTGATACTCGAGGATGACGATTCGGCCCGAGTCCGAGCCCACGATCAGATAGTCTTTGGATCCGCCGATAAGACGGAAGGCGGCCAGGCTTCGGATCACACCAAACGCATCGTGAGAGAGCACGGTATCCACTTTGCCCGTCTGTGAATCGGTTCTGAGAAGCTCCAAGCGACTGCCTTTTGCGACGACGATCTCCTGCTTTCTCGTCCCTGAGAACTGACCCACCACGGTCGCATTGACGCTGCCAGACGGCTGCAGCGTCAGGTTGTAGAGATGCATCGCGTCCATGCTGAGATGGCTGGCCGGACCTGCTGCTGTCAGATGGCAAGGTGAGCTCGATGAAAATAGCGGCTACTTGCTACACATAGGTAGGCGCAAGGAATCGGACTTAGCAGATGGCTCGTGGATGAAAGAGTCGGTGGCCGCGCGGCGCCCCAACTTCTTGATCCCTGAAAAGGCAACAAGGGTATGCCAGAGAAACGAGGCGAGTCTGGACCAGGATGCGACGCCAGCGGCAGCAGTAGTATCGTGTGCTGGTGGCCGACCGCGTGTGTATGCTGAGCCAAAGATGAAGGTGCAAAGATGGTCATCGTCTCCAGAGCCGAATCTTCTGAACCTCAGCCATCGTCCTCCGGGAGCAAAAAAAGTTCGGGAATCGGATGCTTGATTTTTTAAAAGGTGTTAGCGCCTCCATTCGAACAAATCCAAATGCCGCAAAATTTCGATTCGTCCTCATCGTAGCAGAGATGTTGATCTCAGTTCGCACTTTTCAACATCCGACGCTTACCCTGCATCTTCGAGTCGCGCCAAAGCTTGGGAGGCCAGGACATGATGAGGGCTAGGACTTTTCAGGACACGCTAAAGTGCAGCAAACATAGCCAGTAGCTACCAAGATTGGCCACAGAGAACCACTCGTTCATGCAAAGTCGTTAAATTCGTGAAAGTGCTATCGTTACAAGAGAAAGCGGACAACGATGAAGGGTCGATTGGTAACAAGGAGTTGAAGTAGTGTACGTAGTGTATACGATAGTCCCTTAATCGCTTATACAGGGTTGTCACCGCAGAAATTCAGGAAAGATGGAAGTGTCCGTGAAGAAATGATGCATGGCAAGGAGCCCAAGATGAGGCTCCACGCAGACGCCGTGCCCGTTCATAGGATGGTAGGCTGCAAGCAAGTGCGACTGATCTGTGGAAGCTCGAAGGGCCCTCACTCGATTGCGAGGAGGCGGTCAGCATCGCGTGATGCCCGTGTGTGTTTACGTATGAGAAATCCCGCTAATGAGCGAGTCCGCCTCAGAAGCTGTAAATGTTGTTCTCCTTGGTGGCGAGGGCATAGTAGTGCTCGATTCTCTTCTTGAAGCGCCAGCACATGAAGTATGCATAGACTTGCAAGATCCAGTCGATGACAAGCGAGAAGACAAAGGCGATGTAGAGGCTGTGGAATCCGGCTGAACAAAAACCCGAGGGCATGGTGCCGTTGTCAGCGCCAGCTTCAGCCGGTGTGCCCCAAAGCTGACCTCCGTTGTTGCACTCCCAGACGATCTTGGTCTGTTGCCTGTCGATCTGGAAGATCATGAAGCCGGCTCGAACGGCGACGACGATGAGGATGAGTGGCCACAGGAAGAAACAGAGGCGCATGAACATGTACGAGTTGTTAGCCATACCGATGGTGGTGAGGATGCAGATGGCCATGACCGCCATTCCAATACCACCGTAGATCTGCCATTCAGGGTAGTTGAAGAAGAGAAATTGTCCCTTTTGGAAGAGGAGGATGGATCCTGCCAGATTGTAGGCTGCAATGAAGACGTTCCACACCATGGCGCCGTGGCGCAGGGGGAACAAGAGGAGGCAGTTGTCGCACCACATCTCGACTATCGATGTGAAATGCAGCTACGGTAGCTGCTGTGGAGATGCGGAGGTTGGTGTTTCGGGTTCGAGAGGCAGCGCTTGTTGTCGAAAGTTGCTGCACAGTCGCTAAATGAAATGCACCAACGTATGTAGGCGCGACGTTTGCGTGTCAATATCGTGAGGTCGTAACGTGTCGTTCGTTATAAGCAAAGCGCTGATCGGAGAGTTGGTTGATGATGGATGATGGAGTCAAAAGGAGAAGAGAGAGAGGATGATGTCGAAGTGATAAAGAGAAAAAAAGGCTGGACTCTTCTGCATCAAGTGGCAGCCAAGCGTCGGAGATGTGTACGATGTATGCTTGGCAGGCTGAGGACCACAGGAAGCTGGAGGAGCTCTTCGAATGGAGCGAGTGGAAAGAGTTGCAGAGGCAGTAGTAGCAGCAGTAGCATCAGGGCGTCTACATGCAGGGCGGAGCTGGACAGGGGTCAAAATGTCGTGAGCTGCATGCACGACAGCTCGAGCTCAAGTGCTTGGCTCAGAGTTCAGAAAGGGGAAGAGTAGAGTTGCGCTCCTTTCCCCACATGTCCATCCTGTTGTTGAAGCCTCTCCTCCGCTGTCTGCGTCAGTCTCAGCGCCTCCAACCACTTCTCGGGAAAAAGTTTCAAGTTTCGCCTGGGCTGAAGACAAGACCTTCAAATCTCAGCCACGTTATGACATATACACTTGGTGTGGACAAGGCCCGCTCATCCTCGTGATGTCCTCATCAGTCAAATGAAGCTCTAAGGATTGCACCAGCGCACGTTGCTGCAGCGCGATTTTGGCTCCCACGTCAGATGCAAAGCACACACGGCCTCTTTGCAGACCCGAAGTTAGGTCAAAGCGACCGAGAAAGGTGGGAGCAGGAGAGCAGAAACGTTGAGGAGCGAGGCTCTTTCTCGAACGAACTCCGCCAACTCTCTATCGCGTTTAGGGGCTCGACTGTCAATAACTGCAGTTCGCTTGAGAAAAGATCGACCCTGTCAAAAAAAAAAAAAAAAAAAAAAAAATTGAAATATGAACCAAATTCAACCGACCAAAAAGGCAGGTCGCAGCTTCCCGATTTCACAGTAGATCGGGATTGTCACGCATCGAGCTTTTTACTGTAAAAGCACACTTTCCGCGACGCGACCTTGCTGCCTGCTGCCTTGATGAGGATGATTTGACAGGTTCAGCGGGAGACACACACACGCGCACGCCCTTGCAACAGCGACTCAGCATTTTTTTCCGAGAAAGTGTTGGTCTTGGTTTCCCCAGTATCACTTGCAACTCGACATCATCTCCTTCCACTTTCTCCTAACCTTGGCTTCGCGCCAGCCTATCATCCCACCACACATTTGACTCTCATCGCCATCCTCATCAAAGCTGACAGCGGTCTCCGAAAGCAACACTTGCGCAAATCGTAAAGCAACACCTTCCTTCTGCATGGCCGGCCTTCTCATCGACGGAGTCCGTCTCCGCTGATTGCAACGCACGACAAATCGCAGCAACACACAGTGCACGAAGACCTCAGCGCGTAAAGATTCTGCTTAGGGCCCAATCTTATACGTCAACTCGTCGGAACGTGACTCACGATGGCGCTAGGAAAGCGATCATCTCAGAACGGCCGCCGAGACTCGTTGTTGGACGACGAAGACGATGCCGTCGATGCCACTTCACCCAAGCGCATGCGCACCAGCCGCCGCGTCCCCCTCAGCAATCACGAGGACAATGAAACTCCTGAGCAATCACAGTCTCAGCCGCAGAGCAGTCGTCGAGCTGCAAGGTCCCAGGCCATCGCACTGCCACATGAAGAAGCCGACGGCATCGTGACACCAGATGAAGCTGAGGTGGAGTCAGCAGAAGAAGAAGATGATGAAGACGAGGATGAAGAGATGGACGACGGCGAAGAGGATGAAATTGACTCGGACGAGGATAGGGCGGAAGAAGAGCGACGCCGCGCCGAAGCAGACCAGGGCACGGCGCAGTCGGGTATCGTCGAGAAGATCGAGCTGCGCAACTTCATGTGCCACGCCAACTTCACCGTCAGCTTAGGCTCCAGGCTCAACTTTCTCATGGGTCGCAACGGCAGCGGCAAGAGCACCATCCTCACCGCTCTCATGATTGCCCTCGGCGGCAAGACCAGCTCTACCAACCGCGGTTCCAGCCTCAAAGACCTCGTCAAGAAGGGCGAACATTCCGCCACCATCACAGTCACCCTGCGTAACCAGGGCAGTGACGCCTTCAAACCCGAAGCGTACGGCAGCTGCATTGTCATCGAACGCCGCATTCTCTCCGAGGGTGGTGGCACGTGGAAGATGAAATCTGCCAACGGCAAGGTGGTCGCGACCACAAAGGCAGAGCTCGAGTCGTTCTGCGACTTCGCCAACATCCAGCCAGACAACCCCATCCACATTCTCACCCAGGACACGGCTCGTCAGTTCCTGGGCAGCTCCGATCCCGCCGAGGTGTATAAGTTCTTCCTCGAAGGCACGCAGCTCAGCCAACTCGTGCGCGAATACGATCTCATCGAGACGCATGTACGCAGCATGAAGTCGGCGCTGGCGCTCAAGTCGGGTGCCCTCGAGCAGCTCGAAGCCCTGGCGCAGCAAGCGCTTCAACAGTGGCAGAAAGTGCGAGAGACGCGCGGTTACCAAGACAAGATCGACGCTCTCGACCGCGAATTCGTCTGGGTGCAAGTCCAGGACGCCGAAGCTCAGCTGCAACAGGCCGTCGAGCAGACCGAGCGCATCCGCACCAAGCTTGTCAAGTGCGACGAGAGCCTTACCCAGAGTATGGAGGCGTTGAAAAAGTGCGAAGAACGCATCGTCCAGCTCGAAGACGAAAACACCAACTTCGAAGGCGTCTTCTCGCCCATCCAGCAGGAGCACGACCAGCTCACACGCAAGAGCAAGGACCTCGCCCAGCAGATCAAAGCCTTCAACCTGCAGGAGCGCGAGCTGAACGACAAGGTCACGGACATCAACAGAAGCATCGAGAGGTACGAGGACCAGATCCGTGAAGAGACTGCCAAGCTTGCAAAGGATGGCCAGTCACGCCGTCAGCAACTCGAAGACGAGCGGAAGACGGTGCAGAGGCAACGCCAAGAGCTGCAAGACGAGATGGTAGACAAGGAGGAGCAGCAACGAGAGCTCGACTTGAAAATCGGTGAAGCATCGCAGCGCGAAGAGGAGGCTGGCCAGCATCTGCGCCGCTTGAGGGATGAGTACAGCACGAATGACTCGCGATTGGCGCAACTGCGGGAGAGCAGTCGCAATCGGCTCACCGCTTTTGGTGGGCCAAAAGTGCCGGCCTTACTCCAGGCCATCAACAGCGAAAGCGGCTGGAGGTCTAAACCCCTCGGACCGCTCGGCACGCATGTCAAGCTCAAGGACATGCGCTGGCAGAGGGTGCTGGAAAGCGTCATTGGCAACAACCTCAACGCCTTTTTTGTGTCGAATCACGGCGACAGAGTGCGCCTCAAGAAGATCATGGACCGTCTCGGTGTCCACTCACCCATCGTCATTGGGGCAGAGTCGCTATTCGACTATTCCTCAGGAGAGCCGCATCCCGAGATCACCACCATCCTCCGCGTCCTCGACTGCGACAACGAAATCGTCAAGCGACAGCTGATCCTTGCCGTCCACATCGAGCGTGCCGCCCTGGTTGAAAAGCGTGCGGACGGTGACAGGCTCATGCGTACCCAGCCGCACAACGTTCAGGCGTGCTTCTCCGCCGACATGTTCAGCATCAGCGGTGGACAGGCCGGTTCGCTCTCGGCCGCTTTGCAGGATCACAGGGGCGCTCCGCGTCTGGCTCAGAATGTGGGCGACGTCATTCGCAGCCTCGAGAATGAGCAGCAGAGACTCGATCAAGAGATTGCCCAGTGCAATCGACGCCTGCGCGAGCACAAGCAGGACAAGGCCAGCTTCGAGCGCGCCAAAGACACATGCAAGCGCGAACTCAACAATCTGCGAAGCCGTAAGGACATCCTCCGCCAGCAACACAGCCGGCTCGACGAACAGATGCAGGAAGCGGCGCCTGGCAACATTTCGGCGCTCGAGGACGCAAAGCGAGAGGTGGAAGCGGAGAAAGAGGTCATCTTGCAGCACTTCCAGGACATCCAATCCCAAAAGACGGACATCGTTGCGAAGCGCGCTCCATTGCAGGAAGAGATTGAGGCGCTTGAAACACGCATGCACCAATACGAGAACAGGATGGGCGGGGTCGTTGAACTCCTCAAGGATGCTGTGGCCGAACGAGTCAAGCAGATGAACAACCGCGACCACTGGAAGAAGAAGCATGTCAGCATCGAAGCCGAGGTCGTCGCCAGCGAAGCCGAAGAGGCCAGGTTGGAAGAGGACCACCAGAACGTCGAACAAGCCGCGCTGCAGTACTGCGACAGAGTCGAAACCACTCGCACCATGATCCAGATCGAAGCCGAGAAGAAGGAGCTGCAGCTGCTCAAGAAGAAGGCAGCCTCCGAAGCAGGCATCAGCCTGGAGCAAGCGGCCGAGGAGCTGCAGAAACGACAGACTGCTCTGACCGAGGCCAAGGAAGAGGTGAAAAACATGAACGAAGCCGAGCGTCGACTTCGAAGCTCGCTGGCCGTGCGATACGCCAAGTGGAATTTCTTCCGTCGATCGATCGCGGTGCGCGCCAAGAGCAACTTTGCACGCAATCTGGGCACTCGAGGCTACGAAGGCACGCTCAAGTTCAACCACAAGTCGGAAAAGCTCTCCCTTGTCGTCGATACACAGGCGCACGACCAGTCCAACAGAGCGGGCTCAGCGGGCACGCAGACCCAACGGGCAGCGCAGCAGCACTCAAACAAGGGCATGTCGGGAGGCGAGCGCAGTTTCGCCACCGCCTGCTTGCTCTTGTCGCTGTGGCAAGCGATGAGTTCTCCGATCCGATGCTTGGACGAGTTTGACATTTTCATGGACCAGGTAAACAGGAGGGTGGCGTTGCAGATGATCATCAACGAGGCGAAAGCGACGCCGCACGTGCAGTACATCATGATCACACCGCAGGATATGCCGGACATCAAAGGTGAGATGGACGGCGTCAGGATGCTCGTGGTGAATCCGCCGGAGAGAAATGAGGGCGCTTTGGCTGGGTGAGGTCGAAGAGGGGCAGAATGTGTACTTTTTAGGCGAGGGGACGGTAGAGAGACAAGAATGACAGGCTCACGGGTTCACATTCAGTGCGTGGAACGATGCTCAGGGGTGTTCAGACGAGCGATGCGGTATGATGAGCAGAGAATGACGAAGAGAGGATGAGAATGCATTTGTTTGAATGCGAAACATCAGAGTCTGCTAGAGCCGGTGACTCTGGTGGTTTTCAGCTTGATCAAGTTGGTGAGGAGGTCGTTTGCGGTGGTGTCGATATTGTAACCTCTACCGAGAGCCGAGATGTAGCCGTTGATGTAGTCGATCTCGGTGGAGCGTCTGCGACTTTTGAGGTCGCTGTGCATGCTGGACCAGTTTGCGGCGGTCAGGCGGGCTACGCGTTGCACTTCTTGGAAGAGAGCTTGGGGCGTGAGGGAAGGGTGGAGCATGGGCTCGCCCGTTTCTGAAGAGAGAAGGATGAGGTCTTCTGCGGACAAGGTTGCGCGTGACCTCGCAGCGGGTGTTGAAGCGGAGGAGGACGAGGAGAGGTGTTCGCGCACCTGTGCTTCGAGCACCATGCCTGCTTCGAGACAGACGGACCACATGGCGTCCATCGCCGCTGGGTTGCCGAAGAGGTCGCCGTTCTTGCAGTCGGCAAGCGCGGTGAGTGGGTTGATGCATGCGTTGATAACGAGTTTGCGCAGCGAACGCAGCTGAAACTCGCGAATAGGCTCCCACTCTACGTTGAGTGGAAGGGAGAGGAGTGCGGCTACCGTAGCACGGAGAGTGCGAAGATTCGGCTGGTCAGGAATGCCGGTGAGGGACAGCATGTTGGAGGGTGCTTCTGGATCGCGCTCCTCTTGTGCCGGAGCGGACGAAGCGTCGGCATCGGGCAAGAACTGCTCCCATCCCTTGGCAATCTTCTTCGCTCCTGCACCCCTTGTGGGCAACGTAACATTTTGCACGGGTGCAATCGTCTGTCCATATGGAACCCGTTCCGCCTCAAACCCGTTGGGCCCCGCACGGCCACTCGGCACAATCCCGAAATGCAGCGTCCCCGGACTAGCATGCACCACATCCAACGGTCCCTTTCTCCAACATCCATGCGTCGTCGAAGCAAGCACAAAATTGGGCCTCTGGTCGGGATCCTTGAAAAAAGTGTCAAAAAGCGTATCGAGCACGCCCATGCCGTTCTGCAGCAGTACGATGGTGGACCACGGATGGATGCGATGTCGAATGCTCTCTATCGCAGACAGTGTCGAGTCGCATTTGGTAGTGATGATGAGGCTGTCGATGGGACTGGCGCGTGGCTGGGAATAGGTTCCCTCGAGCGTCGAGATGAGCGAGATCCCACCATCGTGGTCGGGTATGGGCGTCTTTGACGAGGTCTGCTCGCGTATGGAGGCGGCAACATCCGACGACGACCCGATCTGGGTACGCGATATCAAGAATCTGTCTTGCCCTGCATCTTCACCCTCGGGCGCCTCCGCCGCACGGTCACGACCGACTATCGACGCAATCACGTCTGTAGGACTCGAGTTGAAATCGGTCTGAAACCCGCCCTCGATGTCCCTCACACCATCCTGCTCTACAATGATCGAGTTGACATAGCGCTGCTTGGCTTGTTTGCCGAAGACTTTCCTGCGCAGGTGTAGGGTGACGGATGTCTGCAGTGGATCCGGTAGGTTGGATTGGACATAGGGCGGCAAGCTGAGCGACGGGACGATGGAACCTTGGTTCTGTGGCGGACGCTTGTTGGATAAGTTGGAGAGGAGAAGCTCTCGCCGTGATTTTGAAGAAGGCCCTGGTTTGAGAAGTTGGCGCTGAAGCTTGATGGAGCGCTTGAGATGGAAGGCAATCAGCGAGCCTATCGAGCCTACGCCCAGGACGTGGTAGCGCATGACGGTGAGGAGGCGGCCGTGCCACAGGCAGACAGCCTGGCCGCACTTCCACGGAAGGAGGAGAAGAAGCGATGAGAAAGAGGAAAGAAGCTTCTCGTTTGCTACCCTGAACGCATGAGATCCGATGCTACAGACGATACGATGACAGGTAGAAGATGGACGTGGACCAGCTTTGCTCGTGTGGAGGGTAGAGCAGCAATCAGGAGGAGCTTTGACGTTGCGAAGACCGTGGAAGTGCGTGGGCCTTGTATGGATGATCGATCTGACTCGGTCCTGTTGTGCTTGGCTGGCCTGCTGATGGATGTAAGTGTGAAGCAAATGGGAGAGGAGTGACAGGGAATGATGAGGCAAAGCAAAGCAAAAGGCCGAAGTAAGAAGCTTCTGTCGAGAGAGTGGAGTGTTGACTGTCGAAATTCATTTTTTTGACACTTTTTCGGAAAGCATTTCTTCGCTCTCCCGGTGTTGGCTCAGACGAGCATGACAAATCCATAACGATGCGCAGTATTATATTTCATCGGGAAGCGAGCCATAATCGGGTCATAGCCTCATAGGACCTCAGAGCGAAAGGCATAAAGGTTGCGACTTTCCCTCTCTCCTGCGGACGGCTCAGTTGATCCAAAAAGCCCGGAAATCGGCACACACAAGCACAGGCACACACACCTCTCGTCACCTCTCGTCACCTCTCGTCACCTCTCGTCACCTCTCGTCACCTCTCGTCACCTCTCGTCACCTCAACTCACTCCATTTCGCATCGACTCACACGACTCGACCTCACCTCTCAGATACCCACTTCGACCATCGCGACTGCTGATCCTGTCGCTTACATTCTCCCATGGTGCTCCTCTAGGCGCACACGAGAGCGACTCAACTCTGGCGTAGCCAGTCGGATGTTCGGTCAGTAACGTCTTTATCTAAATCCGGCTCCAACATCATTCATCACCATGGAGGATGAACAGAATGCCGCTCTCCACCTCGGCGGTCTGGCGCTGGGCAATGTCCTCCGCGACCTCGGTATCGACGAGCAGCACCAGTCCGATCTCGAACGTCTCGGTATCGCTTCCGGCAGTGGCAGGATCAAGCAGGAGGACATCTACAATGACCGTTTTGCGGACGAAGACGATGATCTCGGCGACGCATATCGCCGCAACGGCTCCACCACCAAGGACTGGGAGACCGAGGTCGATGATGAGATGAGGAGGGAGCTCGCAAGTGAGCGTGACTCGGAAGAGCGAGCCGAGCTGGACAGATACTATCGCCAAGGCTTGGCACAGCTCGAGCAGCCTAGAGCACCGCTGCGAGGAGAGGATGACGACTTTGACGAGGATGACAGCGACGAGGAGGATGTGCCTCTGTCCCTACAACCGCCGCCGCAAGCTCTGCCCAATGGTCATTCCACCCACACCAATGGACATGCTCGATTCGGCGACGGCATCGTCAAAATCAAGGAGGAGCGCGACGACGACAGCGACATGGCTTTCCTGTCCGCACCAGTACCTTCATCCTCAGCTGCTACGCCATCAGCATCTACGCCTCTGGTGCTGCCAACATCTCGCAGTCCTAGACAGGACTCGCCGCAGACTCCTCCTCCACCTCAGCCTCTTCATCATCAACCGTACATATCGACCGCACCGCCGCCTCGTCCCGACGTTGACATGGATGAAGTACGTCAACACTTTCCCGACTTTGAGCCTGGCAAAATTCTCAACTTTACGGACCTCTTCGCTACACGTCCGCCAAAGAAGCGAAAGCTCGGTCCCACGGCAGCCAAATTCCACGTCACGCCCGAAGATGAGCTGCCAATACCAAAGTCGACCCGAGAAGAGCTTGTCCGATCTTCCATTCTGCGGCCACATCACGCCTCCATCCTTCCAACCCTCACTCGTGATCTCGATGGTTCCAACGTAGGTGCTGGTCAAATCGATCCTGCCGAAGACGAGGTCGACCTTGCCGTCATCTCTACGCCAGGCGTCAAGGCAGAGAAACGCAACGCCGCTTTGGCGCCCGTCGAGCTCGACGATTGGGAGGATCGCATCGTGTGGCAAGTCCTCCAGAATCAGTCAACCACCCTGACACCAATGCAAGTTGACACAACGGACAGCAAGGCCGAAATGGATACGCGGCCCTCGGCAGCGTATGCGCCTCCAGTCGTCGACAAACCCTTCAACCACGACCTCTTCCGTGGCGCATGGACCCGCAGCATCATCTGGGACGAGAAGACCCCCTTTGAGCCTTTCGACCAGCTCGTTCTCGACATGAACGACCCGCAAATGATGCTCGAAGAGGATCTCAGTCCCAAGACAAAGCAAAACTCGCTGCTGCGCTCCGATGCGCCTATCGTATCAGCAGCTGCCCAGCGCGACCTCGCACGCCGTCAGGCCGAAATCGATCCTCTCAACTTGTCCAACGACAAGTTCTACGAGCAAACGCGCGAGCATCGCCAACGTGTGCGTCAGACGCTCGGAAAACTGGTGGTTCAGCACGCTTGGCCCGCCATCAAGCTCCAGCTTCCATGGTACAAGACCAAGCTCACCAAAGCCGAAGCCAGATCCTTCCATCGTCCTGCCATGCAGTTCCCCACCAACATGCCCCTTCATTTCTCACGGACCATCTCGTCCAAGAAGAAGAAGGAAGGCGCCGGCGCACGCAAAGCCAAAGATCCCAACGAGATGCTCCGCACCACGCGCGATCTTACACTCAAGGACACAGGCCCCTACGTGTTGTACGAATACTCGGAAGAGTACCCACCGGTGCTGTCCAAGATCGGGATGGGCAGTCTGCTGGTCAATTACTACCGAAAGAAGGACGCCAAGGACGAGCATGTGCCCAAGATGGACATCGGCGAGCCGTACGTGCTCGATGTCGCCGACGAATCTCCCTTCATGAAGTTTGGCAACATCGAGCGAGGCCAGGTTCAGCCCACCTTGTACAACAACATGATTCGCGCACCGCTCTTCCGCCACAAGCCGGCCCACACCGACTTCCTGCTCATCCGAAGCACCACAAAGAACGAGATTCGCTACTACCTGCGTGAGATCCGCAATCTCTTTGTTGTGGGTCAAACGTACCCTGTTCAACCCATTCCCGGTCCTCATGCACGTCTTATTACCAACAACATCAAGTACCGTCTCCAGTTGATCGCTTACAAACTCATCCAGAAGAGCCAGCGCCAGCGCATCAAGATTCATCGTCTCATGCGCTACTTCCCGGATCAGAACGAGCTGCAGATGCGACAGAGGCTCAAGGAGTTTATGGAGTATAACCGCAAGGCTGGTGACGTCAATCAAGGATTCTGGAAGCTCAAACCACACATCGTCGTGCCAGAGGAAGCCGAGCTGCTCAAAATGATCCCTCCCGAAAACATCTGCCTCGCCGAAAGCATGCAAGTCGGTCAACGACATCTGCTGGACTGCGGTTACACCAACACTGCCGAGGGAGACGATGACGACGAAAGCAAGATGGACATCGAGCAGTTGCTGGCGCCCTGGATCACCAGCAAGAACTTTATCAACGCGACACAGGGCAAGGCTATGCTCAAACTGCACGGCGATGGTGATCCCACAGGCCGTGGCGAGGCTTTCAGCTTTATCCGTGTCTCGATGAAGGAGATTTTCCTGCGAGCGGATGAAGACGTCGAGGAGCGACTCGCACAGGCCGAGGCCGAGGCAAAGGGCAAGTCGGGCCACAAGTACAGTGTCGCCGAACAGCAGGCGGTCTACCGATCCGAGATTGATCGAATCTGGAAGGCGCAGTGCCGTTCGCTTTCCAATCCGGTACCGCCCAAAGTTACGGCTGAGGACGAACGACGAGCGCTTCTGCAGGCCAACGGCGGCAAGCCAGAAGCACGCAACGGTGGCCGGGGCGAGTCGGTCCGTCGTGACCGCAGTCCCAGCGCCATGAGCACTGTCAACGGCGATGGTGGGGACAAATCCACGAAGGTGCTGCGCATCCGTCGCTTCATCAACGGCAAGTGGCAGCGCGAGATGGTGCGCGATCCCGCCGTCATCAATGCCTACCTCACACAACGCAAGAAGATTGACGACGAAGCTATTGCCACCGAAGACCTACTGCCCACCGGTGATGCAGCCATCGATCTGGCTCGTATGAAGCGCCTCCAGGAAGAGCTGGCACAGCGCAAAAAGAACCAAGAGCGACGTATCCAGCGCAAGAACGCCAAAGCTGCTGCAGAAGGCCTAGCAATCCCAGGTGGCTACAAGAGCTTGCTCAACAAGACCGACACGAAACGACGCTGCGGTCGCTGTGGAGAGGTGGGTCACATGTCGACCAACACATCGTGCCCCATGTTTCCCAAGGATGGCGGCAAGAACGGGGCAGGCGGAGCGGCGGGTGGAAGCGGTGGACCAGGGACACCTGCGAGCGGAGCGAGGCCAGGTATGCCTCATTTGGCGAGTGGTGGAGGCTTCTTTGGACCCAGTATGGGGATGGGTATTGGTATTACGAGTGCGGGGCCAATGACGCCGATGACTCCGTCGGCACAGACGCCGGCAGACTCGCCAGCGCCGCAGCAAAGTCCGGCACCTGGAAGTGGTGCGCCAGGGCTTAAATTGAAGCTCAAGAAGAAGGCGTGAAAAGGCGGCCAAGACGCGGCTCACACACACACACACACACACACACACCAGGAAAGTCATGTATCGTTGGTCTTCCGTATCTCGTCAGCAGCCTTTACCGCGCGCATCATGTATTTGTATCTCATACTCACGACGAACCTTTGCGGAAGCTTCATGACTGCCTTTACAGTGTGTTCAGATGTAATTTACTGTGTTGAGGACCGGATCCCACTGGACGTCGAGAAAAATTCGGGATCCGGAAATTGTTCGTGGTGGAGGCAAGTGGTAGAACTGAGCCGTTCGCTGATCTGGTCCACATTTATCACCATCACACCGCAAGGTCCAAGCTTGCATCTCCCGGCTCTTCCGCCTCCTTCAAGGGCGGATGCTGAGTCGTCCTTGCCCAGAATGAGCGACGGCACCAGCTTCGTCAAGAGAAGCAAGCCGAGAAGCTCGGCTGCAAGGATTAGTTCGACCTACGACGACGACGAAGATGCTGGAGCTGGGACATCGAGCAGATCCGTCAGGCCGACACCCGCGCAAGGTGAACCCTCAAGCGCGGCTGTTAGAAAGGGCTCGAGCATGGCGACCCCACCCCGCTCGATGATGGGAGCAGATGATGTCGAAGACGAAGACGATGCGGTCACGTCAAGCGTCGTCTTTCGTGCGCGAGCCAAGGGATCCAGAGGAGTCTCGACCTCTTCTTCACTGGCAGTTACCAGCGGACCTGCTACGGACCGATCGGCAGCATCCGTACTCAAGCAGCGATTAACGTCCAGTGCAATGGATGAGGATGATGCCGGAGGTGACGGCGATGAGTTCAAGATCCGTCGGTCAATGCTCAGTGCAGCCGGTAAACAGGCCAGAAAGGCTCCGCTCGGAAATTCATCGCTCTCAACAGCCTCAACAGACACCCCAAGGCGATCAACGCCGCTTCGGCCGACATCTTTCCAGGAGCGACCCTTAGACACGGCAGAAGCATCCCCGAGCACCTCGTCGAGCTTATACACATCAAAATACCTCGAGGAGCTGCGCTCATCGACCCCCACATCACGCTCACGAGCACACAGTCCTGCGGCACCACAACAACCCACAGGTCCAGGCACGCGCATCGACGATCCCATGGTCAGGCAAACATCCCGAATCGCACTCGAAGACCCCACTGATGACACTTTGGCGCGGACTAAGTTCGCAGCCGACTTTGCACACGACGGCATTCCCAGCGAAAGCGTCATCCGTGCAGCCAAAGAGAAGCGAGCCAAGCTTCGCGCTGCTGCTGCCGCCGCCTCTGCCCCTTCTACATCAGACGACTACATCTCGCTTGCACCCTTCTCCCAATCCTCCTCCGCGCTGAAACGCTTCGATGCGATGGAGCTCGACGACGGACCGCATCCACACTCCCGCCTGCAGAGGGAAGAAGACGAGCTGGGCGATGGCGAGGACGAGTTTGCCGAGTTCACGGGTGCTACCGAACGCATCCCAATCGGTGAAAAGGCGGAAAGGGAGTGGAAGGATCGGCAACGGCGGGAGATGGAGGCGGCTGTGAGGGGGGATTTGGACGAGGATGCGGTGGTGGAAGACGAAATGGACGAAGACGAGGAGGAGTGGGAGCGGGCGCAGTTGCGGCGGACGCAGACGCATACCCGTCCGTCGTCCTCGCATCCTTCGTCGAGAGAGGTGTCGCCTTTCCGGCCCGCTCCCATTCCAGTGTCTGTACCGCTGCCGTCAGTCGGCACCTCCTCGACGCGGCTCGAACTCACACTGCGCGCACTCGAACAGAGTACAGCGGCATCGACAGCGGTCATCGCGTCAACAGCGAAAGAGTTGGAGGCGTTGGATGCAGCGGAGAAGGAGAACAAGCTAGATGTGGCGGCGATGGAGGACAAAGCGAGCTGGTTCAACGAGCTCGATGAATTTGTGGCCAGCTTGGCGAGGTTTATGGAAGAGAAGATGGGAAAAGTGGAAGAAGTTGAAAGCCAGGCTTTGGATCTGTTGGTCAGGCGGAATAGGATGCTGGGGAAGAGGAGGAGGAGATGGATGGATGATAGGTTGGAAGTTTGTCTGGGCGTCAAGCCGACGCCCAGCGCTGTGCTGGATCTCGGCGAAGAGGAGGAGGATCAAGAGCTATTTCTCGCTGGTAACGATGTCCAAATGCAACTTGTTGACGTGTCGCAATTGGACGACCTCGGACCAGCCGACGAACTGTCGTTCAGCCTCGCACAGCAGGAAATCGTCCAAACGCTCGCAGGAATCTTCGCCGACGTCCAAGCGCCCGAGTACCTCGATCCCGCCGCGACCGCCACAACTCGCACCAACGCTGGACTCGCATTCCTCCCCTCGACCCCACCGCTTCCAGACGCGGACCTGCACCCACGAAGCATCTTCTCGCGCTTCCACGAGTGGCGACGTCGCTACCCCGAAGAATACTCCCAAGTATGGGGCGGCCTGTCCATTTCCCAAATATGGGAATTCTACGCCCGACTCGAGCTCATTCCATGGTCCCCCTTCCACGCCTCCGCCGGTCAGTGGCGCGGGGGTGCCGCCGCAATCGCGCACTTCAGCTGGTTCACCGGTGCTTCGGACTACACGTCGCGCTCGGGGACTGCTGCGATGGGCGGGGATGACGAAGTGCTCGCCTCTCTCGTCGCCAACACCCTCGTTTCGCGGCTGATAGAGGTGGTGAGGAAGGGGGGGTTCTCGCCGTGGTCGAAGCGGCAGACGGCGGAGGCGATGGAGGTGGTGGAGGTGGTGCAGACGGTGCTGGGGGAGGGACACGCAAGGTGTGCGAGTTTGGTGGAGGCGTTTCTAGGCGTGTTTCGGGGTCAGATTGGTAGGTTGCGGGAAGTGTTGCAGTCGCAAACAGGGATGCAGGCGGGCAGGGATGACGAGGCGGAGAAGGCGAGACACGAGGTAGCGGGGGAGCTGGTGCAGGGGCTGTTGGGCAACTTGATTTGCTGGTCGCGCGTGCTCGATTTCTCGTCGAAGCGTGAAGGTGGACCGATGGGGGTGTTGGGTAAGACGTTGGTCGGGCTGGTGGAGGATTTGGTGGTTGAGGTTGTTGAGCCTTTCATTGCAGATTCGGCGCAGGTGTCGATGAGGCAGGTGTTGGAGATCGTCCCCCAGCGTATCGTGGCCAGGTCGGAAAAGCTTACGCTGCTGTCACCACGACCGTAGCCTTTTTTCGTTCGCTCGAATCTCAACATTGTCAACAAAACACACTCTGTCAGTCGTGGATATCGAAACCCTTTG
This sequence comes from Sporisorium exsertum, assembly GCA_928724755.1. NCBI lineage: Eukaryota > Fungi > Basidiomycota > Ustilaginomycetes > Ustilaginales > Ustilaginaceae > Sporisorium > Sporisorium exsertum. The sequence continues at coordinate 821,751 of CAKMXK010000004.1, forward strand.
CGTGTACAACCGCCTCTGCATTACAACCACCCATTCGATGCTGTTCAAACAAACTTCCACGTCGCCTTATCCGCCATCACCATCTCTTTTGCCTGCCTTGTACCCACCACCTTTTCCAACTGAATCAAGTCGTATTTGCTATACACCACATACGATGCTACCTCGTTCGCATCCACCTCCTCGTCCCCGTCCCCATCTGCACCACCTCCCGCCAACTCGCCCTTGGTAATAAACGGGAACTCCAGCACCTCCGAAAAAAACCTCGCGTTCTGCGTCACTTGATAGAACACGACCGTCTTGACGCCACGCAGCTTAAACCGGCGGTAGAAATGCGCACGCTCGGTCAACAGCAAAAACCTCTTCTTGCCGCTGAAGAAGGCTTCGCGTGCCCGACGGATGTCCTTGGGCGTCGAATATTCGGAGATGCTCGTATACGAAAAGTTGGCGGATTCGCCGGATCTGCGCTTCTCGTTGGTGGTGCGCAGGAAGTCGTCGAGCCGCACAAAGTCGAAGTAGCTCGGCACGACGATGAGCGTGTGACTGCTCGAGACGGCCGACTTGCTCAACTGGGCGAGAGTCTTCGAGGTGAAGTGCGCAAAGCGCAGATCGGGCTCCGAGTGTGGGTTGGCTGCTTCGAAGCGCGTAAACGTATGCCGAACCCCGCTGACCACGCGGCTCATCTCCGCGTCCTTCTCGTCGGTCGACGCCACAGTGCGGATCTTGCCAGCCACATTGTTAAGCGCATGATTATACACCGAGCGCAGCGCCGGGAAATCGTAGGCGGACAGCAGCACCGTCTGCCTGAACATCGGCGCGCGGTTGTCGAGATAAAACTGCTTAACTCGCGAGAAATCCGTATCCCTGCTCTGGCGCGGAATGCGATTCAACCGCTCCAGCACAAACTCGAGATGCTCCCAGTTCTGCATACTGATCACATCAGTCTGGTCGACTATCACCATCTCGATGCTGGACAGGAAATCGCTGTCCCCATGATCCTTCTCGATCCCCAACCGCAACCCCAACGGCGAAGCGACGATGACGTCCGAGTCGTAAAACGCGGAGAAGAGCTTGAGACTCTTGCGTGTCACCTTGAGACCGAGCTTGAATGAGTCGTCGATGTTGCCGGCGAAGTTGGCGATGTGGTCCTGTGGGTATTTGGCAGCGACGGCGGGGTCGGCAAGCTTGTCGACCGCTCCTTCGGGAAGGTTGTATCCTTTGGCGAAACGCGATTTGTTGTCGACTTGAGAGCAGAGGCTGAACTTTGTCAGTAGATCGACCCACTCGAGGGCTGAGTTGCGGAAGGGTAGCAAGATGAGCACTTTAGGTCGAGTGAAGCCTTGGTCGCGCAGGTTGAAGTCGTCGCTATCTGCCGCAGAACCGCTAGCAGCAAGCTTAGCGAGCTTCTCGTTGTTCTTGAGAACCCTACGGCGCGTTTTTGCGACGTGCGACATGGCATGCATCGCAAGCACCTGGCGATACTGCGGTCGATCGCCGAGCGCAACATTGGCATCACAAAAGTCGGCGTAACTGCCAAGCGTCGTTGCGAGTGCTTTGTGAAGCGGTGTTGGCGAAGAGTGCTTTTTCGCGATGTAAGCATTGAATGCATCGAGCACCTTGACTTGAGGTTGACCCGAGTACTGCTGTGAGTCAAAATCGGCAAGGGTCGGTGTCGAAACTATGAGTTGAGTCGGGAGCGCAGGCAGCGTGGAGCGCGAAGTAGACCATGTGAGCGAGGTGACAGATTCGGGGAGCTTGGCAATGGCTTGTGCATGCGGACCATCGCTGCCGAAATGAGCGTCGAATGCTGTGAGCTGCTTTTGCTTCTGCTGCTTGTTGGACGGTCGCTGTTCCGAGTCAGCCTCCTCCTCCTCGTCGTCGTCGTCCGAGACCTCGCCTACAAGTTCACTACCATTCTGCGCCTTGCTTGGTGATGAGGCGGTTGAGATCGTTCCATTGGATGACTTGGCTCGCTTAGTAGGTGAAGCGTCGGCAACCTTGGAGGTGGACGCAGTCGCTTGCTGTGCGGCTACAGCTTTGCGGGTAATCTTGTCGTAGTGGGTGAGGTTGGAGGAACGCTGGCGCTTGCCTGGCCTGGCAGCGCTGACGTTGATCAGAGTAAGCAGCTTGAGCGTAGGATCCATGGCTATGAGGGTCGAGAAGCTTTCGAGATGGTGAGGGAGGAAGGAAGGAAGGAAGGATCGGAAGCGAAGGTTTCCGCTCAGTCCTTGTGAGAAAGAAAAAAATCCCACTGCAGACGGCGACTCAATAAAATGGCTTTTGAATTGGAAAATGGCTTTTTTGTTTTTGGGTGTGGAGGAAAGTCGGAAAAATTTCGCAGTTTTGCTTCGCCTTTTCTTCTTGGACGGAGTTAGGGCAGCAGAGCAGTGTAGTCTTTTCAAAGCGGCTCAGCTCAGACGACGCTTTTTTGGTAAACGAGAACTGATATCGACCAACTTGCCACTCTGACAACCATCATCGATTCATCGCTCGACTCGGGATCCAACTCCGTCGCTGCGGGCCTGCACACAGAATCATGCCGCTTGCTCAGTCGAAGAACACTGTTGGTCTTGGAAGGGCCATCCTCAATCGAAAGGCAAAGGAAGCCCAACAACGCAATCAGACCGAGTTCCACACCACGGACATCAACAACTATGGCTCCGTCTCCAACCTCCGTTCCGTCACGCACGAGGGCGACCTCGAAGAGTTTCTCAACACCGCCTCGTTAGCCGATGCCGATTTCACGGCAGAGAGAAGGAACGGCGGTGTCACTGTCATCACGGCACCCAATCGCGAACGAACCCGCCACAACCCATACCTGCTCACGGGTCAGGAAGAGCAGGAGGTGCTCAAGAAGCATGTTCAGAACAAGGAGCGCTTGCGTGTGCCCCGAAGACCGGAATGGACCAGTGCCACCACGCGCGCCCAGCTCGAACGTGCCGAAAAGGATGGCTTCCTCGATTGGAGGCGAGGTCTTGCAGAACTCCAGGAGGGCGTCGGTCTGGTGCTCACGCCTTTCGAGAGGAACCTCGAGGTGTGGCGACAGCTTTGGCGTGTCATCGAGCGAAGTCATCTCGTAGTACAGATCGTAGACGCAAGAAACCCGCTTCGCTTCCGATGTGAGGACCTGGAGAAGTACGTTTCGAGCTTGGGCATCGGTTCCACCGACGGTATCGAGTATCTCGACGAGGATTCGGCGGACAAGGGTCCAAGGAGGAATCTGCTCCTCATAAACAAGGCGGATTTGCTTGATGACCAGCAGAGGAGGTATTGGGCCGACTACTTTGATGCACAGGGCATCCAGTACGCATTTTTCAGTGCTGCCAACGCGGCGGCCATCCAGCTGGCTCGAGCGGAGGAGGAGGAACGATTGCGTCTCGAGCAGCTCAAGCTCGCCGAACCGCGTGACGAGGACGACGAAGACTCCGATGAGGATGACGACGAAGAGGTGCAGGCCACTTCTGCTGCTGCTGCTGTCGACCAAGGCGCAAAGGACGCGAAGCCTCTGGTCGGTCAAGAGGCCACGGATCGTGTGCTGGACCACTCTCACGCCGCGGTCCGTGACAACCTGGTCGCCGAAAAGACGTTTGGACAAGATGATGCCGTCGATGCTGCCACCGCTACCGCCGCCACCACTCTTTCTGCCACTCGCGACCCTACTCGCGTGCTCAACGTTCTCGAACTCGAAGAGCTTTTCATGGCATGTGCGCCACCCCTCAACGATTTCGCCATTGATGGTCAGCCTGCACCCTCGAAGCTCGTCGTCGGCCTCGTCGGATACCCCAACGTGGGTAAGTCCTCCACGATCAACGCACTGCTTGGCGAGAAGAAGGTGTCGGTCTCGTCCACCCCAGGTAAGACCAAGCATTTCCAGACTATCCACCTGTCGCCCACTACGGTGCTGTGCGATTGCCCTGGTCTCGTTTTCCCGCAGTTCGCGACCACGTCGGCCGAATTGGTCTGTGACGGTGTGCTGCCCATCGACCAGATGCGCGAGTACACTGCCCCCGCCGAGTTGGTCGCCAAGAGGATCCCCAAGGACATTCTCGAAGGCACGTACGGTATCAGGATTGAGACGCTGACCGAGGAGGAGGGAGGAGACGGGGTTCCCACAGGCCTCGAGATGTTGACCGCGTACGCTGTCGCTCGAGGCTACACGCGTCAAGGCCAGGGCAACCCGGATGAGTCGCGTGCCGTGCGATACGTGCTGAAAGACTACGTCAATGCCAAACTGCTCTACAGCCACCCGCCACCGGGTATCGACGCCGACACCTACAACGCAGCGCAGCGCGAGCGTGCACGTGCGGCCCTGGCCGGTCGCAAATACGACCCGTCCACCGCCGCACACCTTGCCGAACACGATGACACTGCTACCAGCGGTCGGGTCGACGTGGGCGACCTGGATGTAGACCTCCAGGCTGAACTGGCCGAGCTCACGAAACGCAAAGGAAGCGGTGTGGTTCGTCAGTCGGCGAAATCGAAGGCGTTGGACTCGGCGTTTTTCGATAGTATGGCTTCGTCGAGACCGACGATTGTCGGACGCACGGGGGTGCCGACGGCTGCGATTCAGGGGAGGATTGCTAATGATGGTACGGTGATTCGCAATGGTGGGCCGCTGCAGGGTCAGGGTCAGGAGAAGAGTAAGAAGCATAACAAGGCGAATAAGCGCAAGAAGCAGCGGTCGGGCGCTGGGTTTGATTAGGAGCTTCTACCTCGTAGCATGTATTTGCTTTCGTACTTTCATCACATCAAACAGAAGCTGAAACTGATCACATGGCTGTGCTGTCTGACCCTAGAGCGTATGTTTCCAGTGGATGAAAGTGCAAGATGACATTGGCGTGTAACTCGGGCAGATAACCTCAGCTTGCCCGGTTCTCTCTCCACTGTCAAAGGTAAACCGCCGTACTTGCTTCAAAAGCCTCTGCTCTCCAAAAACGCTTTAACCTCCTCCACCCTATTACCTCGAATCTTGAGCTTCCCGCTCGCCTGCACCTTGGCCCCCTGCACCGGGTCCAGATAGCTCGGGTTACCCGTACGCTCTACCATCTTCCTCCCGGCTTTCGGCCTGAGCGGTTTCTTGTTGACCGTAAACGGCGAGTGTGTCGACTCTGCTTCAGTGGCGTATGTTTCGGAGAGGAAGAGGGAGAGGTCTGCTTTGAGGTCGGTGATAGAGCCCTGGATTTTGCGCAGTTCGGTCATGGTGCGCGTGCCGCCGTTGCGGACGTCGGTGTAGACAGGCAGCGAGGAGAGCGTTTTCCCGACGCGCGGGACGAAATAGCTGTATCGGACCGGGGTGGGCCCGTCGGAGGGGAGGTCGTCTTCAGAGGAGGGGGAAGAGGGTGGTGGTGGAGAGACGGTCGAGTTGGAGCGGGCGAGGGAGAGGTGGGGGAGCTTGCTGCTCGATGCAATGGCCGAGGTAGAGGCGATGTAGGAGGGAGAAGATGGGCGGAGTGTTGTTCGCAGTGTGGCGCGAGAAATCGAAGCCATGTTTGATGAGCGTTACCAGGATGACGCTGTGGGGTGTGGAAGGTGCCGATGGTGATGGTGACGAGGAGGAGAGCATGTCCAAGAATGCAGCCGGCCTTTCTTTTCTTCGCAAACCGCCAAAAAAATCTCGCCGTACCCTCAGCACACGATTTTTCGCCCACCTATGCCATTTGTTACCCTTAATCGCCCTAACATCCTCACAAATTCGCCCGATGCGGAGAAGCTTCTGCAACGCTTTTATTGGACCTGACGTGGCGCCCATCTTGAGACTGGCCAAGTGCCCCAGCTCAGGTTCAGAAGATCTGACCGCGCACCGAATCACCTTCGCTCGCTCGCCATCTCCAACCCAACACCTTCCTCTCTACACACATACACAACTTCGCCACGTCGAGATCACACAATGTCGGACACAATCAAGGAGATCGTCGACATCCCACAGAACTTCTTCCGCGAGGGGACCCACTTTGTCAACCGTTGCACAAAGCCTAATCGCAAAGGTACGTCGCGCAAAGCTCGCCATCGAGCACAGATTTCACCGGAGACTACTCTGCTCGAAGGTGCTCAGAGGCGAAGCGGTGGCGAGTGTGTCACGGGGCGATGGAGAGTAAGGATTACTGACTCTGGCTTTGTGCTGTTGCTTTCCACAGAATACATTCAGATCTGCAGAGCGGTAGGACTCGGGTTCGTCGTCATGGGTTTCATTGGGTACTTTGTCAAGCTCGTACGTACATCGCTGGGATCGCATCCTCCTTCGATCTGGGGCTGCAGCGTGGGAGCGCTGCACGGGACGCATCGCTCGTTCGGCAGTTCACCGTTGTATCAGTTGCAGAGGAGGTGCAGAAAGGAGAACGGGACGATTTGGTACTGACACATTCGACGTTCCGCTTTGGCGATGCATGCATTTCGTGGGCGGAATACAGATTCACATTCCAATCCACTCGATCGTAAGTCCATACGCTGCCACCTTTGAACGGCAAGAGACAATGTCAAGCTCCAATCGGAACGCCTTCACTGACTCCTTCCTCCCGCTGTGTCCCGCCTGCTTTCCGTACCATTCGCTCTGTTGCCAATACAGCTTGTGTAAGTTGACAACCATGCACCCTTTGTCTGATGGGGACACCGTTCGACTGACACTTCCTCTCTTCCCTTTTACTGCGTTCAACAGTGGAGGTGCTTAAACGAACAACACGTGGACGACTTTGTACTCTCTTTTCGACTGGCATTACAATATCATCGGTTATTGCACACAAACACTCGCGCGCGAGACGGTTCCGCGTTGCATGCGGAGGGTTTGGAGATCGGCTGGAGCGATGGATGAACGCGCGAGTGCGGTGTGAGCGTCGAAGCGGTCGTGCTCTGCGAGCTTGATCGTCGGCATTGTGCCTGTGCTGGACTTCTCTTGTGTATCGATAGAAGGCCTACGAAAGAGTAGAGCAGGTGATGTCTCGTGCAAATATCTGGTCACACCTCGTTACTGAGTAGGAACCTAGGTTTGCAAGACCTTCGAGAGTTCTTATGAATGAGACTCTTCCTCCCGTTCACCGGAGCTGACATCTCAGACTCAAACCTATCCCTTTTGTGCCAGTGAGACACGGTTGGAGGATAGTACACCTAACAGACCAGCGGCCACTGGCTCGTCACCAACACTCAACCGTCTTGATGTCCCGCAACTCACGTCAGACCTCCTTACGTTGCCCAACAGCTGCACACAACCGCTCACACATCCCAATCCCGCGCACTCTGTAAGAATCAACAACCCTCCTGAGCAAACAAGCGCAAGTTGCGGGCACTCATCGAAAAGCGCGGGTTGCATCAAGTTGCATTTTTGGGTGTGTGTGATGAGAGAAGTGAGGTGCGATATACACACACCCTCGTCAGGAAAAAAGGCTAGTGTAACATGGGCTATGTGGTTGCATAGCTTTTATGAAAGAAGATGCATGGTAGAGAGCGAAACAGTTTATGCCTTGAGAACGTACTTGCGGTTGGCAAAGTGGATCTCGCGCTTGTGCTGGCGCTCGGTGATGCGGGTGCGCTCGTGCTGTTGTTGGGTAAGAGAGGGACGGGGTGCATGTCAGTGAGGGCGTTCGAGTGCGGTTGGTGATGGCAGCAGTGAAGTGCGCAGCAGAGTCGAGGTGAGGTGAGGGTGGGTGGTGGTCATTGTCGGTTGGAGTTGGTGTTAGAGACTGGGGTGAGGTCGTGTTGGTGCGGCTGAATCGGATGCGGGTGGAAAACTCTTCGCTGTCACGGTATCCCTTTCATCTTCAACTAGTTGCAACCCTAACTGCTCCAGTGAGAGCGCATCTACTGTTGAACCTGCGAGTCTCTGGACACCATGAATCCGCCAAGACGGTCGATGCCCATCATATCTTTGATAGATCCTGACAGTCGATTGCTAGTAGCCCATCTTTTGAAACCATCGAGACTACGGAATCACGTCCAATGCCACATCCATATCCTTCACCGACGACAGTACCCATCACATCTACTCTCCTTTCGTCTGCTACGCTACTTCTGCTGTGCTTGTTGACAGAACTACCTACCTGGTTGAGCTTGCGGCGGATAGCACGCGTCTTCTTGGCACGCAGGTCGAGGGGAAGGTACTTCTTGCCCTTGTAGAACTCGCGCAGGTTGGCGCGCTGCTTCTGGTTCATCACGGTGAGAACGCGGGCGATGTCCTTGCGCAGCGAGTTGATGCGCAGGATCTTGCTCGACGAGCCACCGGCCACCTTCTGGACACGAAGGTTGAGCAGCTCGGTCTTGAGCTCCTCGAGCTGCTTGGTGAGGTCCGCCTTGGACTTCGACTGAAGCTCGAATGTCTTGACAACCTGTTGGATGGTGGGGGTCGGTGATGGATGGACGGGTGGGGAGAGGATGTAAGTATGACGGGTTGACAATGCAGGGAGAGCTGGAGAGACGAAGGCGACGTGCAGCAGCATGGTTGGTCGATGTCGATGCGGATCAGTGGATCTGAGAGGTCGGTGTGCTATGCAGAAGATTGCTGGAGTCGATAGGCAATGAATCCGGCTGATGTGCCTGTTCGAGACGGAGGTGCTGTGGTGATGTGCAATGGGCGAATCAGCGTGCAAAGCGATACTGTATGTGCGACTTGTCGCCGCGAACAGATTGACCTGAAGCCAATATCGATAGCAGCGGCGCAGACGATGTTGACACGTTGTGTAAAGGAAGCGACTGCAAGTGGCGGCGGCAGTATTACACTGCCTTTTGAAGTCGTTGTTTGCGTTGTGCATGATTGTTGACAACGTGTGGTGGAAGACGTTGAACATGACGGCCACCGATACCCCTCGCTTCCACATCCATTGCTTTGCTATCCCTAAGAGTCATCGAGGTAGCATGTCTGCATCGTATCGGTAAATCCAATTCAAAGCCTCCAAACACCTCGTCTGCCCCTGCTGTGTGTGTATCTCCTCGCTAAACCTCTTGTCTTCGCAAAGACCCCATCAGGACAGCACATGTTCGTACGACACTTCCATCGACAATACGATGCACCACTTTATATCTGTCGTACTGGCTGCGTGCTGAACTTGTGACTGCGGCTGCCTGTTCTATTGTCGTCCCTACACCGTCCTTCACAGTGTCTGAATCTCGATCGAAATGCATCCCATGCCGCTGAATCATGTCGCTCGTCGTCGTCGTCGTCGTCGTCGTATATGACACCTACCATTTTGACGAAGTTTCGGGGGGAAAGGTGAAGAAGGGGTGAAGATGGGTGAAGAAGTCTTGAGGATAGTAAAGATGACGAACGGTGATGGCGACTAGGCTCGTCTACTCTCTCTCTCTCTCGTCCGATGGTGAACTGAGTCTTGACTGCTGAGCTGCCGGTCGAAAAGTTTAAGGCTTGCAGACGGCGATCTTAGGAGCTGGAAGACTAGGGATTCGGGTTCGTGCTTGCAGACGTGCAGAGCGAACGTCGAATGTCAAGAGAGAGGCAGGAAACAGGCAGAATGGGCACCGACAGCAAGAGTGCCGAGGAGCGGTTAAATTTCGAGTTTGTCGACTTCGGCCGAAGCCAGAAAACATCACGTGCGGCTGTACCGCTCGCAAGTAAATTGTAAGCAAAGCGGCTCTAACAAAATTGACGTTGCGCTTCTGGACAGCTCGACTTCCTCATCCTTTCCTCTTCCCTTTGCCGCCCCCAGCCCGAAAGCTGCGGTGGTGCGGGCCCAGTAGGGGGGGCGGCAGCCCCGCGACTACCTCTTTAAGAAGCACCGTAGGATCCAAGCTTTTAGTCAACTACAGGCTCAAGCACAACCAGTTGTGAATACAAGAAGCAGCAACTTTCTTTTGTGCGTGGTCTTCTTGAGCAGCAGCGAGTATAATACAGTATCGAGAACGCGAGAACTATGAGCGAATGTGAGTTGATGCCTGCGATCTTTGTCCTGTTGAAGTAACAGGGAGAGAGAGGCTGGGTGGAAATGATCCTAAAAGACAGCTGGGGAGGGGAAACGGACAGATGCACCGAGCCGGTGGATGTAAGAAGAGACGGATCCCGATGAAGTTGACTGTCTAAGCCGAACTCCTGGCGATGTCCTCGTTGCGCTTCGACCGGGCTGGTTCGAGCATCCACGATCGGTGTGGATGGAATACAGTGAACCGAAAGAGTGTTGGGGAAGTTATACAGCTGAAACGACAGCGCTGCGGACGGGGCACTGCACATGCTAGGCCAAGGAAAGCAAAGAATGAAGAGAAACGTGTGTGGTCCGTCGAGGCGATCACATACCAGCGACAGACAAGTCACTGGCCTTATACCCAAGACGGCCAACCCCCATAGCACTACTCGCAAAGCTCTCGACGCTCGTCGAGCTCGCCAAGTCCATCGTATCCGCCGCCACACTCCTTCTCGACCCCATCGTCTGTCGCATCCCCATCGCCTTCCCCAATCCATGATGGTTACCAAACGACGACTTGACGGGACTCGGGAAATTGTGCATCCTCGAAAACGAGCCCAACGAAGACGCCATCGAGCCCATCGACGTGGCGCTATCCGAATGCGTCAGTGACGGCTCTGCATGCCCTGCCCGACCCGTCTGGAGCGCACCCTTCGAGCTGACTGTCGGCAGCACACCGCCTTGACGGTACGTGGTGCTGCGCACGCTGCGGCCTTCTTCGTTGAAGCGCGACGAGCGGTCGTTCGGACCAACGACGTGCGCGGGGACGGGGCTCGGGATGTTGGCGGACAGCGCAGGCGAGAACGCAGGGCGCTCGAACCGCTTCATCGGGCTCCCGTCGCCTACGTGCAGGCTGGCGGCCAGACTGAGCGGTCTCAGCTTGAGCGACGAGGGAGAGGAGGCACCGTCGCGCGGCTCGGCGTGAGGAGAGAGACGATTGGCCGCGGCCGTGTCGATGGGTGCCAGTCGGGCTCGCGACTGTCGCATTCGGCGCGGGACGGAGGCAGCAGACGAAGCGAAGGAAGAAGCAGAGCTCGTCGACAGCGTCGTCGCGTGTCGCGACTCTTTGTGCGCTGCCGCTGCATCGATGGGCGTCAGAGGCGGCGTGAGCGGGTCCGCGACTCGGCTGTCGTGCGTAGGCATGAGCACGAGGCTGTCGGGCTTCTTCCTCTCGTGCGCGCTGCGAGGACTGTCCTCGAGCGTCTCCTTATCTTCGTCGCCCCCTTGCTCCTCTTCGCTCTCGAACAGCCCCAGTCCCATCGTCTGCACACCGCCAGACACTTCCTCGGGAATGTTGCGCAGCGACGACGTCTGCGACATCTGCGACTTTCGGAAACGTTGAGCGGCCTGGCTGTCGCGCTGGGCATCTTTCGCTTTGGCTTTGGCCAGGTTCTGCTGGACGCTGGCGAGTAGCTTCGTGCGGCGGTCAGCGGCGTGGTCGAGATCTTCACCCATGGCGTCCGACATGCACGTGCTGTTGCTCATGATGCTGATGGTGGATGCCGCGACGCTGATCATGCTGTCGCGGTAGGAGAGGTGTTCCATGTCTTCTTCCTCGCCGGCGAGCTCGCCGGCGTCGGAGCTTGAGTTAGGTCGCGGTGTGGCTTCACCCTTCTCGGGACTCGTCGGGGCGTTGCCCGCAGGCAAGTCCTGCGGCTTCATTGCTGGAGCAGCAGGGGTGCCGCGGAAGCTCAGGGAAGAGGCTACACCAAACTCGATCTGCTCGCCAGACGGGCTCAATTCGCCACCAGCAATGAGAGGTGAGAAGGCACCTTCGGTCTCGCCTTCCTTGCCTCCAGGCACGGTTCCCCACTGAGCCGTATGCAACAAGGGTGACGGCGAGGCTGCAGAGTAGATCGACTGCGGCGAGGCTCCCAGACGGCCACCTGCGGAAGAAGGCTTTTTGAAGCGTAGCGGCTTGGTAGGCTCAATCTCCTGGCCGTTGAAAAGGATAGCAGGGCTGAATCCGGGTCCAGCATCGTCAGTCTGCTGTCCCATCAGCGGGCTGGTTGCAGGTCGCACCGGCGCTTTACTGGAACCGATCTTTGGCGTCGCATCGGTGGCAGCAGCTGCTCCGTTCTCAATGCCTTCGCCGTCAGCAAAGTCCTGGAATCTATCACCGTTGGGATTGGGGAACTGGTTGATGGTGCTGAGACGAGGCGTGCTGTTCTTGGACGCTAGACCGGGCGAGCTGGAGAGCGACTTGCGCGAGAGGCTCAGCCTCGCCTTGAGACTCTCTGCAAAGCCGGGTTTGGGACTGGAAGAAGGCGAGGTGCCACGCAGCTTGGGGCTGAACTGTGCAAGGATCGGACTGTCTGCACCGAGACCAGGGGAGAGGTGCGCGCCGTCCATGGGAGGGTCAGGGATGAGAGCGCGGTGGTACGGACTCTTGAAGTTCATAGCAGCGCCCTTTGCGCTTCCGTTGAGAGGGAGATGATCGCTCGACGTTGCTTTGAGGTTCATGATGCTGGCACGATTGACTTGGACCGGCTCGATGTTGATGCTCGGGCTCGCCATCCTTTCAGACATGCCATCCGACGGCGGCAAGGGCGCAGCGCGTGGATGCATCAGATCCGGCTTGGGCCGGTCGAGTGCTCCCAGCGTCGATGCCCTCTTGCGCATCTGTCCAGGAGCAGCGACTTCAGTGGCGACGGCATCGCTTTCGTCCTCAAAGACGGCTGGGGAGTTGGCTTTGGGCATCTTGTCTGCAGCGACCTTGAGAGAGACGGGCATGGGTGGAAGAGGTGGAACTGAAGCAGCTGGCACGATGTTAGCCTTGCCGATGCTCGTGTTGGCCTCGAGGTTGAGACTGGTCCGCGAGGAGCTGTACGAGACGGCATCGCTCGAGTACGATCTATTTGTGCCAGACTCTTCGATGGATGAGTTGCCGGCTTCGAGATCGACCTCCTGGCCTCGCGAGGGCACCTTGCGCAAGCCGTTGAGGATGTTGGCGAATGTGCCCTGCGATGGACTCTTGGACGGTCCCAGACCGAGGCTCAACGGGCGATAGGGAGGTTCTTCCTCATCGGAGCCACTACGCGGAGAAGGTGCAGACTCGATGGGCGGCATGTTGATGCAGATCTGGCCAATGGAACCGGTTGCGCTGTGGAAAGAGTCCGGCGCAGACGTTGCTGCACTGACTGTTGTGGTGCGGCTCGACTTGCTCTGCAAGGAGCCGTTGGATGGCAGCTTGTGCATGGGTGCGCTCGTGGGCGCAGGAGGCAAGCCAGCGGAAGGAGGAGGAGTTGGCAGTGGCAAGCGAGTCGATGAGGAGGAGGACGGCAATGCGGTCATTTTGCTGGGAGAACTCATCTTGAAGATCGGAAGCGTGGAGGTTTCTGGCCGTGCGGGGGACAAAGCGTCGATGAGACTCTGCATGCCAGCACTCATCTGCGTGGTCGGTGCCTGTGCAGGCTTTGGAGCTGATGCCGAAGAGCCAAGTCCCAAAGCATTTGGCCGGTCGAAGGAAAAGTCGCCTCGAAGTTGGAGAGACTGCTCGAAGGACTCGTCGTTGCCAAAGTCGATGCCGAGATCGAGGATGGGGGTCAGAGAAGGCTCTTCGGCATCTTTCGAGTCGTCGCTGGTCTGCGCTTGTGCATCAGCAAGCGTCTCCTCCTCTTCCTGCAACGTCGATTTGTTAGAAGAGCTGGCGGAGAAATCGGGCAAGACGCCGAGACTGCGAAGCAACAAGGATGGTACGGCGCTGCGTGTTAGCTTCTTTTTCTGTTCTGGCGACGCCTTCTTCTTGTCAGCTGTGCCTGCGTTAGAGGGACATGGCGATGACGAAGGGATCTTGGGCGACTTTCCGTACACCAAAGGCTTGAGGAGGATACTTGGACCTGGCGACATGGTGAGCTCTGTCAAACCGGGCGACTTTGGTGTGTGAGGTGTTCGTGGAGCAGGAGAGTCCGCCGAGACCGGAGGCTGCAGTCTTGGCGAAAGCAGCGCAGCTTTGGGAAACTTTGGCGAGGGGAAAGGTTTCATTGGGAAGAAACTCTGTTGTCGCATAGGTAAGGCGGACTTTTGTGCGAACGACATTTTGGCGAGGTCGTGCTGAGCGTTGTGTGCACGATCGGGCGCGTAGCTGAGATGAGGTTGGCCAATGTCATGGGTAGATATCGACTTTTCCTTGAGGTGCTGTGCATAGATGGCTGCGGCTGAAGATGGTGAGGGCGAAGCAGCGATCACGAGAGGTTTGCGCTTCTTGGCGCGCAGGTAGCGTCGAAGTGCCACGGAGACAAAGATGACGGCAGCGACGCCTGCGGTGCATGCGGCGGCAAGGAGCGACGTCGACAGCGTCGAGAGCCCACCGCTGCCACCACCAGCAACTGCGGCACCTTGGCTCGACATGTTGACTTACGCGATCTGGCCTAGAGATTTCGCGTGTGCCTGTCGTCGCAGGTGGTGGTCAAGGTAGCCGTGAGGTGAGGCTGGCGCTCTCGATGAGCTGAGCGGGACGTCGTCGTGATCAGGTGCAATGGCGAGAAAGCGTAGGATAAACGGTGATGGTGATGGTGAGGGGTGATGGGGAGAACAGGTGCGAGGCTGGCGTCGACTCCGGCAGGCTTGCTAGTAAGCGCGGAGGTCGGCAAGACGAAGATGCAATGAAGATGGTTACCGTCATGTGCTCCGGCACGAGCAAAGGCTGAGGCGTTAGAGCGAGCAAGCGCGAGCTGATGGGATCTGCAGGATATCCGAGCCTTTGCACCGGAACGACGAAAGCGAGCCTGGAGAAGCGTTGAATCGCGATGAGAGGACGAGGGGCATCACGATGAGCTGCGTGATCATCGGAGTACGGCACGAAAGCATGTCTCAATGTTGTGCCGCGAAGATGCTCGACCTGGACGTCAAACAATCACAAGATCGAAAGCAGCAGCAGCAGTAGTAGTAGTAGTAGCAGTAGCACGAGCTGCAAAGAGGCATTCTGATCCCGAGGCATTGTGCTCGGACAGCGAGACCAACACCAAGCACTGTCGATCGGAATCCATGTAGAACCCTGAGTGCCGCCAAACTGTTAGCCTTCAAGCGAAGCTTTGCGAACGCTCGGAATGGGATGGGCAACCATGCTGCCAAGTGTGCAGAAGGCAATCGTTGAGCGAGAGTGGAAAGAGTGGCAATGTGCCGTCGATCCGTAACCACCAAAATGTGGCTCGGCAGTGATGGCCGAGATGCAGATGGCAGCTGTCAAATTACACCGAGATCGACGCTCGGCTGCCAGCGCTCGAGAGACTTCGCAGAGCTATCTTCTCAAACGGCGCACTGTGCACGAACCAAAGTTCTCTAGTGCAAAGTGGACGTGCCGTGTGGCAAGGCAAGGGGTCGGATTGCCTTCTTGTCTCTGTGTATGTCTCATCGCGGCGACACAGGTATGGCGGACAAGTCTGCCCAACGCTGAAATTCTTTAAGCTCAGGGGTCGGCTCGCATGCAGCAGCCAAGGACGCGACCGCGATCAACTTGAATTACCAAACGCTGACAAAGCACGCCGAACACTCGAGAAATTGGCCCTGATCACACACACAAGACTCAGCGAGAAAGAAGATGAAGAAAAAGTCGCTCAGTCTGCTCTTGTAGTGCAACCACATCACCCGTCCTTGCTTGGTTGGTCGGTCAACCCATTGCCCTCGATGTCGGATCTACGATACACAGCGGCCTCCCAGCTGGAGCATCTGCACAGCAGATACACCGGCACCATCAACGCCGACACTGAGAAATAGTAAGTGCCGCTATGGCGTTACAGTTTCCGCGTCGATTCCCTTACTGACCAGATACTCTGTGCTCCAACAGCGAATGGATCACACATCAGCTGCGAGATACCAGCTCGTCGATCGTTGGACACCCACCTCTGCTCTCGTACCAGGCGCTCGCCGATGGAGAGTGCAAGGCTCGCGTCAAGTTTGAACTGACCGAAAAGATGCTGCAGCCGTGTGGACCGCCTCCGCACAAGGAGGACGACTGAGCCGCTCGATACTGCACCTCTACGATACCCCTTCAAGCTATGATACCCAACACGACACAGCTCGCGCAATGTTGCGCACGGCTGTACCTGTAACGCAATACACAACATCGACAACCGGTTCCGCGCAGAACAACCCACGAATCCCGTGGCCGACCGTGCCGTCTAGGCTGTGTGCTTCTTACTACCAACCTACCCCTTCCCATTCTCCCCTCCCTCGCTCCCCTTCTCCGTGTGTGCTGAAGTGCTCCACGGTCCTGGCTTATAGAGTCACCCGCTGCCTTTTCCAATGGGCTGTCGTGGCGCTCGCTGGGACCTAGATTAACCCCCTCGGTCTGAAACCGGAATGGAAACAAGACCGCTGACAAGCATCCTTGTTTTGAGTTCTGGGTCTGATCGGGCCTGCTGCTTCCTGCGCAACTTTGAACCTAGCGGCGCTTTTTTTTTTCCATCTCGCTGGTTTCGACCAGCGGCCGGACGTCGGAGGGAGGCGGTGGTAGGGACATATTTTTTTTCCACTTATATGAATTATTCTTCCCGACGCAATGGTCAGAGTGTTCGACAGGAGGTGTCTTGGGTTTGTGTGCGAGTGCAAGGGTGCAAAAGAGAAGGTTGAGACAATTCTGAGTGCGGACTGCAGTCTCTCGGTGTGTGAGACGACCGGCCAAAAAAAAAGGGGAACTGCAGCACCTAGGATTCCCGCGTGGTCCCCCACCGCAGTACTGACTAGGCGATACCTTGCTTAACTTCGCAGATCGGACGGGATGCGGTGCTTTCAAGGTTCTATGGCCGCAGATACTCAACGTCCAGTTTATTTCCATCATACCACCACACCTTGAGCCGTGAGCCAGGGGAAGAATGAGCGTGTTCGCTTCAGCGTTGCCGTCGGCGTTGGAACCGCAAGACCATCGCACTCGAAAAGATGACGAGAACCAAAGCAGGGGAAATCCATTTCAAAGAGGCTATATATCTAAACACCATTACAATCAGAGGAACCAACAGGTGGGAATTGTGTACATCGTGAAGGAAAAGTCGTGAGAAGCGATGACACTATAAACATCTATAAAAGCGCAAGGGATCAAACGAGCCCCAACGACCCAGCCGGCGCGGGCGGCGGTGCAACCTCGCGTTCGGCCTTGATGGACATCAAGCCGGCATTCGGGCTCAGATCCATCCTCGGTGTGGTACCATTCAGAAACTGGCGGCGGTCATCAGCGCCACCACCAAGCGCCTGCACAGCCATGTACGGGCTCGAGCGCTGTTGTTGCTGCAAGTGTTGCATCTCCTGCTGCTGCTGCTGCTGTTGCTGAGACTGAGGCGGTTGCTGCGGCTGACCAGGGACCTTGACGTTGATGGGAGCGAGGTTGTTACCGTAATACCCCTGCTGCTGGTCGAGGTATGAGCTGCCGGTACCCGAACCACCGCGAGCAGGCGCCTTGGGCATCTTGAGCGCGAACGGCCGCGAGGCATCCTGCTGCAAAAAGGTGCCCGACGTCGAAGGCACCGTGGGCTGGGGTGGTGTAAAAGAGCTCGACATCTTGTTGCCCGAGGGCGAGAGCAGAGGCGGCTCGGCTGCAGGCGCATTCAAGGGCGTGCGCGGAGACATGGTGCTGGACGATGCACCATTCGAGCTGAGCGTGGCGAGGCTGCTGTCTGAGTGCAGACGGTGGTGCGCCATGCCGGTGGGCGCCGACGAGGCTGACAGGAAGCTGGCGTTGGAGCCAGACGCATGTAGAGGCGGGCTGATGAGCGACGACGTCGAGCCGTTGTTCAGCCCACCCATACGACCGCCACTGCCGTAAACGCCGCCGAGGTAGCTGCCGTTGGATGAGCTTGCAGCACCGCCGCCCAAGCTGGGCAGCTGAGAGGTGGACGGCTGCGGCGTTCCGGACTGAGCGAAGCGTCCGACAGGACTGAGCATCGAGCCGGGCTGGTTTACTGGTGCAGAACTACTCCGATCATACGTGTGGTGCACTGCATCCTGCTCATACGCATAGTACGAAGCCTGGGTCGATCCGTTGGGCTGGCCGTACCTCGCACGCAAGCCTTCGCGGTCGTCCACATTGGGGTTGGCAGCGCTGGGCTGCCACGCGTTGCCGGGCATCTGGAGCGACGTCTGCGGACGCGAGGCAAGCACCTGCGTACCAAAAGCCGGGCTCGAAAAGCTCGACTCGCCACCAGGAGTGCTGCCGAGCATTCCATCGCTGCGACTTGAAGGCGAGATGTGACCATCGCGGCCGTACGACGACATGGGCCCCGAGACGGACAGAGACGGGTTAGTGGACTGCGAGCCGGTGGTGGCCCTGCGCTTGTACGGCCCACGCTTGATGCCGCGTCGCCTCTCCTTACGTGCACTATCCTGGCATGTGTCGACGAGACCATACTTGACGCAGCGTCCGCAGGGGCGACCCTCATCGCACTTTTTGCACGCCTTCTGGCAGTTGATGCAGGCGTTCTTGACCTGCTTGCGTTTGGTTCGGACACCCGCAGCCTGCAAGGCAGCGTAGCCGTGCTGGTGCGCCAAGAGATCCGGGTGGTGGCCCTGGAACTGGCTGCCGGACATCATGTCCGGATGGTTCATCTGGTGGGCGGCGTAGAGCTGGCCGTTGGGGTCCATCTGAGGTGACGAGGTGTGGTGCGAGTAGTAGCCAGCATGCTGCTGCTGCTGCTGTTGCGAGGCTACTTCGCTGGGGTGGTGCTGAGCGGGGTGGCCGTAGAAGCCTTGGCTGGTATAGGCAAAGTTGGAGCCGATCTGCGAGGCGCCGTACTGACTCATCTGCTGCTGCTGTTGGTGAGCGTAGGCAGAAGGAGGAGGGACGGGCGAAGCCGAGTCGGGGCCCTGGTTGAGGTGATGCGGGTGCATGGGTGGAGCCATGCCGTACGCCATGCTGTTGAGAGGAGCGCCTGGACGACCAGACATGTGATTGCAAGCAAGTAGGCTAGCTCACCCGGGTCAAAGGGTGGTTATCACAGCGGGTGTGAGTGCCGGCGTGTGTTGTTTCTGTTGGCCGATGTGGCTGAATGCGCGTCGATGTGTTATCAACGAATGTAATGAATCGCGAACCGTGAGTGCGTCAAGACAAGCGTAGATGGATGGATGTTGGCGTATTGGAGAGCGGTGGGTGACGACAAACGAGACGGAGGATGATGGCAATCAGGGACGAGGATGCGCAGCGGCGAGGAGTCGAGATGGTAAAGGTGGAGAGCGGAGCATCGGGGGAAGCGGATTGGCTAGGGAAAAGGATGGGATCTATAAAGGGACAGCAGCAAAGGCGGCGGACGGAGTTCAAGTCTGACAGAAGAGGAAGAGGAAGACGGCGAGAGGATACCCGGACACCGAGCGGGAGAAGAGAGAAGGCGAGGGCAAACACGGTGAGAAGTGGATGCAAGTCTGAGGCAGGCAGGCAGGCAGGGTCGGAGAAGGAACTTTGATCGCACGTAGGCCACGAGCAGACCGAGAAGCGAGAGGCGAGGTGCAGCGGGAGCAGAAGCAGGATGAGAAGCAGCGGTAACAGGCGTGTCAGCAGGGGAACGGGCGGGGAAGCAAGGCTGGGCGAGCAGATCAACAGCCATGCTCACGTTTCAGTCAAGATCGAGAGTAGAGGCGAAGGAGGCTAGCGATGATGAGCGGCGATCTCGGATGGAAACGCAGCAGTAGCAGCAGCAGCAGCAGCACAGCAGACAAGGACGCATCAAGACAATGTCGTAAGAGAGACGGATAAGCGTAGAGCGAAGGCAGAGAGAGCACGCAAGTCATTGATTTGGGATTCGAAAAGCGGGCCAAAGGTAAGATGCAGGATGATGGACCGATTGAGGACCTGGAACAGCAGCAAAAGGATGCGGAGGGAGCCAGAGCGAGCACTTGGTCGCATCAACGGTTATGATCTCCAGCAGTGAGAGAAAGCATTTAGGAGAAAGAACAAGACGAAGACCGAGGCTAAACCACCAAACCAACACGAACAAGGAAAGCGCACAAACAGAAAACCGAGGCCAGGGTGCACCTCGGCAGTGTGGACTATCGAAAACAGTCAAGACAAGGCGACATGCACCAACTGGTGCTGGAGGGCGGATGCATGCAAAGCTAGGAACAGCGCCGCGCAGAGACACAATCGCAGATGCGCTGGCTGGTGCTGTACACTGTTGAGAGAGGCACATCCGGTCAACAATTGCTTGAAAGCCAAAGTCATGCACAAAAAAAGTTGTGCTAGGCAAACAGGCGTGGGAACCGTCCTCTGCTCATTGACGAGCGAGAAGCGGGAGAAGCGGTGCTCTGCAGCAGCTGTTTTTCCTTTCGGACTTTCCCACATGGCGATTAGGATGGCTGCAGAGCAGAGACATGCCACCACGAAACAGAAAAACAGTCGAGAGAGCGCAGGACACCAGTAAAGTGTGGAAAAGAAAACGGAAAGGAGGGCCTCTTGCAGCACTGCAGAAGTGCATGGCAGAAAGAAAAGCCAGCCGCATTCGCATCCGCCCTGTCTCTCTCGACCTCATCCAGGAACCAACAAGGGCTGACCTGTTCTCTCGATTTGCCCTTGCCCTTTTTGAAATTGAGATTGCCACTTTGAACCCTCGGCGAAGCAAACAATTTGTGGCTTCCTCTCAAACAGCCGCTGCCCGTGGATACCTCATGAGCCTTTCATATGTGGACATGGATCGCACTGTCCAACGTCGAGAGCGCGAGAGAAAAGGTGGGATCTACATACAGTCTATGAGAGAGTTGCTTGGCTAAGGTGTAGACCACGTTGTCTAGACATCTCAAGCACTCTTGCTCGGCTGTCCTGGGAACAAAGGCTCAACCGCAGAAAGAGGGCCTCGCGTTCTGTTTTGACAAGCTGGCCCTGAAATTGGATCATCAGAGCAACCGCAGACCGCGGGCCTCAAACCAAGGGCAGAACAGCAGTCTTCGCCAAGAAAGAGACAAAGCGAAGCAGCGGGCTAGAACTTCGCAAAATCCCGAGAGCACCGCCGAACCAATCCCAACATTTCGCACTAATCTGCCCGCGCATTTCCTACGGCCAACCTGCTCGGCTCGCATCGTCCCTTTCTCTTCCTGCCTTCTTCACTGGACAAGACCTTGTCCCTCGATTTCATCTGAATCTTGGAGCTTCCATCGTCCCACCTCCGTCGATGCCAATCCTACAAGCGAGCCAGGCAAGGTTTGCACGACGGAACGCACTTGCCACGTTGCACTAACATCCAGCGAATGCTACTGCCAGGGACGGCAGCAGGCAAGCAAGCCGCACCCGAACATCGGCCCTAGAGCACCTTTGCGAGGAGAGAGACAGAGAGAACAATCAAGCTGACGCAACCTTACACACGAAAGAGCATGCATGTATCGAGTGCCTGTCGTGCTCATCGGCCTGTTGCTTGCCCACAGAGCAGAGCATCCAGCTTTGAACACAAAGAGAGGTTGTCCACCATCCGACGGAACAGTTTCGCACAGACCCAGGAATCTTGTTCCTGAACCAGCCTGAGAAAACCAATGGGTTCAGCCTCCTGACCCGGTCATGTCCGACCGTCCTCGTTGGCGTCTGTCTGCGCATCGGCCATGTTTGTGCGTCGTCCCCCTTGCGCGCTCTTGATAAAGCAGACCATCACAGCATGGTAAAACCAAGGTGACAACGCCGGTCCGGAAGGGATAGGCGAGACCAAAGGCGGATCAGCTAAGACGGTGTGCCACAAACCAAAACACGGACACCAACGGACACTGTCAAAATGCCTGGAGAGAGCTGCCTCGGCCACGTGGTCAAAGTAGAGCAATGAATGCTCGCAGGTGGTGGTTCTCTCTGCACCTCGGTCAACGATGCTCTGACTTCACAACCTTTGCTCTCTCTTCTCGACAACTCTTGACGAGATCGACTAAACTCAGACATCCTCATCCTCCGGGCGTCGCTTGCGTTTTGAAAGCAAGCTGTCAGAGTCTTCCCTTACGGGTTCCTTGCACTGGGGGAGGTCCACGTCTTCCGAAGATGCATCACCGTCGCGAAAATCAGCCAGCCTGTCTGTCGGAGCTGTAGTGATGCCACGTCGGCGATCAAAGCCAAGATCTGTCAAGACCGCTTGTCCCCTCAGCATGTTAGAAAAGCCAAGCGCGCGCAAGAAGGTGAAAAAGCAGCAGCAGCAGCCGCAGCAGCAGCTCGAAGATCAAACCCGGACCTCGGCTAGCGCGCCAGAGAGAGACACATGGCGGAAAGGGCTGCTCTCCTCGCTTGTCTTCCTGTTTGCCATGTGATAGCCAACTCCGCTCGATTTACCTCTTACCAGCATTGTCGCGCGGAAGCGAGCGGATCCGACGACTCCGCTCGCCCAACAGATCTTCTCGCGTTCGTCATCATTCTGAAGAGGTCGGTCACGGGCAGCTCTGTCCCAAAATGCTGAAGAAAGAGGCCACGCAGTTCGCTAAGCATGCGACTGTGACTCTAAAAAAGGGGCGTCGGTCGAGGCCAGAGCTCCAGGCGGGTCCATGCAACCAAGGGGCGGTTCAGCGGACGAAAATGCGCTTTCCCCAAGCCTCTGCCTCTCTAAACCACACAGTACAGCAGCGGAAGCGAGTCGATCCAGCGGAACAATTCAACGCCAGCCTAGTCCCCGCTGGTCTTGCCTCTCTCCAGGATCCCGGAATCGTCACATCGTCACATTGTCTTCCTGAGCAATCCTGAGCGCGGCGGTTCTTCTCTCAGTGTCGAGCGAGCCCATAATTGCGTCAAAAGCGAGGGCAGGGGCTGTCTAAAGCTACAAGAGCTCACCCTCGCGGTGAGACCTGGATAGCTTACTGTATGCGGCGTTTAGCCTGCTGTTGGGTCGGTCATGACTCTTCTTGCTTTGCCTCTTGCTGGTGCATCCGGGCAGCAATCACTGGTTTCGGATAAAAAGCAGCCAAACAGGAGCAATGTGAGAGACCTTTTCTCGTCCGGCCCCATGATCATCAAGAGTACGCTCTCGTGTAGAGTTAGAAGGGCTGCTGCTTCGTCATGCAAAATAGGCATCCTCTCGGTTTCGCTCGCATGCATGTGCTATGTCCGTGTTCCTGTCCCTCTGGCTTATGCCCGTCCTGCTCCTTTCCCTTTCACTCAAAACTCTGACGCGAGCTGCCGACGGAACCACCACAGACCGCCTTCCCCTGTCTCGCTTTGCGCCCGAGCGAACCTATGGAGAGGTTCATCTTCGGTCAGATACGAGCGGATGAGTCGGAGATCAATCTCCCCTCTCTTCCCCCTCCTTTATCCTTGCCCCTCCCCAACCCTGCCTGGGCTAGATGAGAACACAACACCTCTCACCCTTCGCCACGAAGCACGCTCTCTCTCTCTATCTAGGCGAATGCCTGTGTCCATTTTTGACATTAGTTCCCCTTTCGCCCTGCATTCGACAGACCACAAGTGTGTGCGCGTGGCTAGATGCCACCTGAGTGTCCATGCCACCCTCCTCCTCGCCTTCTTGCTGTTTGATCGACACGAGGCGGCTGTCAAGGCTTGCTGCCAAGCATCGCTGCCACCTTCAGCTTCATCCATGTGTGAGGTGAGCCCGTGTTCTCAAACACGACATGTGGATATACCTGAGAGAGGTGCACCATCACCCGCAACCTTGACGTGCTTCTTCACACACAAGCACTCATTGGGACACCTCGTACAATGACAATGTGTTGCGATTAAAAACAAGATATGATGCAACCTCGAATCATGCTGAAAAGTATTGAGAGACGCGCTGCACTATCTCTCAGTCGAAATCCACACCCGCAAGCTCATCGACCGTCTTCTTGCGATGACTCTTGGACTTCCTCTTGGGCACTGCTGCCTTAGACGGCGAAGGAGTCGCTTCCATCGACACATCACCGTCCAAGTCGAGCGGAGTCATGCGCTCCGAAGCCGCCTCACTCACCCGTCCGCGTCTCGACCCGCCGCCGCCGCGCTTCTTTGCCTGCGGCTGCGGCGTCGTCTCGGCAGTATCCGTATCAGCTTTGCTAGGCGGACGAGCTCCGAAAAAGTCGTCTTCGTCGTCCTCGAGCGACCAGACCGATCCTGCGGGCGGCGCTGGCGACTGTGCAGCAGCTGCAGCACGATCCTTGTTTAATCGACGCTTGGCGTGCGAGGCACGTGCCAGATCCGCCTTCTCCTGCGCCGTCTGTGCTTCCTCGGCCTGCTTCTTGCGCAGCATCGACTCGGCCAGCTCGTCGTCGTCGAGCAGCAGCGACACAATCTCCTGCGGCTTGGCCATCCCCGTCTCGCTGTACGCCTTGGTGCCCACCACGATGTCCTGTACCTCCTTCTTGTTGCGCGCAAGCCGTACGATGCGCTCGTCGATCGTGCCCTTGGTGATCAGGCGGTACACCGTCACCTGCTTGGTCTGGCCTAGACGATGCGCTCGGTCCATCGCCTGCGAATCATTGGACGGGTTCCAATCGTGATCGTAAAAGATCACCGTGTCCGCCGCCGTCAGGTTGATACCCAGACCACCCGCCCGCGTCGAGAGCAAAAAGATGAACAACTCCGGCTTGGTCTGCCAGTCGGTCACCATGTCGCGTCGGTCCGAGATCTTGGATGCTCCGTCGAGTCGCAGATACTTGTACTGCCTGTAGATCAAGTATTCCTCCATCAGATCGATCATCCTCGTCATCTGGAAGTAGATCAGCACACGGTGTCCGTTGGCCTTGAGCTCCCTCAGCAGCACGTCCAGCTTGGCCAGCTTGCTCGAATCCACAATCAGCTTGTTCATCTGTGGCACCTGCATCCCGTTGTACGGCAGCTGGTCGATCGACGAGTTGCGCACGATACCCTGTGGAGGCACGTCCGGCAACTCGCGCTGCAGCTCCTCGACGCGCTTGACCGATTCCCGTCCCTCGGGCGACAAGCCGAACAGCGTCGCCGAGATCTGTGGGTCGCGCGTGAAGCGTTCTTGCGCCTGCATGAACGGTCCATCGTTGCTGTACAGCTTGATAGGCGGAGCCACCGCCGGTGCCACCACAGCTCGGGCCGAATCCTTGGCGAGGTACGAGTGCTGGCGATAATCAGCCGCCACCTGCTCCAACGGCATCAGCAGCGACGGCGCACGCCCGGACGTCGTAGGCATCGCTTGCAGCATCTTGCCCATGGGACGGATTGAGGCAGCGGCAAAGTCGTCGTCGCTGGCGAAGCTCTCGATAGAGCGCCAGCGGCGTTCCCCGGCCGCTGCTGCCAGGACGGTTTTGATGCCCGTGCTGTGAAAAGCCTGTTCGGCCTCGACAGCCGACACGCCGATCAACGGCAGGGAGGCAAACACCGAGTGTTCGTGCTGCAGCGACTCGTGGATGTAAGGAGCGCGCCAGATGTTGAACAGGTTCTGCAGGTAGCCCGTATCGAATCCTTTGCGGCTCTCGTGGCCGGGAATGTCAAAGATGCCGCCCTCTCTCACCAGCAGCTTGGGCACTTGCAGCTCGATCAGCGATGTGGTCGAGTCGGGCAGGTTTAGCAGATCACCCTCGCGCGCCAGAGAGCCCGAACGAGCAAAGTCGGCAAGCGCAAAGGGAGCTCGGACGTCGGCCCGCTCAAACAGCTCGGGGTGGTTGCAGACCTTTCGGAACTGCATGACCAGGTTCATCAGACTCTTGAGACCGGCCTCGTCGTTCGAAGTGGCGCGGTCCATCAGCTCGGCCACCGAAATGTTGGCGCGAAGACCACGGTACAGCATCTTTTGACGCGCGGAGAGGTCGCAGAAGACGTCGATCTCGATCTTGTCGCCAAGCTCGTTCTGCACGTTCTTCTTGATACGACGCAGCATGAACGGCTTGAGAATCATGTGCAGACGTCGCAGCTGGTGTTCGTTGAGCGTGCCCTTCTGCTCGGCGTGGCTCTCAATGTCCTTGGAGAACCACTCGCTGAACTCGTCGTGCGAGTCGAACAGCGAAGGCATGATAAAGTGGAGCAGCGCCCACAGCTCCTGCATCGAGTTCTGCACGGGCGTACCCGTCAGCAGCAGGCGGTTTCGGCAGTTGAAGCCCAGCAGCGTCTTCCATCGGATACTGCTCGACGACTTGATCGCCTGTGCCTCGTCCAAAATCATATACTGCCACTTGACGCGCTGGAAGTACTTTTCGTCTGAGACCACGAGCTGGTAGCTGGTGACGAGCACATGGAACGGCGCGTCGCGGTTGTACGAGATCTGCTTACGGTTCCAGAACTTTCGCAGCACTGCACGGTCCTTGACGTTGCCCCAGTACGGCAGCGCTTTGAGGGTGGGCACAAACTTGCTGATCTCCTGCTGCCAGTTGTGAAGCGTCGAAGCAGGAGCAATGACGAGGAAGGGACCCCAAATGTCGTGCACCTCGGCCAGATAGGCCATGAGCGAGATGGATTGCACCGTCTTACCAAGGCCCATCTCGTCGGCAAGGATACCGTTGATGCCCTGCTCGTACAGGTTGGCGAGCCAATTGAGACCCTTGAGCTGATACTCTTTGAGCTGGCAGGTGAGCATCTTGGGCTGCTTGATCTCGGTCTGGCCCATGGACGTGGGGTTGAGGAAGTTCATGTCATCCGAGTCAAACGCCTTGCCGAGGTCCTTCTCCTCGATCTGCTTGCCAGGGCCAGCGTCCAGACCTTCCCTCTCGCGAGCCGCTGCTTCGTTGCGCCTGCGCTCTTCTGCCGCTGCCACGTCGAAGGCCTGCGCCTTTTCCTTGGCCAGACGCACCGCCTCCTGTGCGTTGCGAGCGGCGTGTGCGCGCAGGTTGCTCTCGTCTTCGTCATCGAAATCAATCTCGTCAAGCTCGGCCAGCCTGGCTTCGGCATCGGCGACCTCGGCGTGCGGATCGATGGGCGGAACCGTCGCATCGGATGGCTGTGCATTGGGGTCGATGATCCTGCTGCTTCCCGCTGTCTCTTCGGATTCTTCGGCTTCAGCCGTCTTGAGCTTGCTGCCAACGAAGTGACTGTAGAGCTCGGTCTGCGAGATGAGAAAGTTGAGCTTGCGTGCCTGACGCTTGGCCTCGCGCATCTCTTCTTCCTTCTTGGCCTTTTCGACGGCTTCCCTCTCGGCCTTCTTGCGCAGCTCGCGCTCTTCCTTTTCGTTCCTCTTCCAGAAGACGAGCACCTCGCGCATGACCCTGCGCGCTCGGAGTTGGACGTCCTTGACCGTCTTGTTGTTTCGCGCTGCACCTCGCTTGGCTTCTCGCTGGACGACGCTCGAGAGCCTGCGCCAGTACATCGTTTTGCTGGAAGCGCTCTGAAGCACGGTACGGTAGACCTTGGGCACGTCGCGCTTGGCGATGGTGGTCCAGATGCGTCGGTGTGCGTCCTCGAGCTGCTGAGCGCGGCGTGCATCGATGGGAACCTTGCCAGCAGCATCTACGTCGAGGGCAAAGCTGGCGTCGTCCGGAGTGGGAGAAGCTTGACGAGAAGCAAAGGCGGAGTCGTCGCCGTCCAATCCATTCAGTTCGGCGAACATGGAATCGGCCTCCGAGCGTGGAACGGGGAACAGACCTACGCCACCGTCGAGACGACGCTTCTTGCTTCGCGGATCCACCGATCCGAGCTTACCCTTACTGCGCTTGAGCGTGATAACGTTGGCTTTGGAGCCATTAGCACGAGCGGCAATATCGGCGAGCGCAACATCGTCACTATCATCATCGTCGTCGTCCAGCTCGTCCACGTCGTCGTCAGCGCCACGCCCGCCTTTCTTCTTTTTTGAGCCCTTGGATCCAGAGACGTGGCCGTCGCTGAGTGTGCCGAGCAGCTCGAGATCGATCTCGTGATCGCGCTGCTGACGTACGTGGTTGTGGCGACGCTCCATGTCCCTCTGCGACGCTTCCTGCTGCTCTCGGATACGGATCTGGCGGAGCACGGCAAAGTGGCGCCCCTCGTAGGCGCGCGCGAGACGGCGTTCGACCTCGACGTGCTTCTCGTGCAGTGAGGCTGCAAAGGCTTCCTCGATGAGGCGCTGGCGCTCGCTCACGTCGAAAATGTAGTCGTCGAGCTCGGTCTGCCAGAGCGGTTGGTTCTCATCGTTGGAGAGGTCGCTTTCCCATCCGTCAGGATCGCGGTTCTTCTTTGCAGGGGGAGGGGGTGCGACAAAGCTGGCGTTGCTCTTGGATGCTGGCAAGGGATTGTTGCGAAGCTTGAGCTGCGTCTTGCCCGGCGCGGACTTCGCTGCTGAAGAAGCAAGGTCTGCCTTTCCGTTGGCTGCGGCTGGGCTGTCCTCCGCCACGAGCTTGGCAGCCTGCGCTGTGTGTAGCTCATTGTCATCGACTGCCTCGCCTCTGGGTGCATCGACGGGAGCAGGCGTGTGCAGAGGAACAGGAGCAGCTTCAGAAGCAGCTTCCTCGCCCTTGATACGCACCGGCGATGCGACGTCGGCTGTTGTGGAGGGGAGCTCGACCGGTCTGACATGTCTCGAGTGACTTGCTTGGCTTGTGCGATATTGCGAGATCAGCTGTTGCTCCTCGTTGTCGGGATCGGGTGAAAAGTCGATCCTTCGAGCTCGACTTTCGCGGCTGCGCGAGCGTGGTCGGTACGAGTGATCTCTGGCAGGATCGAAACCAGCGCTGGAGGCGTGATTCGTCTCGATTGTCCTTGGCGGGTATCCGTCGTGCTCCGCAGCTGCCGCCAACTTCGCTGGACTCGAATGGACCGATCCGGCGCTACCGTTGGCTGTGCGATCGTTGAGCATATTGAAGATGGACATAGACGGTCTGGGCGGGCTCTCCGGCTCGCGGAGTGACTCAGCGTAACGGCCGGGCGCCTCTCGATAGTCGCGGACGGGTGGCTCTCTCGCATGCATGTGTGCACTCGCGACTGGCTGCGGCGACAGTGGAGGAGATTGGGGAGCGCCTCGACGGTAGGAGGGCTGGATCTCTCGTGAGTAGGCGTCGTATTCTTCTCGACGGTAGACGGGCTCCTCGACGTGACGAGCCGGTGCGGCGGAGGGACGAGGCTCATCTCGGACGCTGTAGCTGTCGTAGTGACGGTGTTTGTCGACGTCATGCAGCGATTCGGGGCGGTACTGGTCCGGATAGGCGTGGCGCGACTGGGACGTATAGGGGCCGGATCTGACTTGATCGTAGGCCCTCCTGTCGTCGATCTCGCGGTGGGCCTCCCTGTGCACGGGCTGGCGGCGATACTCGTCTTGGTATTCGAGATGCGGCTGTGCGGGAGGAGGGCGTCGGTGATGGTATTCGTCTTCGTAGCGATAGGCAGGCTGCGGTGGACGACGATAGTCTGGCGATGGGAGAGGAGCGGGCCCGCCGTATGATGGCGCGGTGGTGTATGCGGGGTGGACGCGCTCCGGCAGGCGGCGTTCGTAGGCTTCCTCTGAGTAGGCCGTGTCGTATGATCGGGAAGGGATGGAGCTCTTGAGTCCCTGCTCGTATCGACCGTAGCCGTCTGCAGTATATGCGGGGGGACGCCCACCGGCGTAGCGGTAGGCTGAGCCTCGATCGTCACCGCTCATGGACCTCGAGGTAGAATTGCGAGCGCAGCGTGGGTTAGTGAGTGATGAACGATCGACGTCTTGCGCGAGAAAGGAATGCTAGAATCCGTCGCGAGCAAGCCGAAGAAACGTCTTGCTGCGCTACTGCGTCGCCCAAATTGTGCCTTTCAGGCTGCGAGTGGACCTGCGCCTGCCACAGAGGTGATCACCTTGCTTTGGTATAAAGGTGCTATGGAGGTGACCGCAGGTGGTGGTGGGAATCTGCCGAGACAGTCGTGGTGGTGAATGGTAAGTGGTGAGTGGTGGGCGGTTGTGGTGGTGGCGGATGGTGAACCGCGGCGCAGCGCGCAGAAGTGTGTGTGTGTGTGCGTTGCTGTGTGGCTGCGATGGGAAGATGCTGCGAGGCGCGGCGCAGGCGATGCGGCGTGGAATTGATGAGACACGAACGAGCCTCTCCTCATACGTGTGCTTCGACCTCTCGAATTGAAAAAGCTTTTCTTTGCAGCTAGCTGACTGACGGACGGATTGACTGGCCGAGCTGATTGAGCTCAGCTGAGCTTTGATCGAAAATCACTGCGAGCAACCCAAGTAACGAGCCGACCAACTACAATATCGGCGACGTTGCGCTCAAAATTGCTCGAACTCAACTGCAAATTGGGGATCTCCAGCACGCCGCCGCCGCGCCTCTATTTTCGGGATTCTGCTCTTTGCACGTCACTCGCTGACCCGATGTTGCAGAGCACACGTGAATTCCCTCGAGTTCCAACCTGCATTGGAAGTGTAGATGGCGCCAAGTCGAGCAGAGTTGAGCTGAACTGAACTGAATACCACCGGTAGAGATTAGCCACGCTCTGCTGATCCGTCTCGTCTCTCTTCAGTCTAAAGTAGCGCCGTCTGGCCATCCGAGTGGCGCCGCATCGATTTTCTGGCTCCCATCGCGCTGATTATTTGCAGGGAGCCGTGAAGCTCGAAGTCGAGTTGGAATGGAACGACACGAGACTCGAGCTTGCTTTTGGTGTGAAATCGCTTGTCCCTTTTGGGGGTGGAAATGGCTCTTGCGTTGTTGCGCAGGAAATCGGGTGACAAGCTCAAATCGGGCGACAAGCTTAAATCGGGCGACAAGCTCAAGGAGACAAGGCTCTCATTTGCAATATCAGGTCAAGGTGAGTACCACAAGCTTCGCCGCTCTCGAGCATTCTAATTTCTCAATGTTTAGGTAGCTGTAGTCGCCGCCGTCTACTTTTGCGTCCGATGTGCCGGGCAGGAGGATCACATTCCCTCTGGATGGGTTGAACGCCCTGGGTTCCCCAACGCATAGCAATGTATTGCTGGTTGATGGGTATCTCTAAGCGGAAACTGTCGACGCGACTTGGATGTGCGAACTGGCATGATCGGCGGATGCTTGTTGGGCCTCCTGCTGCTCCTTCTGCAGTGCTCGCAACTTTCTTGCCTCAGCGGCCTGTGCCTTTCGTGCGGCCTCACGCTCCTCTTCCTCGAGCCTCTGCTTTTCGGCTCGCAGTCGTTCCTCGCGATGGCTGAGTGCTCGCTGAATCTGTCGACTGGCCCTGCGCGTCGCCAATTCCTGCCTACGCTCGTCTAGACGGTCGTACAGCAGTTGCTCCAGAGCTTGCGCCTGCTTTGAAGCCAGTCGGTGCTGCTGGCGGAGTCGATGAAGAAAAGCGAAGACCTCGTTCGGCCTTTCGTTGTTGAGCTTCAGTGGCGCGAGGTCGTGTAGGTCCGCAGAAGCAAGCTGGCTGCCAGCCTCTCGCGCCGAGGCAAGCTGACGCGTCTTGGAGTAGCGTGCGCTGTAGACTTGCCATGCAGTGTCGATGATTCGAGCTTCCGCAGACTTATTCTCCAGCGCTCTGGACAGGATTGAGCGAATCCAGCGCAGCTCGCCTAGACTCTTGCGTGAAGATGCTAGCGAGATAAACGGCTCTACCATGGTGGCTGTGATGCTGAACGACGGCGGCTCGAGGATCGGCACAAAGTCGGCATCCATCGCACGTCCTGGAGCAACAGAGACACGCAGATGTTCAGGACGCAGCCGGACCGAGTCGATCACATCAACAAGAGCTCCCGCAGCGGTGCGCTCTGGAGAAGTTTGCGGACTTGCTGGCTCCTCGGATCGTTCGAACTCGACGCCGAGGTTCCGCGCCGTCACACGCAAGAGCTCGTCAGATCGATCCAGAGCTTCGGACAGGAGACTCTTGGCGAACAAGACATAGGCCCCTTTCGTCCTGCGCTCCATCTCAGCAGCACGCATTCCGCCACCTTGCATGTCGGCAAGCGCCAGCTCGGTCACTTCCTTTGCGAGCGTGGCCACGTTGCTGGTGTCGTTCTCGGTCTTGAGTGCGACGGGCGATCGAAGCGGGTCCACCTCCGTGCAGCAATGACGCAGCATTACCTCGAAGGTCTTGGTGTTGGGGGAGATCCTTTGCGGGCAAGAATAGGCGAACACATCCGGGACGGTGGGCTCGTCGGCATTGCTGCCTTGCTGAGATACCTCGGCATCGCGGTTGCGCATGCTGTGAAAGATGTCCTTCCAGTTGGTCGAGAATACGCCTTCTGCGGATGCGGATGCATTTGCGTGGGCGGAGTTGACCGGAAGAGGCTTGGCTAGCGTCTCGAAAGCAGCCACCATCTCTGGCACACTGGCTTGTTCACCGAGCGCCATGAGGATGGTGTTGAGAGTGTGCACGGTGGGTGCGACGCCGTCCTGTTGCTTGTGTGCTGCATCCGCAGAGTCCGGTGTGTTGAGGTCGATGCCGTACGCCTGCTGCATGAGCAGGTGGAGACCCTCGATGTGTCCTGCCATGCGCAGCGTCCTGGCGGCAAAGTCGAGCGTGATCTGGTTGGGGGTGACAGCGTGATCCTTCATATCCTTAAGCAAGGCCATGGTGCGCAGAGCGGCCAGGATGGCTGCGGCTCTAGCCGAAGGGGCCAGTACCTGGCCATACTTGGCAATACCTGCCGCAGCCGATCTGGCCGACTTTTCGAGCTGCTTCTTCTTGCCCGAATAGTTGAATAGCTTGGAGGCTTCGCCCTTTTGCACCCTCTCGATCTGCTCCGTGGCGTGTCGGCTCAGTCCGATCATGAGTTGTCTATACGTGTGATGGTTTGGGTGAAGGCCCTTTGAGTCTGCTTGAGGCGAGTTGCCCGTGATCACGTTCCAGATCGACGACATTGGACCGATGTGACCTCCTGAGGCCAGGCGTGAGAGGACATGGTTGTAATCGGCGAGGCTTGGAAGGGTCTCGGCGGCAGAGCTAGAGGTGGACATCATAGACGAATGGAGTCTCATGTCGCGAAAGATGATCTGAACGCGACGCATGTACTCGCGAACGGAATGCTGCGCATCGAACACCTTGCCCGAGTGTCGGGAGCTGCGGGGCTCAACGAGTACGATGCTGGAGGGGGTTTCGCCGGAGGTAAGGAGGGATTGCTGTTGCTGCATGCTCTGTCGACGCTTGCTCTCGGCGCGAGAGAGCTTCCTGGTCTTCGCCACCGAAGGATCGATTGCACGGAGGAGATGCTGCAGGTTGCATGGTTCGAGCTGCATAAGAAGCGAGGACGAAGACGAGGAGCTAGCTAAACTGGCATCGTACGACTCCTTTAGATCCATGTACGCCTTCCAGACGCGGTTGGCGGAAGGATCGCGTGAGGTGCTGTAAATCTCTGAGATGAGCTTCTTGACAAGGGGATGCCTTGCTCGTGGCGAGGTGGGTGGCCTCTGAGCCCAAGGAAGATGATCGGGGAAGAAGAAGGACCAGCTCTCGTGACGCTGTTGTTTCGCGTTTTTGGCGTCATTGCGCTGTCGGTGAGAAAGGACGCTTTCAGGCACACGATCTTGCGACGTCGGTGCTGGAATATGGGCTGCCGCAACTGGTGCTGCCGTTGATACGTGCTGTTGCAGCGCTCGAGCGACGGGGACGAGATGCCGCCGACTGTAGCAACGCAAAACCATGTCGACCAACGCTTCGAAGTCTACGGCCAGTCTATGTATGCAATGACAGCATGTGCTGTTTGTCGAGTCGGCCTCTTGAGAGAATCGAGACGGTGTATGGATCGAGAGGAAGGTGCGATACAAGGAAGAGCTGCGATGGAAGACGTCGGAGCGACTAGCAAGCAAGTGCGAGATTACTAGCAACAGGAACAATTGGAAGAATTCATCACCGCGAATATAGCCGTGCGAGAGTCGAGAGCGGCAACGGCGCCCGATCTTTTCCCACTCGAAAAAAAATAATACAGTAATGAAAGGGTCCTTCCTCCTCGCTCTCGCTCTCGCTTTCGTTTTTGCTTTTCGCAGCCAGTTTTTTGACCAACCTTTTTGTTTTTTGTTTTTTTTTTTGTTTTTGTTTTTTTTTTGTTTTTTTTTTTTTTGTGTTTCGCTGATGGCCGTCACTCTCGACTAAGTTATGCTGTAGAGGTCGATTCGAAGTGACACGAGCTTGGCCCAAGCAGGACAAGCCACAGCGCAAAGAGGGTGTTGCACTCCTTGCTGCCTGCAGAGGATGATGGAGTCAACCTAGCAGGCCGGTAACTGAGCGAAGGACCTTTCGGCTGCTTTCGCCCAAGCAGACCTCAAAGGGCAGAGAAGGAACTGACTGTGTTCTTTTGAGTTGAAAATTGAAGGAAAATTAGATTTAGCCTTTTCTTCCCTCTGCTGTGCCATTTTTTCCCTTCTTCGACTGCCAAGGCTGAGGAACGATGGGAAGAGAAAAAAAAAGTGGGTTGAAATTGAAAGTGACCCGCCGACTGCGCCTTTTCAAAATTTTCGTGTCTCTGTTGAAGAGGAAGAAGAGGAACTAGAAGAACAAGAACAAGAACAAGAACAAAGAACAAGCAAGAAGATCTTGGAGATGCTGTCTGTCTGTCTGTCTGTCGTGAGACTGTGACTGCCCGACTGACTTGGTCGACTCACACTTTTGTGTCAACGACCTCATCACCACCGACCGCACCTCTTTCCTGCCGCCCTTGGTCTCCGACTCTCTCTCTCCTCTCTTGCCAGCTGCATCACCGCTTTGCTGCTGCGAGTCCATTCTCACTTTCTCCCCGCTCTCAACCACATTCCAACGGCTCCTCGTCCTCATCCTCCTCATCCTCCCTGCCGTCCATTCGAGCCGCTCCGACTTGTCGCATCTTCAACTTGGTTTCCACCTCGCATGCGCTGATCCGATTTCCAGTCCTTCCGAAGATTGCTAGGTGTTAAGCATCAACCTCAGTATAGGTTCTTTTTCAAAACAGGACCGTCCTTCCTTGACCAACGTCGAGAGTTGCAGCTCCCTTTCCACGTCAGTCGACTCTATTCCAGCAGCAAGAGCAGTGGGAGCCAGGCTTTGGTGTGCCCTTCCATCTGCATCTGCCATAACACAACCTTTTCAAGACCATCATGACCGCTACCCTCTTCCAGGCGTCGCACGACGGCAACGTCGAGATCGTCACCTCCCTCCTTGAAGAGCCTTCGCTCGACATTGATGCACGCGACGAAACCGGTCTCACCGCTCTCCACCACGCCGTTCGAGGTAACCACATCGATGTCGTCTCGCAGCTCCTTGCCAAGGGTGCCAACGCCGTCGAGGTAGCTCAGGACGACGCCCTCAAGCAGAACCCTGACCTCGCTGCCCTCATCAACAACGCCTTGCAGCACACCCAGTCCGCCGCCTTCCAGAGCGCTCCCGTCGTCGACTCGCACGGAGGCAAGCAGCTCCCAGACGGCACCGTCAGCTACGTCCAGCCTCCCGCCTACCAGGGCCACTCGCTCATGGACGTATCCATGCACCAGCAGCACGCCGCCCTCCATCACCCAATGTCCCAACCCATGTACCCCTTTCAGCCGCAGCCGCAGCACACCTTCTTCGACCCCTCGCACAGCCCCGACCACCGCAGTCACGCACACAAGGACAGCTCCTCCGGCAGCCTGCCTCCACCCGAAGTCGCCAAGATGATCCCCTGTCGCTTCTTCCCCAACTGCCGATACGGCGACAAGTGCATGTTTGCCCACCCTGTCGCTATGCCAGCATCAGCATCCAGCGCCGGCCCCGTTTCGCCCGGCCAAGCTCCCATGTTCTACCAGTCTCCCGCTTACGGTTACCCTGCCTACGGCCCACCGCAGCACTTTTATTCCATGGCTCCTCCCATGCCCATCCAGTACACGCACGCCGGCGTCCCCATGCCCGTTCACATGCCACCACCGCCGCACATGGCACCGGCACCCCACTCTGCCGACCAGGGCGATGCCTATGGCAACCAGTTTGGTGCTCAACCTCGCCAAGCCTTCGAGCCGAATCAGATGCCCGAGGGCGAGATCGAACCGGCCACCAACGACAACCCTCAGCACACCGCTGCTGAATCTTCCGCCGCTGCCGACGCTGACGCCAACGCAGAGAAGGCTGCTCCCACTGCCGAGACGGCAGCCGCCGCCGACGAGGAGCTGACAAAGTCGTCGTCGTCGGCAGCAGCTGCAGCAAGCTCGACCAACACCACCTCCTTCAGCGCCTTTATGGCTCACCATGCCACTCCCTTCCAGCCTGGTCCCGGTGTGCAGAACGGCGTCTCCGTCGGAGCTGATGGTAGCATTCTGACCGCCCCGCAGCCTTTCTCTCGTGGTGCCAAGGTGGCTGGTCGTCGAGGCGGCGCTTCCATGGGGGGCAGCTTCGGCTCGCGAGCCGACTTCAGCAAGCGCTCCGCCGAGCGTCCTGCTTGCCATTTCTTTGCTCGCTCTGCGTGCAAGCATGGTGAGGACTGCCGCTTCCCTCACATTCTGCCCGATGGCACCGACATGCGTGGGCCCAACGCCGGCCGCTCCAGCCACTCCATCGAGGCTTCTCGTGCTATCAACCGCGCCCTTGCTGCCAAGAGCGCCAGAGGAACGGTCACTGGCCCGAGTGCCAACGGCGCACAGTCGTCGCAAGGCGCAGGCGCAGGCGCCAAGAGCGATGGCAGCAGCCTTCCTCCCCCTCCCACCAACGTGACTGTGTCGACGTCGCCTGCCTCGGCTCAGACCACCATCACCCCCAACGATACCGAAGACGCTTCGAAGTCGTCGTCGACGGACAAGGCAACACCGCGAGAGGAAGCCGCCGAGCAGAAGCCTGCTGCCAACGTCAACCTTCCAGCATCGTCTGCCACAGCTGCTGTAGCCAAGAATCAGCAGAGCAACAGCGGCCCCAAGCCTGCCAACGCCACGTCTTCGACGCCAAGAACATCCAACCCGAGCGCCGGCGCGACGGGCAAGACCGAGCCCAAGGTCGACGACCTCGCTCAAGGCAAGCGTGTTGCTGCTCCTGGTGTCAAGTCGGAGGAAGCCAAGCCTGCTGCCGCCACGGC
This sequence comes from Sporisorium exsertum, assembly GCA_928724755.1. Lineage (NCBI taxonomy): Eukaryota > Fungi > Basidiomycota > Ustilaginomycetes > Ustilaginales > Ustilaginaceae > Sporisorium > Sporisorium exsertum. The sequence continues at coordinate 858,316 of CAKMXK010000004.1, forward strand.
TACCGGCAACATTAACGGCGACCACGTCCCTGCTTCGATCCCATCCAAGCCCTTGGTCAACGGCAACGCGAACAATGCCGCAGCCAACCGACAGAACGGTGCCAAGCCGCAGGCAAATGGCGTTCAGGGCGGAAAAGGCCACCAGAACCAGCAGAACGGAGCTCGTGCACGTTCCAACCAGAACAATCAGAACACCAACAACGGCCGCACCAACGGACAGGCTGGTCAGAAGAAGCCTGTCGCTCAGCAGCGCCTGCCCAGCGCCGACGACTTCCCAGCTCTGCCCAACGGTCATGGTCCCTCGGCACCTTCATCGTCGTCGACGTCTGCTGCCCCCGCCTCCAATGCCAATGGTGTGGCTAAGGCCAACTTCTCGGCCATCCTGTCGGCGCCGGCGCCTGTCAAGAAGCAGCCTGAGCCCGTCAAGGAGACCGAGGCCGCTGCAGCTAACGACAAGGCCACGACCACAACCACGCCTGCCACCGGTGCCGAGGCCAAGGAGACAAAGACGTCTGTTAGCGAGGCTGAGACCAAGTCGAGCGCTGCCCCCGCTGCCAAAGCCAACGGTACGGCTGCTCCGATGCTTGATTTTGCTGCGGTTGTTCAGTCGAAGCCTGTTGCTGTCTAAGCTTCGAAAAGGGATAGCGTCCGACCGCCGACTGTTTCCCGGCAACAGAACGACACCCTCTTGTCTGCCTCAGCAACGAGCTTCTCTCGACTCGAGCGTTTCCTCAAAGGTGAAGCTCTCCAAAAGGGCGTTGGAATGGATCATCGCCATGCATACTACGTCCATCCTTTCTCCCTATTCAACCTACTGTGTCGTGTTGAGCCGATCTAGCATCTTCTTGTTTACCTTGCCTTCGTCAACTTTTGTGCCCCTTGCCCTTCTCTGTCCCATTTCTCATGATAGATTCTCTCTCTTAGTCTTCTTCACCTGCATCGAGACATTTTGTCGTTCCTTTCTCTCACACTTTAGCTTCTTGCTTCTCGACGCTTGGCGCGAGCCTTCTCTCCTTTGATCTCCGGTCGTCACTCAAACATACTATAACAGATTCGCTTACATGGTCCGGCTTCTGTATACACCTGTGCAAATATCATCTCTTTTCAAAACCTTGCTTTTACCTCAGCCACACCGTGTGAGACGCGACGTGCTTACTTCGTGGCGAGGAAAGGATCATACGTGCAACCGACTCCTGACAGCAGACACGCTTGCTGATTGACCCTGTCAGACTGTTGAACCGAGGGATGTGGGGTCGGAAGATGATCGACGGGGCATGAGAGAAATAGGGTTGATCTGTGACTCGGCCGTCCATCTGCCTCGCAACGATTACGTCAATCTGAGCCAGGTATTGATTCACGCCTAAAAATATCGGAAAACGTTGCTCAGCAGGCCTGTCTCAACGCAAGGTCGGTCGGCTTGCTCGCTTTCAGCCAAACCGAGAGTTGGGACCCTGAGAGGGACCCACGGATGGCTGCTTCCATGTCAACGATTTGAATATGCAGCAATGAAGTCTGGAACGTATACACAAGCGGAGAGACTGAAGACTGCTTGACTCTTCATCGAAATGGTGGTGGGTAGCGTTCGAAAGGAACCATGTCTTGGCACGATTTGGCTGTGTGGGGCTCTGCCCTGCTGCAGTGCTTTTTCTTTTCGAAAATATCGCCAACATGCCACTCTCGTCATCCGTTGACTTCCAACTTTCTCTCTTCCTTGCTGCTCTTGACCACCCTCCGTCGCCTCGTTTTCGACCACGACACCATCCGAGACATCTTGACCGTGTATACACTGAACATAGGGTCTGCCAGCCACCACATCCACCGTCGCCTGGCGCTTCATTTGCTGGCCCCTCATCGCGGGTCAGCTGTGGGTCTTTTCCGCATCTCGATCCCACCCTTGCCGGCTCATTATGTCGCCTGTAGATGGCAGATCCTCGTCCGAGCGACCGTCCGGTCTCGCTCCTGCTCACAACCCAGAAGCACCTACAGGTCAAGCAAAGGCCGCCACAACAACAACAGACGACTCACCCTCGGCAGCGACACAGCAACCGTCAGCATCCACAACAACCACTCCACCTTCCAAAGACGATGCCGGCGTCCAACTAAAACACGCCGAACACCATAGCAGCAGGCCAGCCAGCATCATGGCGCCCTCGGTGCAGTTCGACGAGCAGACTCTGCAAGCCACGCCGTCGGCAGCTCAGAGGAGAGGCGACAATGCATCTCTGCCCTCTTCTCCAGCTTCCGGCTTCAATCTCTTGAATGGATCCCCTGCTGTTGGTACCAAGCCAACGCTCCAACAACGAAGAGAGGTGTCGAGAGCTACCGGCTCACACCAAGCGCGTAAGAGTCAGAGTCATCACAGGATATCAAGCCGGGCTTCTGCGGCCGGCAGCTCTGTCAACAACACCGCAGGAGGCGGTCGCAGCGCTATAGGGGCCAGAAGAAGCAAAGCGAACCCTACGATTGTCACCGTTCCCGTCTGGGCTCGCGATGAGTCTCCGAGTCCGCCGCATTCGCCCGCTGCAAGTCCGCAAGCTCACAGCGTCCCCAGATCCCTTCGCGGCATGGACTCCTTCCGACTTCCAGCTGCCGAGATGCGTTCCGAGGATCGCAGCGAACAAGGAGCACCTTCAGAGCAGAGGTCGGATCCGGCGCCGCAGGATGATGCGCAGATCCTGGGCAAGGCAAGCCTGGCCTTTGATCGCGCCGTCTCACCAGAAGCGGTCGAACAGGCAGAGGCTCAAGAAGCGCAAAGCACGTCACCCGATCGGTGGTGGACTTTCACACTGCCACAAAAGTATCGATCGCGTTTGCACGAGCATCACCTTCGCATGGCCTTCCAGCGCGAACGAATGCAATCCGAGCCGCAAGAGAACATCACCTCCAGCCAAAGGCCGAATCGCAGTCGAAGGGACGGCTCTAACAGCAAGAAGCAGCGGCAGCAGCGTCAAAGCTCCAATTCGGACTCGGCGCGTTCGGATCCAAGTAGCAGCAGTGACAGCAGCGACATTGAGATGCAGGAACGCACCAGTAGAGAGCGTGACGAACCGCATCACGGCTACGGACTCGGTGCAGGTGTGTGGAACGGTATGGCTGCAGGGTTGGGTGCGAGCGGGCTGCTCAACAACAACAAACACCATGGCGCTTCTCGGTCGACGAAAGCGACCCCTACCAATGGACTCGGCAATGGCGATGCAGACCGGCGACGTCAGGCGTCTCCATCGCCGGATGGCACCTCTACGACTCGAGCTGATGATCGAGACCTCGAAAAGCAGCACAAGCAAGACCAAGAGCCGGAATACCCGACCATGTCCTTCAAAGCGCGTGTGGAACACCCGGACGTCTTCACAGTTCATCAGCCCGCTACACCTGGATGGGCGTCCCCTTGGAAGCCTGAAGCGCGTGGACACGCCGGATTGCATGGTACGGGCTACTTCCCGCGCACCGACTCGGGACGGACGGTAGGAACTCAGGACGGCCGCAGAGGCGGCTGGTATGAGGCGTGGAAGCACTTTTTGATCCACAACCCGTTCGTCCCCCTTCTCTTCCGCACGATCAACATCGCCTTCACCTCGGCCACGCTCGCGGTAGCGATCAAGCTGCTCATCGTTCTTCGGCAAGAAGACGCCAACGATGCAGTGGGCGCTTCGCCGCTGGTGGCCATCATCTTTGCTCCGCTGAGTCTGCTGCATGTCGGCTTCCAGATCTGGCTCGAGTACTTTGGACGGCCCATCGGACTGTGGACGGTGCAGTCTAAGCTGTCGTACACGGTGGTGGAGCTTGTGTTTATCTGCCTTTGGTCGTCGGAGCTGTCATTGACGTTTGACAACTACTTCACGTCGACGCTCATCTGCGTCGATTATGGTAGTCCGTACATTGGGCCACGCGAGCCGCCCGCGGATCGACCCAATCCGTTGAACAACCCGGGTCGCAAGCCGTACATCTGCAGACTGCAGGGGTCGCTGATCGGACTTGTGTTTGTGAGTCTGTTGGCGTATCTGATCGTGCTCACCGTGTCGCTCTTCCGCATCTTTGTGAGAGTCACTGGTGGAGTTAGAAGGTGAATTCGGGAGGCAGGCAGGGCCCGTTGCAGCTTGGAACTGCATGGCTGTGCGCTGTGCCGTGTCGCTTCGCATCACTTGGTTGGGCGTTCGACTTCTCGATCGATAGTTCTCGCATTATATACCAGCATCCATTCGCATGTGTGTTTGCAATTATCCTTCAGTCTGTTCAACTTCATCTGGCATTCTGCACCGCAATCTCTGAAACTCTAATGCCAACCTTCGTTCCGATCCCGACCGAAGTCCTTCCAAAACCTTGTCGTTACCACTGTCTTGCATGGTCCGAACTGCGAAGGCCAGTGGGGATGGCGAGCTGGCCAATGACCATCGACATGGAGCCAGAGTGGCCTAGAAGACGGCGATGCTTCCGCATGGTCCAGGAGATGATGAGCGAGCAGATCGTTGTGCTGACTGTACACGAGCTGCTGCCACTTTCACCCACCTTCTGAAGCCACTTCCGCGCACCGCTGGTGGGGGGCGTAGCCGAAGTGTATCGCCTTTCATCTCCGACCAAGCTCAGCTGCGCGGGTCTGCTTTCCTTCTGCTCTTGCAGCGTGCAGGTGGCGAAAGATGAAATGAGACGAGACGAGATGAAGGTGAACTTTTTCTTTTTCTTTTTCTTTCCCCCTCCGGCCCTGAAAGTCGAACTCTCAACATGATCTCTCTCTCCCTTCCTCTCTCCACGAGCTCTCTCCAAAACCTTGTCGCTTGAGCTGACATGCCGCTCACCGTCGCCGCTCGGATGGCTTCCGACCTTGGAGGTGTGATTGCATTGTGAGCGGTGGGTCGGATTCCCTCCATGCCGTCACAAAGCTGTCACAAGGCTAATCACACCTCGACGCCAGCCTTCTGATCTGCGCTGTCCCTCGCTTTCCCCTCCGCTCTGCTCTACCCCCTCTCCCCTTTCTCCCTCCTCCTCTCTGCGTGATTCGCTGCTTGTCGCGCATTCGGGCATCGCCGACCACTATCTGTCCTCCTCTTCTGCAGCCGTCAGTCTGGGAGATTTAAAGAGGACAACAACTTCCGCACCATCATCAACCTTCCCTTCTTCCACATGCTACCTCTTGCATCATACATCGACCCATCTCACAGATTCTCCACAAGTATCAACACCACAGCGATCAGCGTTCAGCATTCCTCTCCACCAAATACAAATACCTCGCAACAAGTGTCTGGCATTCCCCGATGGAGGCCAAAAATGGTAACCCTCCCAAGGAGACGGCTTCGGCTGCGGCTGCGGCTCCTCCTGGTGCTGATCCTTGTGCTGTTATTAGTGCTACGAGAGGTGTTACAGGTGGTGAACCTGTTGCTACGAGTGTGGCAAATCCCGCCGATGCAGGTCTTCCTTGTCGCCCCGAAGGAGTTGCCGAGCTGCCGGCTTTTGACGTGATCGGTCAACGGGGTGGAGAAGGCATGGGAGGAGAAGAAGGAAGAGGTCGCGGAAGAGGTGGTGGTGGTGGGAGTTTCCGTAGCCATCAACGAGGCGGCTTCAGTCAGGCACGTGGTGGGTACGACAACTCGAGCAGCTCGTATGCTTTTCCGCAGACTCATCATCAGCCTTATAGCAACAGACAGACTGGCTGGGACTCCGAAGTGCGACATCCGTTTGGTTCGCAGCAGTCGCATCGCGGTGGTCGCGGTCGGGGTGGATACGGTGTTGGACAGCAGCACAATGTTGTGCGAAGAGCTTACCGTGGATCTGGACGGTCTCGAGGTTCTTGGTCTCGTACCAGACGTATGGGGTACGATCATCCGCAGCAGGATGCTCAGAACATGGTCACATTGTCCGAGGGTGCTGAGCAGTCCACCAGTTATATTGGCCACGGACCTGACTATGTAGAGACCACAGCCCAAGGCGGTGCTTCTTTGCCGCAGCAGGATGACTCGGTCATTTCTGTCCGCCTTCCAACCGAGCCCGTTCCCAGCAACGGGTCCAACCCTATGCCCACTTCTGTCCTGGAGCCGCACAGTCCCAAACCCAACTACGTCGTGCCATCTACCCTGTCCATGGCCCTGCCTCACCAGCCTCTGTCGCTCGTCACCGAGGTCCCCGTCGACACCGCAGACTCCGCACCCTCCGCAACCGAGCAGCCCGGCCAGACCATCTCCACCGCTCCAAACCCAACCCGACCGATCTATTGGCCAGACTTCCCCTTCCACGGCATCTCGAGCCCCGTCCACCCGAGCCCCGCCCCGGAGATGGTCTACGCCTGGTACCCCTACGCCGTCCTAGCCGGGGGCGGCGAAGGCACACGCCCCTCCCCTCTTCCCAGCCACTTACCTATGACTTCGGCCCCCCCTCCTCCTCCTCGCCCGCCCGCCCACCAACAGCCGCCGCCGCCGCCACCACCACCGCCGCCTCATTTCTACTTCACCCACGACCACGCTTTTCTCGCCCTGTGCCACCCTGTGCCCCTGATGCCCCTTCCTCACTGGCTCCCCATCCCGTACCTCCAATACTGGGGTCCCGAACGGCTGGGTGCCCACCCTAACTTCTACGATGTTCCCATGGTGAGTTTACCGGTCCAGAAAACGACGCAGCGCGATGCAAAAACATACCTTTGTCCGAAGCATGAACTGCCAAAAACTGACCCCGATCTTCTCCTTTGGTTGCTCACGCAATGCCCAGTTTGCCTCTGATGTATAATCACCTCTAATCAGCCCTCTGTGCCTCATAAGCTTGAAACGACGGAGAAAAAAAAAAATGTAAACAAACGCAATGCAGAGGTGATAAAAGTACAAGAAGATCGTTATGCCTTTTCAAGCAGCGGCAAAATCAAACTCCAAGTCATACTTTTTGCTGTCGGCACGCTCGTCGGCGGTCGCCCTCACATTCGGCGCACTTGGTGTGTTGGGCTTGCTGACCATCCTCTCGCCCGCAGCGATGCTGGGGAAACTGCCGAATGAGTCGGGGTGGGCCATGCGCGGGCGCTCGCTCGTGAAATACGCATGCTCCAGTGCCGCCGCCGCAGAGATGCGCTGTTTCGGATCGTACTGCAGTAGCTGAAAGAGCAGGTCTAGCGCTGCGGGGGACGGCTTGGCAGGGTGCAGTGCGGCTGCGAGTCGGCGCTTTCTCGACTGGGCTTCGGCGTGCGCTTCGGCGGGCGACGGCGGTGCGGGCGGAGGCTGGGGGAGACCCATCCAGAGCGTGAGGTCGGGCCAGTTGGTGGTATTGTGGCCCCCGAGGACTTTGTCGATGCGCCGAAGTTGGTCGGGTTCGTCAGTGCCCTGGAAGAGGCCGCCGCCCGTGGTGGCGGTGAGGAGGAGCTCCGCGAAGATGCACCCCACGCTCCAGATGTCGATTTTTTCGTCGTAGAGGGGCAAGACGGGTGGCGGGGTGGTGTACGGGTTGGAATGCAGCTTGAAGAGCCTGCTTGAGGCGAGGGATTTAGGGGGCGGTTTGGAGGAGGAAGAGGCGGGGGTCCACGTTTCGCGCGCACGATGGATGTGGTTGAGCAGCAGCAGTTCCGGTGCACGGTACCACAGTGTTACCACGAGATCGGTCATCCCTCCCTCCTGTGCCACCACTCTGCTTCCAACATCACCCTCCAGAGTTCGCGGTCGACTCTTCGCCACCCACTGCTCCACCGGATCGCCGAACCGCCTCGCCAACCCAAAATCAGCCACCTTCAAGCGGCCCCGATTGTTCATCAACAGATTACTGCTCTTCAGATCCCGGTGAACGATCCACGCCCCATGCAGCGCCGCCACAGCACCCACCAGCTGGTGCATGAGCGTCTTGACCTCGCTCGGAGCAAACGCGGCTTTCGCTCGATGCTTGTACGTCAGCAAGCTCCTGAGATCGTGCTCCATAAACTCCATCACGAGGAAGATCTGGTCGAGCGTCTTGCCCACGCACACTTCGTAAAGGCGTACGACGTTGTGGTGCGTCTTGACGAGCGTGAGCGTCTGGATCTCGCGCAGGGAGGTGATGGGGAACCCGTGTTGGTCGAGTCCGTTTTTGGCTAGTTTGAGCTTTTTCACTGCTACCACTCCCGGTGGCGGTGCGGCGGAGGAAGGTGGGGAGGGGAGCGTGGAAGAGGAGGTGGGAAGGGGGTCGCGCGGTCGTGCTCGAAAGACGACACCGTAAGTGCCCTCTTGAATGTGGTTCAGCCGTTCATAGGCGTAGATCGAGCGGGAGGGTGAGATGGGGGGGTGAGCGGAGCGGTGGAGGCCTGACCACGTTGGGGCTGGTCTCCACGGTCGGTGCGGTTGCTGCTGCTCTAACGGTGCTGATGTCGCTTGCATTTGCGCTTCCTCTACACTGTCTCCATCACCATCCATGGCGCCGCCAGATTGTCCTTGAATCCTCTGCCTCTTCGCTTCCGGTCCATCACCTTCACTTCTTCCCTTTCTTCTAGCCTCAACCACCCGCCGTCGAAGCGCCCCTTCTCGCCAAACGTCCACTTCCTCGCCACTTTGAGCTGCTGTCTCTAGTTGAGTTGTGGCATCAGCATCGTGCTCTGCCATGACCCGCAATCCAGCGCAGAGGCTTTATCCCTTCATGTCATGCCCTCCCTCCTGACGTTGCGAAAGCGTGCGGCTGCGTGAGTGTGGTGGAGGTGACAAAGTAGGAAAGTGAGTGTTGGTCTTGAGCTGCTTCTCGAAACTCACAGCTCGCCGTGTAGCAGCCGTGAAAATATTTGGAAGTGTGCGTGAAACAAATCTGACATTTGTGGAGATTTTTTTTTCCGCCCCACGATCCTCAACCTCATCTGGACGACGCACAACAGTCGGGAGACAAACGTCAAACTTTCGATCATGGAGTCACGGTACTGAGCGAGAATCGCAATGGGGCAAACGATGTGAAACCTAGATGTGTAAAGACTTCCGCGCCTCCTTGAGCCCGCTCGCCACGACGCCTGCAAGCCTCATCCTCGCAGCCGAGTAGCACGAATGCATCGCACACGTTTCGATCATGCCCACCAGCGCCTGTCGAGTCTTGGCATCAAGACTGCGATAATTCGGACTGCGCAGCCTCTCCCCACCCTTCTTCGTCCTCCTTGCAATATGCGGAGACAGCACGCTCAAAAACGCCGTATAGCCCAACCAGTGCACATACCGCGGCTGGAGCGTGCAGCTTACTTTCCACGCTTCTCCTCTCCTATTACCCCTTCTACTCCCCGCCTCGCTCCTCCGGCCCTTCGTGGCACCCCTCGCCTTCAGCCTCGCGCTAGCACTAGCAGCGCGTGTCCCAATATACCTGCTCGTAAACCTGACCAGTCTCTGGATCGCGCCGAACAAAAACTCCGCGCTGAAAACCACCTTGAACCGCCTCAGCTCTCCGAGGTACGCGGCGAACTTCAGCGCGGCGACGAGGAAGCTCGAGTATACATTCCCGTATACTCGCTTACTGCCGTTGAGCGCGGTATCGTTAAACAGGACGTGGGCGCGCGATTTGACCGACGTGATCATTTTCTCCACCAGCGCAGCCCCGGGGCGACGGCTGTACTCGACGGTGAGTGTATCGCGCATGTCGAGGCCGGCGTAGCGCGCGAGGTCGGTCGAAACGCCCAGATCGCGCGTGTTGAGGGTCAGGCCGCACCAGGGGAAGTTGTCGCTGTAGATGCGCGCAATCAGCGGTCCAGCAGGCGACACTGTGTCGAGCAGGTCAAAGTTCGTGAGCGTCTTTTCGGGGGTGATGAAGCAGCCGTAGTCAGGGTGTCCTGCTCGCATGACGTGGTAGAATTTGGTAGCGGTGCGCTTGCTCGTTGTGATCAAGAGGAAGTCGTCGGTGTAGCGCATGAGCAGGCTACGTCGGGTCGAGGTGCCGCCGCTGGCGAGGCTGCTGAGAAACGCATCCCGCGCCTCCATGTCTGCGTAGAAGAAGCTGCAGAGCAGCGTTGACAGGCTGGAACCTTGCGGAATGCCTACACGCTGCCGGTAGAACTCGCGTCCGATCTTGATGAGGTTCTCGGTGATATGCTGTCGCAGCAGCTTGAGAACAAGAGAGGTCGACTCGTAGCGATATGAGACGCTGTCGACGAAGACCACGTCGTGCAGGGCGACGGCGAGCGATGAGGCGAGGGAGAAGAAGTCAATGTGTTCGGAATCGGGGCGCGCGAGTCGGACGAATTCTCGTTTTGTTCCGCTTGCCAGGCCGGAGGAGGAGGAGTGGTTGGCCGAAGGCATGACCTTGGCAAACCGATGAATGCGGTACCCTTCTGCGTGTTGCTCCCCGCCGCCCTTGCACAGGATCTGTTCGATAATCTCGAGCAGCTTACCTTGGTCGATCGAGTCGAAGGCGCACCTAACGTCGACCTTGATGAAGTACAGCTTCTTCTTCGCTGCACCGCGGGCTTGGTCCTGCATCAGCCGCTGCTTGAACGTCTTTAAGCGGGTATAGATCTCGTTCGGTCCAAATACCGAACTCGAAAGCACGTCCGGACTCGTTCCGCCCTCTGACCACCCCGCATCCTCTCCTTGACTGCCGCTGAGCAAGCGCCCCTTCTCGTACGTCAAAATATGAAACACAGACTGCAGGATGTAGTTGATCGACTGTCCCAACATCATCGACTCCTTCCTCTGCTTCGCGCTCCCACCGCTCGACCGAATCTTGCCCCTGCCCTTGCCCGCATCAGCCTGCGAAGAATGCTGATCTGAATGCACCTGTTTCGTGCTCCTTCTCCGCAGATTGACGATCGGCCTCACACCCGTCTCCTTCGGCAACAACCGCACGTGCGAGTATCCCAACTTGCGTGACGACATCATCGACAGCGCTTCGGCCCGCGTCAGCGGCTCGAAGATGGTCTCCTTCAACTGGCCCAACACGGGCCGCGAGAGAACGTGCCAGTCATCCTGTCGAAAGTACAGCACCTTGTTCCGGTACGCTGCCGTCTCGGTGATGTAGAACGTCGTGCGCAGAAGGGGAATCACCAAGCCATCGAAGAGCCAGTACAGCAGTTCGAGCACCAGCTTCTTGCGAATTTCTGCTTCTTGGCGCGTTAAGCGGCGGTTGCAGGTGACGGCACGCGGGGGGAGGGCCCAGTCGACGTCGGTGAAGCGGAAGGATTGTGCGATCTGGTGTAGGTTGAACGACTCGTAGCGTCGGAGTCGGACGAAATCGCCGATGGTGCCGAGGATGAGGTTCTGGTTGTGCAGCGAGCCTAACACGTCGCGTGGTAGGAGGGATCTGATGGCCAGAGTGACGAAGTGGACTACCTGACCTGTGGTGGGGACGGCGTAGTTGGTGTATCGAGGCTTGCGAGGTGCTGGTGGCTCCAGCTCAAACATCGCCTTCTCCGAAGCTTTGTCGGCTGCACGTGGCTCTTCAACGACGCTGCCGTTCGTTATCGATGCCAGCACTGTGCGGCCTGTCTGCTTTTGCGTCGACGCGACGGGAACATCGCGGGAGAGCATGGGCTCCAACGACTCGACCTCCGCGAGATCCTGCACGATCTGCTGCCGCTCCTGCGCCGTCAACCTCCCCTTGGGCACCCTCGACGGACAACATCGGTCCAGTAGCGCTTGGTAGTTGAGTCTATCATGCCGTGCCAGTATTTTTGCCAACACCGGCAGAACAGCTCTCAGCATTTTTGGCGTGCGCTTTGCCCCCAACGCTTTGATCTCGACCTCTCGCACCGTATAGTCCCGAAACGGCTGCGTCGTCGTGTTCACGTCGTGAGCACCAGTAAAGACATTGTGCAGCCCAAACTGGCGTGGGAAGACGTACTTGGCCAGATGTCGTGTTCGCCGCTCGTGAAATTGGACTTCTTGCGACCTGAGGTCGTGTTTGGTTTGGACTGTGCGGGGGACCAACTTGCTGCGGGAAGAGGGGCTGGATGACGCGATGGAGCTGGGGAGGACTTTGTCGAGCTCTCTTTTATTGGACGAGCGAGGCAGCACGTGCACGCTGGGGAGGCCGACCTCGACGCGGCCGGATTTGTTGCGTGAGCAGCGTGCGTAAAACATTCGGCTTCGTACGAGGACGATCTCGGACGGTTTCCTGTCTGCCGTGCTGCCAGCCGCCGAGCGGCCGTGGGCGTTGTCGAGATCGGGAGCCGAAGTAGCGGAGCGCACACTGATACGAGAATCGACCCTTTCGAATGTTCGAGATCTCTTCAGAGCTGTGATTGGATGCGGTGCGTGTGCTGGTAGAGCTGATTGAGGGATGGAGGCTTCGGTTGTTTCCACATGCTTGCGCTGGAGACTCTCTCCCCTCGGGTCGCTGTGCATGTCGTTCGCGGTCGCTGCACATTTTGCCGTGGGACGCTCGCTCAGCGCCGTTCCAGTGAGTTGCACAAAGCAGGTTCCGTCCGCCCCATTCTGTAACAGAGGTACAAAGACGCTCGTGTTGACGAGGAGCCACACGAACCGCTCTGAACCAATCCGTTCGCAGAGGTAATTCCACTCTTTCTCGAGTACTAGGCAAGTGACCATCGAGTTCGGGTAGAGGTTGATCAGGCCCGGTCTCCCGGTCGATGTGACGCGGAAAGACTCCAATCGATCATCGGGTCGGCGATAGCCTTTCAAAAGGACGTTGTTCGAGGCATCGTGCTGGCTTTTGCCCATACAGCTGGCTTGACCAGCGGAAGCATTTGCCAGGATCTGCAGTTGCGCTTCCTGTACAGCTTCGTGGATTGTCGTGCATGATCCACTTTGAGTCGCGACAGTAGGAGGATGAACATCGTTGATGCCGACGAGCGTGCCGTTGAGACGCTTCCACTGCTCGTCCGAAAGCCTAATAGATTGCTTGGAAGTGGAAGCAGCTGCCTCGATCCCGAACTGTTCGCGTACAAAGGTCAAGAGCGGCGAGACCTTGACGAAATGCCGCTGGAGCACAGAGCATTGCACATGGGCGCTCGACTTGGACAGCTGCATCCCTGCTTGCGCATTGTGTTGTGTTGGAAGAGCTGAGTGACGGGATATCTTGCAGCAAAGAGAGTTGGACCCTGACGAGCTTTGGCGCAGCAAGACCAACACGAAGAAAAATGCACAACGCGGTGGCCATTTACGGGACGCGCAGCCAAAAGCACTCTCATATCACAGTCGAATCGAAGATCATCTGGAAGGCATCTTGACGAGACTTGGCCGAATACTTCCTCAATGCAGGGTATCAAGCTGAATACATGCTGCAGTGCTTTCCGCTCATACACACCGTGCAATTGCCTCCGTCAATCCCTGGACGCTCTCTACCCTTTCCAACCTCAGTCCAAAGTCTTGTCCTGCATGTTCTGACGTCTTGAGCTTCTTCAGCAAATCAGAAATAGGGCTGGAATTCTCAGCGGCATCGCTCCCTTCCTGGTCCGCTGTCGTCTTTGCTCCCCCCGCTCGCGACAGCAACGGCCCCAGGGTCAACTTCGACTCTGCCTCCTCTTTCACTGCGCGAATCTGAGCCCAAAGCTGCGAAAGGCCGCGTGGACTTTGTGAACTCTTGAGGTAGATAACGTAGAATGCATCAAATCCACCAGCGCCTGGGATGCTTCCGCCGACTACACCAGGCACTTTGTCGCTGATCTTTTTGATCAGGCTGCCGATTTCGGGCGGCTCGATGGGCACACCGGCACGCTGGCCTAGCTCGCGCATGCCAGCACGGATGGAGCGAAGACTGTTGCGCACGTCGATCAGCGCTTGTAACACGGTGCGTTGTGTGACGCGGAGGTCAACTGCAGATTCATTGGCATCGTCACTGGACTGATGGCCATCCGCAACTTCCTTGGGTAACGTCTTGAGTACCGCATCCCACTCAGCGGAGCGCTGCGTTGCTGCCGAGTCCACAAACTGCTCGTAAGCGGAAGCATCGGAAGCATGCAAGAGCCGCAGTCGCAGCAAGTTATCGGCAAGGCCCTGATTGGAAGCAGCGATGACGTTGTACAGCTGCTTGGCCCATTTCGGCTTGTCCTTCCTCCACGCTAGCACCTTGGACACCAAGCTTGGCGTGTTGGAGCCGGCATCCACATCCGCAAGAAGCAGATCGAGGCCGGGTGGCAGCTGCAGTGGCGCAGGTTTGGGGACCAGATGGATGTTCGACGAGACAGCAAGTCCCTCTGTGGCCGTAGACTGCGATTCACCAGTTGCCGAAAGCTGAGACGCCTCCCACAGCGGGTTGTACGGATCCAAGACGGGCAGCAGCTCGATCCTTGCCGACAACCTCGCCTTGCGCTCTTGCTCTGTCTCTTCTCCCTCGGTGAACACCTTCTCGCCTTCGTCCAGGCACGTCTGCAACACCTTGGGCTCGAAACGTCGGTACAGCTGACTCCCCCAGATAGCAGCGCTGACGTCGAATCCGGAACCGACCTTGCCCTGAGCCGCACAGTGTGCGAGCTGCGCAAGATTGTGTATCAATGCCAGATCTTCTGTCTCGAGCGAGTCTGGACCCTTGGGAAGGACGGCTTGGAGGTGAAGGAGGAAGCAGGCAACGAGCGATGTGGTCATGGCTGCACTCGACCCGAGACCGGTCTTGTGCACGTCGCCGATGCGACATTTCTGTGGAGAGAAGGGTGGAAGGCCGGAGAGCTGGTCCACTGTCGGTGCTGTGCCTTCGGGCAAGTTGAGCGTCTCTCGTTGCGAGTAGAAGTCGTTGTCTGCCGCAACGGTGATTACGATGCCTCTGGGTCGGGTCTGCTGCAACAGGGCTTCGAGTTCGTCCGACCCGTTGAGCTCGGCTGCGAGTCTCAGAGTGTATGCGAGGGCGAGGGAGACGAAAGGATTGCGGCCCGCTTTCCCGTGCGACTCGGCGGTCTGCTCGATGATCCAATGTCGCTTTGGCTCGTCTTCCGTGGAAGGTGGTGTAGCAGGCACGGCCGAAGCTTGGTAGACCCAGACCGCATCAACAAACTGAGGCGATCGCACGGTGATCGTGTATGGAGATGCGGCGGTGGAGGCTTGCGATGTCTCTGATTGTGCATGGCAGTAGAATCTTGACGAGGTGGACACAACCAGCCCCGGGTACGCTGGATCGAGGACGAGGTAGCCGCCTGCAACGAGCACCTTGCCTGGTGCCGAGACGGTGGTCTCTCTGAGATTTTCTGGGGCCATCGCAAGTATAGCTGTGATGGTAGCAGAGAGAGGTCTCTTGTGCAAGTAAATGGTAAGGAAGTGGTCGCCGAACAAGCAAGAAGAACGAGAGGCCTGTTGGTTAAATCGCGAAAAGTAACACCCGCCGTCACGTGGCGCCCAAAAATTTGTTAAGTGTGCGAACTTCAGCTCTAACACGTTGAAGTTTTTTACAGTCGATCTTCGCTGCCACCATGTTGCAGATCTGAGCGGAGCGCCAATGACCATGAAGCTCGCATAGGCGAGAAGGATGAGTGATGATTGGGTACCTGAGCGTCCAACTCGGCCTCGCGCTGCAAGCCTAAGCGAAGGCCCAACGACGGAATCTTCGAGACAAGACAGCTACGGGTTGGCGATGTGGAGCAGGCACTGCTGTTATCGGCCTGGATAAGGAGCTGTGTTCTCTCTTGAGAAGCAAACGCAGCGAGTGCTAATTGTGAGCAGCAATGAGCAGCTGAACAGGTCTCAGACAAGGCGTCAGTGCGTCGTCACGAGCTAGCAGTCCGCTATGACCTCGTGGGGACCAAAAAGCTCACACAGGTCATGGGTCGAGCCTGGTTGACAAGACGATCAGTGGGGAATATTGAGTTTGATGTGCAACAATGCTGTATGACGATCAGAGAGGGCTTGGTGAACATTCGACTCCGACGAATTTATTTGACGATTCGCCTCGGTTCGGTAGGTGACGCTCAACAAGATGCGTTCGCAGGACGGGCATCGATAACCAAGACTACTATCGAGCCGAGAGGCAGCGCTACTGGAGGTGTCGAATGGTCCAAGGGCCAACGACGTGAAGGGAAGTATTTAAATCGCCGTGACTCTTGAAGATGATGTGTGTCAAATGGCTGATCTTGAGTCTTGTTCACGTCCCAAGAAGGACCACTCGATGGTGTTTTGTTTCCAGATCGGAAAGCAATGTCTTCGTACCCATGACGTCGAGTCAAGATCGCCAGAGATTGCCCCGCAAACTATGTTATACGCATCGGCGTAACTATCCGGGACGGCCAAAACAGTGGAGCCGAGCAGGAGACGAGCTTTGTTCGTGTCCGCAAAGCTGGGTCCGCGGCTCAACGCTGGACATGACAGTGCACAGGTGCGGAACACAGCGGGATCAAGAACAACGAGCCGAGCGCTCGACGATTGGCGCATAGGATCCAGCGGTGTCGCGGCTCAAGAATTACCGATGAGGGAGCCGAGATGCTGAAGGAGTACTGTATTCTGTCTGCGGAGCCGAGCTTGCAACGACCTACGACGATGGTCACGGCAAGCTTGACACGTCCTGTCGCTCCACAATGGCAGGCAGGATCGATCGAAAACGGCGCAAGGCCAGAGACAGCGCGAGACACGGGGCACCACACAGAAGAAAAAGTCAAATTTCATAGCAGAGAGAAGCGAGTCGCAGCTCTTTTTCAAGTGTGGCTGCCAAGTCCGGAGCCGCTCTGCGTTGGTCCTTACAATAGCTGCCCATGTGCTGTCCCTATTCCACACGAACGACTACGGCATCGGTGGTAACCTCCGCTTTCTCCATCGAGAGACACCACACAAGACAACGTTGCCTCGACCTTCCCCGCAACTGGACTCGCATGTTCTGGCAAATCCTGTTTGCTCCGGACAAGCCCTTAGAAGGACGTCGGATACGAGGCGAGCCAGTCCATAGAGATCGTGGTCGGCTGGCGAGCGTTCAATGAGGACATTCAGCACGAAATTCTCCGAGTGCAACGCGGCCTCTCGTCTCTCACTGAGCTTGGCTGTTGGAGCTAAACGACATTGATATCGGATCGCCTCGCCCTGCTTTCTTGCATTGCATTGCTGGTTGCACCCGAGTTCTAACCAGAGGTGTTGCTAGCACCTTGGTCAGTGAAATTCACATCGGATCCAAGCCGTGTTTGCGTATTCGTCATCTGCTCTTAGTCGCCAAGCGGGGCTTGCAAGTCAAGAAGAGGGCCGGTTGCACTCCGACCACCAATGAGCTCCGACGAAACTCGAGCTCTGCTGCTCTCCAGCTGCTCAAATCGGGATTTCAGCCTTGCCCCTCATTCGACAGAATAGAGAATCAGCGTTGATGCGGCCATCTCGGACCACCTGGCTCTATGGTCTCACCCCGACGAAGCAGCAGCTACAACTACAGCAGCTTTACCTGAAAATAAATTTATTTCTTTTAATTAGAATAATTCATTCGGGCATTGCTTTGTTTTCTCTTTGCCGGTTGCGCCGCTTCTGCTCTTTTTTTGGGCCCTGCTTCTCCGGTCGCAATCGGATTGCTTTCTCCTCCTTTTGCTTCCATCGTCACATTCACTCTCGTCACCATCCCAGCCCTGACTACATCCATCATCGTCACCATCGCCTTTCAAAGGCTTTACGGCCGTCCACCAGCACCTCCTCCTCGAACGTCGCCTCGACCGCCACGTTGCAGCGCCACTGCATCAACCGCTCTGCAGCAAGTCTGCAGGTTACGCTCTAGTTTACCGTAACGCTTTATCCGTTTCGAGCGGAATCGCCATCTCCCGTTCTGAGCCATTTGGATCATCGATTTCTGCGCCGTACCGACTACTTGAGCCTGAACGGCTCCTCGAAATCCGGCTGCCATAGCCAAGCCACCATCTACTGAATCGAAGGCAACCACATCCCGCGGTCAACTCTCCATCGATGCCAATACCACTCGCCCCATAGTCAGCACAATCTTTCGCTCGTCATCACCGAGGCTCCAGTGCTTTTGACGCGGTTAGACAGGCACCACCTTACGTCCTCAGCATCGCTTTACCACGTACACCAAACCCAGTTCATATCTCACACGCCGATCAAAGCATGAGCGTTGCAGTGCAACTGCCACCCAACAACGACATTAGCATCATGTCCACTCCATCCACTTCTGCTCCCCTGGCTTCGGCATCTACTTCCGCAGAACCCATGACACAATCAATTGACCTGACGGATAAGGCTTCCGACCTTCCACCCATGCCCGTTCCATACGAAGGTACGTACACCATCGCGCCACCTCTTTCATTTTAGCCGCCATGTCCTTTCGTTGCTGACCTTCACCTCCTCTCCTCGACCAAACAGACTTCCACTTTTCGCTCGATCTGCCAGCTGAGCTCGATCTCAACGACGTTCAGTTCCTCAGTTCAGCCGATCGCAAGGGAGGTCCATCGAATCCCATGACGCCCGGTCTCACCTCGCATTTTTTGGCTTCAACGCCACAGCCCATGCCGTCCGGCCAGGACGACATCCACATGTCCAGCAGGTCGAACAGCCGCAGGGCAAGTCTCTCAAAGGGCAGCAGGCCAGCATCGCCCAGAATCGGCTCTTCGCGCTTCTCGGAATCCGCCCTAAGGCCGCCTCCGCCTCCTGATTTCGAGCCGTCCGGTCCCAATATGTTTGACCCAGACGCCTTTGCGAATGGCACTCTGTCCCCCTTTGGCATCGGCACACCAGGTTCTGGCGACAACAAGCCTCTTCAAAACGGTCAGCTGTTTGACGCAAAGGAGAAGAACCTTCTGGTCAATTTCTTGGAAGGCTTTGAATGGGACTTTGATCCGAGCCTTCCCGAGGGGATGCCTAGCTTCTCGGCCGCCGCAGCAGAGAGGTCGGCAGCAGCTGCAGAGGCCATGGGTTTCCCCACAGATCTTGGCTCAGCCGCAGCAGCGAGTCGAGACCCCATGCTGCACGAAGGTCCAGCCATGTCAGCAGCAGCACGACGACTGCAGAACAAGGCAGGTTTGGCATCTACGTCATCCGGCTCCACTTCTGGATCGGCGACCGCTTCATCCCAAAGTCCTCACGACACGTCTTCGACCAGCACATCACCGCACGGCTCGACTCGAGGGAACGCGCTGCGACGATCGCACAGCAACAACACCAATAAGGCTCGCTCTTTCCGCCACGATGCGGATCTCGTCAACACGGCCTTTGGCGGTGGCTTGTCGGAATGGTCTTCATCTGCCTCAGCATCGCATCAGCCACCGGCGCAGCATGCGTATCCATCACAGCACGCGGCGGTTCATGACAACTCTGCGACAGGCAGTAAGAGGCACGCGGGTCACTTTAGTGCGGGGGACTCGGACGAGCAGACGCAGGCGGCCCTCGCGCTGGGATCGCTCACGGGCATGCATGCAGAGATGTTCCGTATGAGTGCGGGTCTGGATATTGCGGGCAGCAATGGCAATGACGCCGGCAGCAACGGTACGAAGCAGGGCTTGGTTGCGCAATCCTCGCGGGCGTCGAGCAAATCTGGATCGGCGGCCAAACAAAACACACCGGGCAAGAAGCTCAAGACGGAACACGAGGAGGACGACGACAAGCTCAGTCAGGCGGATGCTAGCGCAGCGAGCAAGAGGGAGCTACTCACCGAGTCAGAGAAGCGTCAGAACCATATTCTTTCAGAACAGAGGCGGAGGAACTACATCCGGGAAGGCTTCAAAGATCTCGTCGTGCTGCTGGACGACGGGCGCAACTTTGGAGCGAGGGCGCTGGGGCTTTCGTCCGGATTCGGTACGGGTGTGGAGGACGAGGGGCTTGACGATCGATCTGATATCGAGGATGTGGTCGACGTGTTGGCCGTGGGCAGGAAGAAGCCGCCGAAAAAAGCCAAGAAGGCTGGTCCGGATGGTGTGCGTCAGCGAGGCAAGGGAAGAGGAAGGGGAGGGAGTGCCGGAGGAGGGGCAGGTAGCAAGAGCGCAGTGCTGTTCCAAGCAGTCGATTTGATCCGCTGGTTAGATGGGAAGAGTAAGGAACTCACGCAGCAGTGTGAGGCATTGGAAGGGTTGGCGGGGATTCAGGAGCCTGAGGCGATTGTGGCTGCGAATCGGCCTGCTGGTGCTGCCAAGGCTGGTTAGATGAGATGGTTTGTTCTGGTATTATCTTCAATGGCATTGTAACAACATTCAGTGATGCAGGGAAGGGACGGTGAGCGGTTGTGTGACGTCTGCCTCGCGTGGTTGGTTCTGAGGATGGCCGGTGTCGTGTGAGAGCGGCATACACGGAAGTGGACTCTGGCTTTTCCGATATCCGAAGAAATGAGAATTTTTGAAAAAGGGTCCTTCGTTATCATCTGTTCTGTTGACCATCTTCTTGCGACAAGCCAACCATCAAAGGGAGCACTGCGTTCGGCAGCCATGGTCGAGACGCACATCCCCACCCTCGCAGGCGACCAGACGCCCCTCATCCAGTCACTACTCCGCTACCCGCCCTCCACCCCACACCTCAACCGCTTCGGACTCGTGCTCCAGGAAGACCCTTCGCGTCAACGCGGGCGCGGAGTGTATGCCACCACCCCGCTCGCTTCCGATACTTTGATAGAAATCAGCCCGGTCCTTCTGTTCCCTCCCGAAGAGTATGCGCGGTTTGGGAGCAGGACACAGCTCGACGGCTACACTTTCATCTGGAAGCGCACCTCGAGCAATGATGGAGGTGCGGCGATCATGGCGCTTGCGTTGGGGTTGGGGTCGTTGTTCAACCACGACGGCGCTAGTCCGAATCTGAAGTGGACGCTGGACTATAATACGCATTCGATCAGGTATACGACCGTAAGGGATATACGGGAGGGCGAGGAGCTGACAATTTCGTACGGGAGTGGGAGGATGTGGTGGGAGCCCGAGTTGTCTGAGGAGCAGAGGAGGGTGGAGGAGGAAGAGTCTAGAAAAAGGCAGGATCCGGTGGAGGAGGCGCTACAGATGGGCAGGATCGGGCTATCTGACGACGAGGACGAGCCTGTCTCGCCGCCGCAAGCGAAAGGCGTAACGAACGGGATCGAACTATCTCAAACCCCTGGACCCAGCACACGCCCCTTCCCACCGCTCTACCGCCTGACCGCAGCCATCGACCCCGTCACCCTACCGCTCACCACCCGAGACGCATGGCTCATCGACATCCCGCCCACCTCCGCCTCGCTGGCGGTCAAGTTCCTGCAAAAACAAGCCTCCGTTCTCCAAAATCGCGACAACGGCCTGCACTCCACTCGGCACCTCCGATCCTTCCGCACCACCCCCGCGCGAACGCAGTTCCTCCTCTGCCTGCACAGCGCCTTCCCGGACCGCGACCGCCTTGTTACTTGGCTAACCCAAACGGCAGATGGAATATTTGGGGATAATCCAAACCCATACGTGGGGCAAGTCCCCGTGATCGCAGCACCGACGAAAGAGCGGCTGGCGGAGTGGCACGCCGTGTGGCCGTGCATAGTGCGCACCAATCTGAAGGAGCTTCAGCCCGGTAACGGCGGGAGTGCGGGGCCGGTGCTGCTAGTTGATCGGAAGCGGGACGAACAGACTTGGACACAAGATCGAGCGAGGCTGCGGTGGGCGGTGAACCGGTTTAAGCGCGTTGTTGCGCTTGCGCGGCATGCTGTCTCCCAGCAGCAGGGCGGTGATAGGCTGAAGGCGATAGCGTCGGCAGTACACGTAACGCACTCGTTCGATACTGCTCGGCGATTCGTTCCCTCTGATCGCGGCGCCGGGTCGTGGACCGAGCGCGAGCTGCGCGATTGGTCCCAGCTGACTGGCCCCTCGGCACCACTCGTCGGACGCATCCAGCCTCTCCCTGCGTCCATCGATCCTGCAGACGCAGCGGCGGTGGAAGAGCACTACGATGCCCAAAAATCACGCAACCTCTCCACGCTCGCGATGACGGAACCCCAATGGTCTGCGTTCAACGCTCCACCCCGCGGTGGGGACGGAAAGAGCACGCAGGCGGCGTACGTTTCGACGGGTTTGTCGACGATGGGTACGATTGAAGTCGACGCGATCGATCAGCGAATCTTGCGAAGGAACCCGCTCAAGCATGCTGCGATCGAAGCAGTTGCGCGTGTATCTGTACTGAGGACACTAGATCGGTCCACCCCAACAACGGCTACTGCTGCGCCAACATCGACACCAAAAGAGTCGGCGTCTTCAGCAGCGTATCCAGGAGCACCAGCTTCCGAAACGGCAGTGGGAGCTGGGGCAGCATCGAACGGAAGCGACTACCTCCTCACCTCTCTTTCGCTATTCACACTCTACGAGCCGTGCGTATACTGCACGATGGCACTGCTGCATTCGCGGGTGGCCGAAGTCTACTTCCTCCTCCCCTCGCCCGGGCGCGGCGGGTGCTGCGGCTCCCAGCTACCCCCGGCTACAAAGTGCGACGCAGGCGACGACGGCGGCATGTACGCGTTGCAGGAGCAGAAGGGTCTCAATCACTCTTTTGCCGTTTGGCGCTGGATGCATCGCCACTTGGAGGAGGAGGCCGACGCAGGCGCGGAGAAGGTCGAGGATTTGGCCGCTGAGTTTGATCTTGGTCGTTTGGATCCCTGAACTCCACGTTCCGGTCACAACACTGTCAATTCACGCGGAGTGTCTTGCGAAATCAGCTTCGTTTTATCAGACAATCATGTTGCGCCGCAGCTTGCGCATTCTAGCTGTTCGGAGATGCATCACTCATCCCGTGTCGCAGGAGCCTTGACCTTCTTATCACCAATCCGAAGCGTGTCACCCGTATCTACCTGATCGAGCTTGAGTCCAGGATCCGCTGCCGACCCATCGTCCTTGGCCACAATAGCAAACGTGGCATCGTCGTCATCATCTTTTACTTGGCCATCCACCTGCGACTGTGCAGTCGGCTTGTAAGCCAGATCGTTAGTATTGGTGTCTGAGCCTGGAGCTTCATTGAACTTGCCATGCCCGTTCATTTGCGTCAACCCGAGCGCGGTAGCCGACGTCTCTTCTGCACTTCCATCCGCAGCCTCCTCTGTTCCGGATGCTGCAGTGGGCCAGGTCGGAACAAGAGGCGCATCCCTGGCATTCGGATGCCGTGAGGGCGACGACTCAGCCATGCTAGACTTCGACATGGCAGCCTCCTGAGACTTGCTAGAGCCATTTGCGGAACTGGCACCGCTCTGTGCACCAACGCCAATACTCGTCAAGATGGGGCTACCGAAAGCCGGCATCTTGAACAGCGAGCTTGCCCTAAATGCACTTGGCGAAGTCTCGACATCGCTCTTTGAAGCTGGTACCGGCTCAGGCGGAGGTGGTGCACTGAAGCTCTGTGGACCCGCTTTCTGCATCGAAGGGATACCGGGCACAGCCATCATCGTGGCTCGGCCTGGCTGCTTCTTAATGCCCGACCCGATGCGTGGCGATGACACTTCCGCAGGCATAACAGCAGCGTAAGACTGCTCAGGTTTCGCGCCAGATTTGTCAGGCGTTGCAGCTTCTGCTAGAGCGGCACTCTGAGCCTGATCGTCGGCATCTTGTCCTTCGGTCGATCCAGCTGCTTGCGTCAAGACTGGTGGCACCTCTGGCAGTTCTGCCTCTGACTGGTTGGCTGCATTGGCTGCCGGACTAACGTGCTGCTCTGAAGCATTTTGCTTCAGTGTGTGGGACTCCGTATTGTCAGAAGCTTTGCCTGTCTCGCTATCCCTAGGTTGCTCGGGCATCAGTGCCTTCGAGGGAAAGCTACCAGCGTGAACAGCAGCCTCATCGGTCAGGGGAGAAGCCTCGGATGCAAGCGCGGCTTCCGGCCTGGCCGGTGCTGTGACGTCGCTGTCCGACAGACCAGATGCAGACGCAAGCCCAGTTGTGGCAGCGGGTGCGGGAGGAATAAACGAAACGCCGCCGCTGCTGCTCTGCCCTGTCGATGAGATGCTGCTGGTGGTCGTCTTGCGACGTGGCAGTGCTGGTGGCGTCAAACCTGTGGATCTTTCTCTGCTCTTGGACTCGTCATCCTTGTCCTCGTCACTCTCGTTGCGGAAGGCGGGTGCGGGAGGCGTCAACGAAGGGACATCCATATCCCACGTGCCGAGCCGGTTCGAAGCATCGTCAAAAGACTTCGCAGAGGGCGCGGTCGAGACGGCAGCCCTCGAAGCGGCGGCAGAGCTGCTGTCAAACCCATGCACCTTCTTAGAAGCTCTGAGCTCTCGATAGGGCTGCCGGTTGCTCGAGTTGGAGTGCACGCTGGCATTGTCGTCGTCTGTATCCGTCAGATTTGATCGCGTGCCTGCATATACGTTCGGCAAATTCTGCTTGTCGCGGGCCGCACCGCGTGTATCCTCTGGACTCGCCTTGTCGAACCCGAGGCCAAAGCTTGTAGGATCGGGCGGACTACTGGCAAGCCAAGCTGATTTGCCAGGCACGAGCGACAAACGGCTAGACTGAGACCGAGTGATGCCAGCTTGGTCCGATCGCTCGTCGTTGCCATCTTCTGCTTGACCACCGCGTCGAGCTTCGGTTCGTTTCGTGTTCCAGTTGGTCCAACCTCTTCGGATGGCGTCTTTTGCATCACGTGCAGCTGCCTGTCTCGACTCCTTGTCCGCCATGCTCGCCTTGGCTTTGTTCCACGAAGTCAACAGCATTGACGAAGTGGAGCTGGCGAGTGCGCCTTGAGACTCGTTCGTGCCTCGGTCGCTTTCGTTGAGACCGTACCGACTGCGCTGGACGCTCGAGAGGGCAGAGGCAGCATCCTGTCGCGGTGCGGGTCGTTCCTCTCGTGCAGAGCTCGTCGGCTTGCGCGGTGGGGGAGGAGGCGGCATGACATTCTGCGTCGAGCGGCTGGAGAGGCTGGCACCGCCCACGGCCCCCTCGTCCGTACCTCTCGATCTCTGGTGAGAAATGTCCGCAGAAGGGGCGCTACTCAACGGTTCTGTTGACCCTGCGGCTGGAAGGGCGTCACGAAGATTCTGTGTCGGGTCTGAATTGACGGCATCGGACCTCGAACTGCGGATGGAAGATCTCGTACTGTGAATCAGGCTGGATGGGCCGTCGATCAGATCTGGCTCGTCGTCACCATCACGCAGCGACGGAAGCCCCAGCCTTGAGGCAGCATCATGAGTCGGCGCAACAGATTTCTCGGCGTTCTCGAGCGATAGCACCGGCTCGGAGGCGCTGGACACGACCAAAGACACAGCGCTAGAGTCCAGATCCTTCGCTGAGCTACCTTGCTTTGCATCGCGCGAGGTGTCGGGGAGCCCCTCATCCTGTGTTGCCGACGAGGTTGGGCTTGAGCGGATGGAAGCGGGGCGGGCTGAAGAATCAGACACTGTGCGCGTGGCAGCATCGCTAGGCACAGCAAGAGCCGAGTCGCTCTTGCCGGAGATGCTGGCTGAATACGAGCGTTGGGAGGGACGTTCGATGCTGGCATTGCCGAGCGCCAAGCTGCTTTGTTCTCGGCTTGATCTTCCGCCCAAGGTAGCGGCTCCCAGTCCGAGAGTCGACAGGCCGGATGAAGAGCTGAGACTGGCTGCAGAGGATTTAGACCCGCTGCCAAACCACGTCCTGCGCTTGTTGCCCTGTGCATCTTGGCGAGGCGGTGAACCGCTCATGCTGCCGCCACCTGCAGCGAGGTCGCGATTCAAGAGATCGCTCAGACCTGCAGCGGCAGGCGAAGAAGTGCGAGCGGCTTGCAGCGACGGTTCTGACAGCCTGGTCAACGGATCAAGTCCACCCTTGCGATTTCGCAGAGCTTCTTTGGACGCAGCGCCGGCATTAATTGAGCTTGCTTGGCCGTTCTCGTTGGCAAGTGCATCATGCAGAGTCGGCGCATTTGCACGATTGGGCGAAGACGGCGTAGCCGTGCCAGAGACGGGCGCGCTTGCCGTCCCCACTTTATTGGCCGCAAGTAGATCCGAAGTCTTGATGGCGCCCACTACGCTCTTAGCGTCTCGCTGTGGCTGTGTTGAAGCTGCTGTAGCGGGCGCCGCTGCACTTGCTGTAGCTGACGAGTCCTGGGCTTCGGCTCGCAGCGCGTCTGCCTTCTTGGCAGCATCGGCAAAGATGCCACCGCGCAAGGGCAGCGAGCGTGTGTCAAAGAACGAGATGTCATCCATGTTGGGAACCACGATGGACTCGCTTAGAAGTTCCCTCAGTCTATTTTCGATGAGTCGGGTGACCATACCCCATTGCACCTTCCTCTCGCTGACAACGGGCTCAATGTCGACGTCCATCTTCGGCATGGTGGTAAAACCAAACCAGAGGCGATTGCTGGGCGGACGTTTGACGTGGAGAAGTAAGTTCCCCTCGAGGGATCGGAGCACGACGGCGAGCACGATGGGAATGTTGTACGGCTTGAAGCGAGAGCCCAAGGAGAGGGTCAACGTAGTCGCGATGGTGATGCGGATCTCGCCGACATAGTGGACAGCGACCTCCATGCTCGCTTCTCCTTCGCTGGTGAGGGCCTTGAGCATGGGCCTGCTGAATCCCGGAGCCCTGCGGCCGACGTCGACTTCGACGACCTTGATGTCGCCGAGGAAGCCGGGCGTCTTGACGCGGTTCATCTTTTTCATCATCTTTGAGGTGATGTAGTCTTCGAGCCATGCGGTGCGGTAGACCGAGAAAAAGATGCGACCGACAAAGGCGTTGAGCCAGCGCAGTGGGAGAGGATCGGGGAGGCTGTCGAGCGAGACGAGCAGCGAGGCCATGTCTTCTTGAGAGAAGGTAGGCCCGACGGGATCGTCGATCTTGCCAAAGAAGCGGGCTACCGAATCGATAGGGCCGTCGTCGGAGAGGTTGGAGGAGAGGCTGGGATCGGGCAGGAGGGAAGCCTGGAGTAGCGCGTGGTACCAGTCCTCCATGATGTAGTTGTTTTTGCAAAAGAGGAACCACTGAGGCCTTCTGCGGCTGAGCTTGGATGTGCCTGTGGATGATGAGTTGCGAGTGGAACCGACGATGCGGATGGCATTCCTCTTCATGAAGAGCTCTCCATCGCGAACGACGGCGCGCTTTGCTTTCTTCCAGGCTGACCTGGGGTGGAAGCCTTGGTGATCGGCTGCTGCGTCTCCAAGTTGCTCGTCGTCCGTGCCAGTAAGGGGATGCTCGGCATCGAGTTCGCCAAGTGTATCACCAAGACCGGCGACAAAGATGCTGACGCGCTTTCCGCGGAGGTCGATGGCAGCATGGCACTCGGTGTTGGGACTTGCGACATC
Organism: Sporisorium exsertum; assembly: GCA_928724755.1. Classification (NCBI taxonomy): domain Eukaryota; kingdom Fungi; phylum Basidiomycota; class Ustilaginomycetes; order Ustilaginales; family Ustilaginaceae; genus Sporisorium; species Sporisorium exsertum. The sequence goes on from CAKMXK010000004.1 coordinate 885,256, forward strand.
GTCGGAAGAGTAGAGGTAGAGTATGGGCGATTTGAGAATGCAGTAAAAGTTCTCTTTGCCGGCGGTGCCCGTGGGAGCTGCAGTGTTTGCGGCTGTGGAAGCCGTCGAACGAGCGTTTTGTGCGTCGCTTGTGGGTTTTTTGTTGGCGGCTCTGCCTAGACGATAGTCAAGAATGCCCCTATACATCTGCGACATGTATCCGGATCCCGCATTTGTCGCGTTGGGTTTTGAAGCGGAGGCGGCGGAAGATGCGGGCGCAGCATCGACAGCGTGAGCGGCTGTGCCTTCGTCTTCTGACTGAACACGACTTGCATCGGACTCGCTGTCGACCAGCGAGGCCGGAATGGCGGCTGGAGTGTTTGCACTACCGGATGGAGCGGAAGCATCTTTGTCGGTCTCAAAGGTTGGGCGCACAGTGAGCCAGCCGGAAGAAAAGGGCTTGGGTGTGTTGGAAGCAGCTGGACCGGGTCCAAGGCGTTTAGCTGTGGGAGGAGCAGTAGCGTCGCCTTGTGGGTAATCCTTGCCTTTGGCGTTTTGGATTTCGGCATGGATGGCAGCGTTGCGTGCAGCGAGATCGAGTGCGGCGAGCTTCTTTTCGTGGGTGAGCTCGACATCGGCGTCTATGGTGGGCGGACCTGATGGATGTTCGGAGGGCACATTGAAGTAGAAATGCAGCACGACTGCGACAATGCAGAGCGGGAGGAAGGTGACTCCACCGAGGAGGTAGTAGAAGGCCTCTCGCAGCATGGTGACTGCAGCAACGCTCGCTCAGAACCGTCTGGAGAAAGTGCCGGAGGATGTGCCAGCGGCCAATTACCCGACCATTCCGATGATGAGCCCTAGTACGATGATGTTGGTGGCGTGGGGAGAAGGAAGGAAGGAAGCAAGGAGGAAGAGATCGTTCCAGGAATGACCTGGATGTGGACGGAGGACAAAGCGCAGAGGCTGAGGAGCGCTTGAACCCTTTCCTGAGCTCGTCGAGCATTCGGAAGCAGCATGACTTGGCTCTCGTTTGACTTGACTAAGCCACGTCAGGATGCACCTCTTGGCCTGTCACAAACTGTGACTGTAGACAGAAGTGGGGGAATTGTCACCATGCACGCCGAGATGCAGCGGGAGGACCGACACGACATTTTTTTGACTCGCTTGTTGTGGACGTGTGCCAATCTGACATTTTCGTGAATTTTCATGTTCATCTCCAACGTCCGCCTTTTTCAGCGCGATGCTGCTTTGACTGTTCTGCTGTGCGTCTCAGAGTCTGAGCGTCGAGGTGGAGCAGCAGGCACAAAGCACAAAGCACAGAGCAACACCAGAAGCGCACGCACACGCAGCTCTACACATACACACGCTCGCCTCTTGTTTCTCTCTTCTCGACACGCTGTCATCCTCCAACCTGATCCTCCCATCTCCTGCTACAACACGTCAACAACATGGATGAGAAGTACGGTGAGTTACCAGGCTTGCTCATCAGCATTGCCCCAATCTAGCGTACTGATCTCTATCGCATTCAACGCCGCTATCTGCCTACACAGACGCCGTCATCCTTGGCACCGGTGTGACCGAATGTGTGCTTTCTGCACTCTTGTCCGTCGATGGCAAGAAGGTCCTCCACATCGACCGAGGTCAGGTCTACGGTGGCGAGATGGCCTCGCTCAACCTCACGCAGCTCTACGAAAAGTTCCGCCCGGGCGCAGAGCCTCCCAAGGACTGGGGCCGCGACCGTGACTGGGCCGTTGACCTCATCCCCAAACTCATCATGGCCAACGGTGAGCTCACCCAGATGCTCGTCCACACCGACGTCACCCGCTATCTCGAGTTCAAGCAGATCGCCGCCTCGTACGTCTACCGTGACGGCAAGATCGCCAAAGTCCCTGCCACCGAGATGGAGGCCGTCCGTTCTTCGCTCATGGGCTTGTTCGAGAAGCGCAGGGCCAAGAAGTTCTTCGAGTTTATCCAGAACTGGCGCGACTCGGACCCCGCCACCCATCAGGGCCTCGACCTCGACTCGGACAGCATGGTCAAGGTCTTTGACTACTTTGGCCTCGAGCCGGGCACCAAGGACTTTATCGGACACTCGATGGCGCTCCACCTCGACGACTCGTACCTCCAGCGCCCCGCCCGCGAGACGTACGACCGTATCATCCTCTACACCTCGTCCATGGCGCGCTACGGCAAGTCGCCCTACATCTACCCGCTCTACGGTCTCGGCGAGCTGCCTCAGGCTTTTGCGCGTCTCTCGGCCATCTACGGCGGCACCTACATGCTCGACAAGCCCGTCGACGAGATCGTTGTCGACCCCGAGACTGGCAAATTTGTCGGTGTCCGCAGTGGCGAAGAGACCGTCAAGGCGGATATGGTGATTGGCGACCCGAGCTACTTCCGCTCTGGTGTCGCTGGCAAGGACAAGGTGCGCGAGACGGGCAAGGTGGTGCGTGCCATCTGCATTCTCAAGCACCCCATCCCCAACACGGACAACTCGGACTCGGTCCAGCTCATCATCCCGCAGAACCAGGTGGGCCGCAAACACGACATCTACATTTCGGGCGTCTCGAGCGCACAAAACATCGCCGCTCGCGACTTTTATGTTGCTCAGGTCTCCACCATTGTCGAGACGGACAAGCCTGAACTCGAGCTGCGTCCCGGTCTCGACTTGCTCGGTCCCATCCTCGACAAGTTTGTCTCGATTAGCCCGCTCGAGGAGCCTATCGAGAGCGGTAAGGAGGATAACATCTTCATCACGCGTTCGTACGACGCCACTTCGCACTTTGAAACCGTCGTCGAGGATGTGCACGACGTCTGGAGGCGCATGACCAACGGCCAGAAGCTCGTGCTCAAGAAGCGGGACGACTCGGAGGGTGCCCAAGTGCAGGCCTAAGCAATTGATCTTCGCCATTTGCTTTCATTGGGTTACCGCATTCGTTTTACCCTGTTCTTGCTCCTGTGACGTTTGTGCCCAGAGACCACTTTTCCTTTCGTTTTTCGTTTCGCCCCCGTGCGCTGTCTTTACCCTATAGCTCTCTTCCAAGAATAGCATCCATTCGACATGTCAGTGCGAGTCAATGAGGTGTGAGACCGTCACAACAGCCTCGAGTCGTGTGGAGTGGCGTCGACTTTCCCGTGCGAGAAAATTATGAGATAGATGAGCCGGCAGGCCGGTTCTCGGTCTTTCAACCACAGCCGCGCAGCTTGCACTTTGAAATGTGAATGTGGGGGTCGCTCAGCGCTTCTGACACCATCGAACCTGGTTCGCTCCACTCTCATTTCTCCATCCACCTTCACATCTTACGCATCAGAGTCTAAGCACGTCTCCACTTATAGAGCAAGGTCGACCATCGCCACCATCAGTCATATATACGACCACAATGGCGGACGACAACACCAACAGCGCCGGCGAGGCATCCACCTCGTCATCCGCGTCCAGTTCGTCTACTACTGCAGCAACGCCACAGCGAGTCAACGATCGATCGCAAATCTTGGCACAGGCGACACGCTTCCTCACATCGGCCAATATCTCCGAATCCGCCTCTGACGACGACAAGCGTGACTTCTTGCGGTCCAAAGGCTTGACGGAGGACGAGATCACACGTGTGTTTCAGGATGCAAAGTCGCCCGTCGAGGGCCTTCATCGCAACATCCCGCAGCAGCAACCTGGAGACCTCGACCCGTTCGAGCTAGCTGCGCGCCAGTTCGACGACCCCATAAACGCAGACGCGCTCAAACTTCCGCCCAAATCGTATCCCAACTCCCCGCTGGCGCTGTACTACGACCCGCCCGCCTCCCATCCAGCGCAGACCCCGCCGTCCAGCCATCCAGCGCAGCAGGGCGGAGCCACTTCGCCACTGACACGGTACCAGGTGCTGCTGCAGTTCTTCCGCACGCTGAGCTACTTGATGATGCTCAGCGGCGGTCTCACTGCTCTGCTGGTTTCAGCGTATCGGGCCTACATTTTGCCCAAGATCACCGCGATGTTCGATGCACGCAGTATTGTGCTCAAGCACCACATTGTGCTGTTCGACCGCCTGCGAAGCAACGTTGCGAGCCTTGCTACGTATGTGCCTGTCCAGTACTCTCGGGTTGGGGTGGACGACAGCGCCGCAGCTCCAGCGAGTGGTGCGGTTGGTGCAGTGTCGCCCCCGCTCAAAGGCGTGCTCAAGAAGGTGCATTTCCACGACGAAGTCGACGCTGCAAAGGACAGCGAAAAGGAGGGGGTCAAGTCGACGCAGCACGGAAGCGAGAAGGTGGTGATGCCAGGGACGGATGTGGTAGTCGAAGCAAAGACGCCCCTGCTCTCCGAGACTGAGGGGTCCGAGTCCGATACGTACGCCGTCGAGGGTGAAGAACCCGAACAAGCGGCACCGAAGCTCGACCCAATCGACCTGATGGCGCCGATGCGGGAGAGCATGGCGCGTCTCGCCGCAGCGCTCAAAGCCGACCTCTCCGGCCGTCCCACCGTTGCTCCCGCCACTAACCCCCGAGCAGCGAGCGTCGCGAGCGTCGCCGACGCCGGATCGGGCTCCGACGAGTGGGAGGACGACTCTTCCTCCGACGGCCACGACTCGGACCAAGACGACGATGGGCTCGAATTCGACCCCTACGGCGCCTACCAGAAGAAGCACAAGCACACCCAGTCCTCTTCTTCCGCTCAAGCTACTGCGGGCTCCGGCTCGGCAAGTCTCGCCAACCTCAAATCGACGCTCGTGAGCCTGAACGCGGATATCTCGACGCATGCGTTTACCGCGACTTCGGCGTCAGCGGGGGGAATGGGAGCGGGAGCGTTTCGGTTTGGGCCAGGAGCGGGAGCGGGAGCGGGGGGCGCTGAGAGTCCGAAGTCCGGAGACCTGGGCCAGGTCAAGGCTGAGATTCGCAGTTTGAAAGGGCTGTTGTTGAGTAGGAGGAACTTTCCTTCGTACGGCGCGAGGCCGCCGCCGCTTCCTGCGGCTGTGGCGGGGGGCGTCGATGGTAGGGCTGGGTCGGCTGTTGTTTAGTAGGATGTGGCTAGGTGCAATCGATGCTCTTCAGGCTTTTGATGATTCGATCGAGATATTTGAGAGTGAAATGATCGGATCGGATTGAGTTCGAGAGACTGTGTGCGAATGCGAGTGCGAGTGCGAGTGTGAATGCGATGGAGAATGAATGACTGCCAATGCGAGATGCGACAAAGACCTGACTTGCAGAGACCGAATGAACAATGGCGTGCAATGGAAGCTCGACGGGATCACTCGATCAACGTGCTCAGAACCCTCAAAAAACGCCGGTCAACCCTGAGAGCTAGTCTCGCCAACACCGTAGCGAACATGAATGTCTTTCGCCGGAAGCTGTTGGATGTCTGCAATCTGTCAACATCCCCGCGCCGAACGATGCGAGATGTGAGCAACACTTTCTCCTTTCAAGACGCAGCAGTTCGAACATCGTTGGCGTCGTCACTCACCTTATCGAAAACGACTTGAGCGCTGTCCTTGACTTTATTGTACTCGGTGAGCAGGGCGATGTACTCGGCGACGATGTGTTCAGCTCCTTGGGCGGGTAGGTTTGCTTCTGCGCGGACTGCGTTGTGCGTTTTCAGTCGTTCGCTACAATCCGCTTCGCCGCCATTGCGCTCATCGTCAGCATCTTTGCCGGTTTCCACCTGAAGAAAGATGGGCTACTCACTTGAGAATGAGCTCCATGTCAGCAACGTCTTGCTGCAGCTCAGCGAGGGTTCGAGTGCGCACTTCGCGCCGAGCAGCAGCCGCCGCCGTGCTGCTCGATGCTGCTGGACCCTGCTGCTGCGGTACTGCGGTTGGACGTCGTCCCTCGAGCCCGCTCAGTGGTTTGAAGGGGGTTTTGAGCACCGAAGACGACTCGTCCCCGCGGGTGGGGCGGGCAGGCGTTGCGCTCCGAGCAGCTTTGGATGGCGAGGCCGACCTACGCATGATGTGTCGTAGCGGAGAGAAGGGGGGACTGCCGAATGAGGTGCATGATAGGTGGATGATGGGTGCTGGTGGTGGGAGGGATAGAGAGAGCTAAATGAAGTCGTCGGTCTTCACACGCCCATAACGGAGATTCCGAAGACGCTTCTATGATGCTGTCAAAAAAGGGTTGGAACGTCAATTCTACGTTCTCAACACCAACTTCTGCTCAATAACGTCGAAAGCTCTTCATGAACGTAAGCAAATATATCATTCAGAACGCAACACTGCACGCATACAAGGCACGCAAGGAAGAGGAAAAGCGGTTCAAAGAATCTCTTTCGTTTCAGGGTCATAACAGTTTAGCAAGTAGACATCATAGCAGCGCGAACGAAGATAGAGCTACCCGGTTGGTATCGAGGAATCTGCTTAGTAGTTGTCGTTGTTGTTTCCGCCCGATCCGTAAGAGGAGTCATTGCCACCATAGCCGCCGCTGTTTCCGCCACGGCCGCCACCGCTGCCGTAGCTGTCGGAATCGTTTCCGTAACCGCCACCCTGGTTGCCCGAGGACCCGTAGGAGTCAGAGTTGTCGTTGCCATAGCCGCCTCCGCTACCGCCGCGGCCAGACGACCCGAAACTGTCCGAGTTGTCGTTTCCGTAGCCGCTGTTGCCCGATCCACCTCTAGATCCGTAGCTGTCGCTCGAATCGTTGCCGTAGCCGCCGGAGTTTCCACCGCGACCGCCAGAGCCGCCGAACGACGAGGAGTCGTTGTTGTTGTTGCTGCTGCCATAGCTGTCGCTGTTGTTGTTGGAGCCGTAGCTGTCGTTGTTGTTGCTGTTGCCTCCGTAGCCGGAAGACGAGTTGTTCGAGCCGTAGCTGTCGTTGTTGTCGTTACCGCCATAACCGGAGGACGAGTTGCGGCTGCTCCCATAGCTGTCGTTGTTGCTCTGGTTCCCATAGCTATCATCGTTGTTTCCCCCATAGCCAGAGGACGAATTGTTGGAGCCCTGGTCGTTGTTGCCGCCAGTGAACTGGCGGATCGCGTCCTTGCCCTGGTCGGAGCTGGCGAACTCCTTGGCCTTGTTGATGAAACCTTCCATTTTGTGATATGAGTGTTTGTAATGTTGCGATGAAAGTGGTTTGTTGGGGAAGTGATTTGTGGATAGGAAGTGGTGCATAAGCTGGGAAGGCGGCTGATTATATACCTTTCAGCAAGGTCCTGCCGAATGAAATCCGAAGCTGCTTTCAGCCACAGCGAGCGCAGCAAGCCTGCGTCTACCGCACCTCTTGCCTTTCCGCTCACAGGCAGAGGGTGGTGACAAGCTATCCTCAAGAAGTGGACATGGCCGGTGCGGTGCTCACGTTGCACCGTGCGCAGAGGTCGTTGCCTCATCGGATGCCCAAGTGACGTTTCGCGCACTCGCGGCTCTGGCTCTCTCTCACGCATGCACGCATAACACACGCGAAGCGAGGGAAAGGCCGATGCGTCGCAGCTGCTATTCCGAGGCAACAGGAACGAACACTGGCACTTGAGCGGTCAGGAGAGAAGCATGGGAAGAAGCGATAACTTGCCCTCGTGCCCGTGGGATGCCTCGCTTCTTCTCTCCTCGCTCTCCTCGAAAGCGAGCTCTCGACACGTCTCCTTCCAATCTCTGGCGCTTGCTCTCTCGACGTCTGGTAGTTCAATGTTGTCGCCAGAGGAAGATTCGATGCTCGACAACAATGCCAAAGCGCTGCAGCCTGTACGATAATACTGCAGGTGTGTTTGAAAGGGCTAGGCCTTCAAGCCGGGATAGAATGAGGCTATGATGAATTGACAAACCGGCCTTTGCGCTTTGACGCCCACGGCCCGAAAGCCAGCCCAGCTCGCTTGTACTGACCAGGCGATGCGGCCACTGACAGCATCGTGGTCGCGCTAGAGAAGGTGGCAGACAGAGGGAGGGGAAGAGAGCAACACAGGCCGTCACTGAGCTGGACAGGTGACAGAAGAACAACACTCAGACCACGCTTTCTTTCTTTCCCCTGCGCGCACACTCTAAAGTCATTTTCTCCCCTTTCTCGCAACGTGAGAGTGACGCCAGCGGTGTATCCGAACCGCAGGTTGAAGGCAGTAGGGCCAGACGAGCTGGACCGTGCGCTCTGCTATCCTCCACCTTTCGTTGTTCTCCACTCACGCACAGTTGGCGTTCAGCTCTTGCCTGATTTGGCGACCTTTTGCGTCAAGAATGACATGTCACTCGTCGCATGCATCTTTGGCCCGCTGCATACAATCATGCTGCTATTTGCATTCGCAAATACGACGAAAGCGCTACCTGAAGGCTGTGCTTTCGTGTTGATTGTGAGGTTTATCATTTTCGGCGATGACGAACGTTTTGCCTCCCCGCTAAGCCGCAGAGGATGATGGCCTGGACTCGTGCACTTCCCGAGCTTTTCTCGGCGGTGACCGCTCCGACTCTGTCGTTGCTCGTGCGGAATGGGCACGTGCAGTCTGAAAACATCGGGGAACGTTGTTGATAGCCTAATGAAGCTCCAGTGCACCACGACTCGAGCCCGTGAAAGAGGGGAACTTTGCCCGCTTTGAAATGGAACTCGAGATCTGTCGTGCACATGTCCTGGGGCGCTTATCGCAATTCCTCCGTTCGCCGCCTTTCACGACATCCCGAGAATTTTTGTCGAAGGCAAGGCAGAGTATAGCTGTACAAACAGCGAGGACGGCTGGCGGAGTTGGGATTGATCGCAACCCCTTGGGTAGACATGTGGCGAGCGCGAGCCCCTTCTGTCGAGAAGGCTTGTGCAGCGGCTACGCAGCCTTAGGCCGATGCCATGCATGTCTGTGCATGACCCGGACTGCCTTCGTGGGAGACCTCGAAACAGAGAGAGGGTTCGTGTGGCCTCGTCCCGAACGCATCTGGAGAATTGGCAAGATTGTTCAGAAGCGTCGGCCTCACACATCGTATGCCGTTGTAGATCGGTCGATCGGCACGTCCAGAAGCCGATTGTGTCTATTTTCCTTTTACTTTTCCGGTCCACATTTTCTGACCGCTTTCCCTGCCTCGAACTATTGTGAACCTTCATGCAACCTTTATACTGTGCCTCGCGATTCGTCTGACACAATCGCATCGACTGCTTTGGAGGGTAACATGTAAGCAGGAGGTTGGTCGCCCGGTAACCATCACGAACACAAATAGCCTGCCTCTCAGAGTGAACAGGAAACGTGGGATAACTGGATCGCCGATGAGCCAGCCGATTCGAACAGATGCAAGGCTCGCTCAGATCGACAGTATCAGTGCGAAGCCGTGTCGCAACTCGGGAAACGCACCGACCACCAAGCTCGGTTCTTCGCAGAGGTACCGAACCTCTCGTTGCCTTCAATCACCATTGACTCGACATCACATCCGCAGAACTTCCTATCTCTCCACATCACAGAACTGCCCGACTCTGCTGCTCAGCCCATCCCATGGCTCATATCATTCGAACGCCGACTCGACACGGACACCTCAAGTAAGCAAGGCTCGGCACGATGGCGGACGCAGAGGCAGCCGAGCGCGCCGCAAAGGCAGCTCGAGCTCGAGCAAAACTAAAAAAGCATCAGGCTCAGAAGAAGGCAGCGGCTGCGGAGACCGAAGCAGGCAGCAGCGCCGACAGAGAAACCGATACCTCTGCTGCAACAGAGGCAGAGGGCAAATCGACTCCCGACGACGCCGCTTCCATCACCGAGAATGGCGCGATGGAGCCCGAAGCTGCAAAACACCAACAGGCTGACAAGAACGGTGAGGCTCCCATTCACAGCGCAGAGCTGCAAGAAGCTCGGCGCAAGGTCGCCTCTCTGACGTCGCAACTCGAAAGCACGCAGGCGGATCTGAAAAAGGCGAACGAGCAAGCCTCATCGCTCAAAGACCAGCTCAAGCAGCTGAAGGAAGAAGCGCAATTTACGACAGAAGCTTCCCAACGGTCAATAAAGGCAGCAACCGACAAGGCCAAAACGGATCTCCATCAGCAAGAGGTAAAAACAGCCGAGCTTCAAAAGGAGCTTCAGAAGCAGCGTGACCTTCTGCAGGCTGCCGAGAAGGAAGCGCTCGCATCGAAAACCAAAGTTTCTGATATCGAATCTTTGCAAAAGAAGGACGCCCACGAAACAAAGTCGCTCAAGGACCGCTTGACACGTCTCGAAGCCGATCACCAAAAGGCTGAAGATCGTTCCTCGCAACTCGAGACTCAACTGTCAGAGACTCGCAAGGCAAGCGACAAGGCATCGACGGAAGCAAAAGAAACAGCTGCTAAGCTGAAAGAGGCCGAAAGCAGGGCCAAGGATGCCGAAGCCAAGGTCGCGTCAGGGTCTCAGAGTGCCAAACAGCTCCAAGAGGACAAGGCCAAGCTACAGCGCGATGTACAAGAGCACAAGAAGCAAGCAGACGATCTCCGCAAAGAACTCAGTACCCACCAGACGACCATCCAGGATCTCGAAAAACAGCTCTCCGATCCAAGCAAGGCCAACCAGATCGACTCGCTGAACAAGCAGATCGCCGAAGCCACCAAAAAGATCTCGAGTCTAGAAGCCGATTTGACCAAGAAGGAGCAGAGTCTCAAGAGCTCTTCGTCAGGCAGCGAGAAGCTGGCAAAGCAAATCACGCAGCTCGAGCAGGAGGCAAAGGCAGCGAAGTCGGCTCTCACTGCGCTCGAAGCCAAGCTAGCCGAATCTACGGATCGCGAAGCAAAGGTCAACTCCTCCCTGCAAGAGACCGTGGCCAAGACTGCTGAGCTCGCATCCCAACGCGCCGAACTCGAAGACAAGCACACCAAGGCTCAAGCTGAGATCCAGTCTTGGACGAGCAAAGCCGAAGCGCACACGCGATCGCTAGCAAAAAGCGAAAAGCTGGCCAAGGAGCTTGAAGCTACCAAGATCCAACTGTCGACCGCTGAAAAGGGCCGCACCGAGTCTCTCGACAAGATCAAGGACCTCAACGACAAAATCGCCAAGGCTCAGAGCGATCATAAGACACTCCACGCGTCAGCCACCAAAGTAAAGGAGGAGCTCGAAGCGTCAAAAGAGCAGGTGCTGTCCTTCCAGACCAAGGAGAGCGAGTGGCTTGCCAAGCACAAGGAACTCGAAAGTGCCAACGCCTTGGTCCTCGAGGACTTAACTGCTCTGCGTTCAGAGGTCGACACCCACAAGGCCGGCAACGCAGCGGCCTCGAAGGAGCTTGCTGCGGTCAGCTCCAAGCACGACCAGGCCCACAAGGAGCTGCAGCAGGCACTGCAAAAGCTCAAGGAGGCCAGCGCCACGACCACGGAGCACGAAAAGCAGATCGCCGACCTCACATCGCAGCTTGCCTCGTTCAAGCGCGAAGCAGAAAAGGTGCTGGAAGGAAACAAGAGCTTGCAGGCCAAGCTCGATGCAGAGGTCAAGGCGCACGAGCATTCCGAGGAGACAGCTAAGGAGACCCAGTCGAAATTAGAGACGGCCACCAAGCGCGGCGATGATCTGGACAAACGAGTTCAGTCGCTCGCCTCGGAACTCGACAAGGCTACTGGGGCTCACAAGCAAGCGCAGTCAATCGCAGCTGATCGATTGAAAGACGTAGAGGCTGCCAAAAGCGAGATCTCGGAGGTCAGCACAGAGCTCAAGGAGGTCAAGGCGGCACTAGCCAAGGCCGAGGATACCAGCAAGAAGCTTGAGGGCGACAAGGTGACGCTGGACAAGGCCATCACAGATCTGCGCAAAGAGAAGCAAGCTTTTGCGGAGAAGCTCCAAGCATTGACGGCAGACCTGGAAAAGTCCAAGAGCGAGTATCGTGACGCCGTCAGTCAGTCTGAGCAGCACCGAGCCTCTTCCGAAAAGAAGGAAAAGGAGCTCTCACAAAGCAAGCAAACAGTCCAAGCTCACGAGGCGACCATCGCCGACTGGCAGGACAAGCACAGCAGTCTCGAAAAGTCGTCCGGCCAGCTAGCAACAGACAAGGCAAAGCTGGAGAAGGAGCTGGAAGCTTCCAAAGTGGATGCGGCTGGGCACAAAACGGCCGCTGAGCTCATGATCAAAGACATCGAGGCTCTGAAAGGCAAGCTTTCCAGCTCTGAGGCTCGTTTGCTCAAGGCAACGGATGAGACGGCTGCCGTCAAGGCTCTCAACGATGAACTGCAAAGCAAGCTGCAAGCTCAGGGTAAGGAGCTCGAGGCGACTCAGTTGGAAGCTCACGCTCACGGCAAATCTGCACAGGAGAAGGCAGAGAAGATCAAGTCGCTCGAGGCCCAACTTACCGAAGGGAAAGCTGAGCTCGCTAGATCCGCTGACGAGGTTGCTGCCGCGAAGTCACAAATCGCTCGACTTCAAGGGGATGTTCAGAGCAAGGCGAAAGAGCTCGCGGCGTCTCGAGCCGAACTCAAAGCGAGCAAGTCTTCTGCTGAATCCCAAGCGAAGGAAATCGACGCACTCCTAACCAGGCTTAAAGAGACAGATGCCAAATTGGCGAAGTCTACGGAGGAAGCGACCGCCTCCCAGACGCGCCTCAAGCAGCTTGAGAGCCAGCTCAAGGCGAAAGGCAAAGAACTCGAAGGCAAAGCGTCGGAAGCCTCTGAGTCCAAGTCCAAGTCCGAGCAGCTCACAAAGCAGCTCGAGACATCCAAGCAGCAGCACTCCGACCTGCAAGGAAAGTTCAAAGAGCTCACCGCAGCCCACGCAGACCTTTCACAGCTGCACGAGCAAAAGACCAGGGATCACGACGCAGTCCAAGCCGAGCTCAAGGAGAAGGCTGTGCTTGTCGACAAAACGTCCAGAGATCACGAGCAGGCACGTGCGGAGGCGGATAAGTTGTCTCAGAGCTTGAACGAGTTACGCAGTTCGCACGCCGACGTCAAGCAGAAATGGCAGGACGCCGAAGCACGGCACAAGACCCTTGCTGCAAAGCACGACGAGCAGCAGAAGGCAGCTCAACTTCAGTCAAAAGAATTCGAGGCTGCGCGGGCTCAGATTGCGGACCTCGAGGCGAAGCTGTCTGTCTCCAGCGCTGCTCACGAGAAGGCAGCTTCAGAGCTCGAGGAGAAGAATCAACTCCGACAGGACCTCGAAGACAAGCTTCAGACGGCCACCGAAGAGATCGAGAAGCTGACCGAGCAGGCTGCTGCACGCGACAAAGATCTCAAGGCCAAACAGGACGAATCCGATGCGCTGCAGAAGCAAGCCGATGCGCTGGCTGAACAGGTCAAGACGCTCCAAAAGGACTTGGCGGCGTCTCAGAAGTCGTCGAGAGATGCCAGTCTGAAGCACAAGGCTGCCGTCACAGCTGTGTCAAAGCAACTCGAAGCGCTGAAAGCCGAGCACGAAAAAACCAAAGATGAACATGCCGAAGCTCTCGCTCAAGCATCTGAAGAGCACGAGACTGCGGCCAAGGCTGCTGCTGAGCAGCTGTCGGCCGTTCGTGCGGAGCTGCAGAAGGCCCAGGCTGAACACGCCGATGAGCTTGCTAGGGCCTCTGATGAGCACGGTTCTGCTATCGATGCTGCGTCTAAGCAGCTTGAAGAGGTCAAGGCCGAGCACGGCAGGACGCTCGCACAAGCGATCGAAGAACATGAGGCTGCTGCTGCGGCCGCTGCCAAGCAGATCGAGACCCTTCGGTCAGAGCATGAGAGTGCCAAAGCCGAGCATGCCAAAGCAACGTCTTCCACTTCGAAACAGCTCGAGAGTCTGCGAGCTGAACTGGACGAGGCCAAGGCAGAGCAAGAGAAGGCCAAGATCGAGCATGCTGAGTCTCTCTCGATCACCTCCAAGAAGCTTCAAGATCTCCAGGCCGAGTACAACAAGGCCAAGGAAGAGCATACCAAAGCAGCGGCAAAGGCAGCTGAAGAGCACAGAGCCTCATCCACAGCCGCTACGAAGCGTTTTGAGGCCCTCCAAGCCGAGCTCGACAAGGCCAAGGCGCAGCATGCCGAAGCAGCACAGAAAGCTTCCAAACAGCTCGAAGAGCTCAAAGTACAGCTCGACACCTCCGAGAACGAGCACGCCGCAGCGAAGCAGTCCGCAGCGGAGCAGATCGCAGAGCTCAAAGCGGCGCACGAAAAGGCCAAGGCCGAACACGCAGATGCCCTCGCCAAGGCCTCGAAGGATCACAATACCGCTTTGGACGCTTTCGCTGCAGAGCGTGCCAAGCTGAGTGAAGAGCTCGCGACGCTGCACAAGGATCACGACACCGCTCTAACGTCTCACCGCACAGCCATGGACGAAGCGGAGAGCAAGCTGGCCAAAGCAACCCACGATCACAGTACCGCCGCGCAGGCGCGTGAGAAGGAGCTCGCCGCCCTTAAAGCGTCGCTCGACAAAGTGCAAAGAGAACGCGATCAGCAGATGGCGGCGCACACGAGTGAGATGATTGACCTCAGCAAAGCGTTGGAGCAAGCCCGCGCCGAGATCAGGGATAAGGAAACGCAGCTGGACAAGCGTGCGCAAGAGCTCGACTCGGTGCGTGACAGTCTGGGCAGCGAGCAGAAGGATCTCAAGGAACGGACTGCGGAAATTGAGGTGGCGAGGAAGCAGCTCGAGCAGGCGAAGGTGGATCTGGCGTTGCGCGATAAGGACCTCTCCGCGCGTAGAGATGAAGTTGCGGCGCGCGATGACCGAATCAAGGCTCTGCAGGATGACCACGCTTCTGCGCTGCAAGCTAAGGTGAAGGAGCTCGAAGAGTCGAAGAAAGAGATCAGCAAAGTGCAAGCCGATCTGGCTGCGCGCCATGACCACATCAAAACGATCCAAAACGGCCACGCTACCGCACTCGACTCCCACTCCAAAACCCTCAAAACGCTGCGCACCGAGCACGACCAAGAACGCACTCGCCTCGAAGCAGCCCTTAATGACTCGCAATCTCAACTGTCCTCCGTCCGCGCCGAGCTCGCCACCCTCCAAACAGAGCTCGCCGCCGCCAAATCCACTCTATCTCAAAACGCCGAAGACAAATCAACCGCCACGTCGCGCCTCGAAAAACTCACCTCCGAGATCAGCGCGCTCAAGAAGAAGCACCTCACTGCGAGATCTTCGTCAGAAGCGGCGAAGAAGGAGAACGCTGACCTCCGGGCGCAGTTGGAGGTGCTTCGTGCGGAGACGACGAAGGCGGGTGGGGAGAGCGAGTTGCAAGTAGAAGTGCTACGGTCGGAGCTGGAGATGGCGAAGGCTCGGGCGCAGGAGGCAGAGGCTAGTCTGGTGGAGGTGAAGGCTGAGCATGCGGGCGAGGTTGAAAAGTTGACAACTGCGGCAGCAGCGGTGGCGGCGAGGGAGAAGCAAGTAGTGGACAACAGCACTTTATTCAGTAAAGAGCATTTGGAGGATGTGGTGCAGACCCACGAGTTGGAGAAGAGCACGCTGCGGTCGATGATCCGCAAACTCGAGGCGAGCGTGTTTGAGGAGACGGACAGAGCGCATCGGGCGACGCGACGAGCCATTGAGCTCGAGGAGAAGCTGCGAAGCACTGCTCCCCATGCCACCGTCAACGGCGGAAGCGGAGCAGCTGCGGCAGGGCGCACTCATCGACGGAGCGCGACGAGTGCACACGTACCCTCGCTGTCCCCACTCGCCGAGCGCGAGGCGTACGACTACCCCACCGCCGAACCCGCTTCGCCGTCCAGCAGCACCGCGTCGACCTCCGCCACTCCCACCGCACCGGCCAGAAGAGGCATCCGCACAGTCACGGCGTCTGAGCTGCCTCTTCCGCCCGCGCAACGCCACCGCCGCCGCGAATCTCTGCAGATGCTTGCAGCACGCATCGGCGAAAACACCCCCACACCCGCAGACCCCACCCCGCAACAACTACCTCAACTCCAGTCCGTCACACTCGCAAGCAAAGGCCACACTCCCTCCAACTCCACCACGAACGCTCTAGCGCCCACGACGGACGGGAAAGCGAAAACAGCAGGCCGCCAACGCGCACAGTTTGCCAACGACGAACTGTTGTACTGCGCCTGCTGCCGCGACGATCTCATCATTGTTTAGAATCTGCACTTTCTCATGCAAGAACCTGTCACATGCTCAAAAACAAAGTTCAAATCTGCTTTGATAGAATAGACTGCAGTGGAAACAAGTCGGGGAGCCGAAAAGGGGAGAAAGGGGTATAGCGCGGAAAAAGAACCTGTTTCTGGACCGTGTTGGAGGAACCGAGAACGGGGAAAGGAGAGCTTGCTTCATAAGTACTGCGTAAGATTGTGCTATACAAGAGTTGGGAAAGAGAGAAAATACAGTGTCGCTGTTGCTTGAGCACGAGTGTCATTCTCTGCGGTGGTCACGATGTGGATCGAGTTGGATCGGATCAATCAGAGGCTGTTGGAGCCCATGCACATCAGCACCGCATTGCACCCTCGCCTCAAGTACGATTCACAGTTGCGTTGGCGAGCTCACTCTTCGCGATCACGCTTGAGCTGCGCGCTGCCGTTCGCATTGCTGTTCTTGCCGGATGAGCTACCTTTAGTCCTAGCAGGATCATCCGAAGTGCCGACGCCCCGCGGATGCAAGCCACTCTGACGATCTGGCGTGTCCCTGCTGAACTGCGAATCGCCATTAGGCACAGGCGAAGCATGAGCGGTCGAAGGTCCCGAACCGTGCTGGTGAGCGCTTACACTGCCGCTGGGTCCGGCGATGTTCGAGAAAGGATTGGGCACAGCGCTCTGATCCAACCCACCGGGCATGGCTTGGTCCGGACGCACAGTGATCAGGCTCTTGAGCCACCCGTTCTCGGTTCGCAGACGCGCATTCTCAGCTTCGAGATCGGCCAGACGCTGCTGCAGCTCCTTGGCCGCTTGCTCGAGCGCCGCCTCCCTCTGTTTCTTCTTGATACGGAAACGCGCCGATGCGGCCGTGTTTCGCCTGCGCTTGTCTTCTTCAATAGCCAGACGGTTCGCCTCGGCGTCGGCTTCCGGGTTGCCCGTATCGATGAGCTTGAGCGGTGGAATCTCGTAGCGTCGCTCGATGTCCTCGAGGCGACCCGAGATCTCGTCTGAGTCGTCAGCATCCGCATCATTCTGGGCCTTTTTGCCCTCGGACGTGCTGGTGCGCTTTTTCTTGGAAGGCGCAGAGCCCGATCCTGAAGTAGAGGTGCCTGCCTCTTCAGCTTGGCGGCTTGTTGCATCGTTGCTGTTCGTAGCACTGCCGCTGGAGCCGGAATGCGGCGCGGTACCGTTGACGCCAGAGGGAGTGGACGCGGGATTCTGAGCAGGGGAAGCAGCCGTGAGACCGCTGCCACCCAGCTGTGGACCCCAATTGGCATTCTGAGCCGACGGACCGCTGATGCTGCCGTTGCGAGAAGCGGCGAGCCAGGGCGATGCACCCGCACCGACAGGACCGTTGGCGTGCGTCTGCTGACCCTGCTGCTGGGCTGGGTTGAATCCGCCGATTCCAGCGCCTCCGTTGACAATGCCAGCCAGATGCGATTGTAGCTGTGGATTCGTAAGGCCTGCAAGTTGACTCAAGCTAGCAAGGGCGATCGGGTTGCTGGCCAAGAGATGCTGTAGAGCAAGAGCCGAGGTCATATCCAGCGAGCTGGAAGCGCCAAAGCCAGGCTGCGGCGAAGGCTGCTGCTGTGCGTTTTGACCAGCATGGCCGCCAAGGTGCTGGAGATGCGGGAAGCCGCTGAAGAGCTGGAAGGGACCACCGACGCCCGGAGCAGGAGGATTGGTCGCTGGTGATGGACGCACCGACGCATTGAAGTTGGGCGCGCCGGGGAAGTAGGGTTGATGAGACTGCTGCTGCTGGGAGTGTTGCGACGGGTGTGGTGACGGCGTGTGCGGCTGAGATGCGGGCGGATACGACTGGGCGGAAGCGGAAGCGTTCGAGTCGACCTCGCGAGCCTTGCCGCGAAGCGCATGACTGCCTCGCGAGCTGGCGGCAGCGTTTCTGGCGAGCCTCTCTCGCTCCTCCTCCTGGTTGCGACGGTTCTCGTCTTCGCGTCGTCGGTTGTGTTCAGCCTCCTCCTTTTCCTTTTCCTCGTCGCCTAGCAAGGCGTGGCCTGTGGGACCATCAAAGCTGAAGTTGGCGTTGGTCCACAGAGCCAGCTGGTCGGCAAAGTTGGGTGCTTGGCCGCCGTTTGCGTCGTTGTGGTTGGAGCCGCCGGCGACGTCGTCTGTCACGGCGAAAGCGTCGAGGTTGGCGAGCATGCTGTCGGAGCGCGAGTTGTTGCCGCTGTCGTTCTGCGAGTCGGCGGCGGGAGATGTGAACTGGTTGAGTCCAAAGAGGAAGGAGTTGGGACTCTCCTCGAAGGGCATTCTTTCGGCCAAAGCCTCGATGCGGGTCAAAATGGAGCCAAGCTACGCGGTAGATGTGTTATGGTTGACGGAAAAGGTGGGCTTCTGTTCCCAAGATAACGACGTGGGGATGGCGTAGCCTACGTAGAGGGGTCGATGTGTTAATAGGACGCAGTGGTGATGCAGAGGAGAGAGGCGCTCGAAGGCACTTCCGACGAACAAAGAGAAAAGCTGGAGCGGAGACTGCACAGAGAAGACGAGCAGGAAGAATCGACGATAGCTGGGCCGATGCGGTTGAGTCGATTCCGCTTCAGCCAGCGAAGAAGAGGTTCGAGTCGAGTCGAGTCGTGTGGGTGGGGTCTTTGCTGTTTGGCGGGCAGGGCGTTGCGTTGATTGGATAGCTGAAAGGGGGCGTTCGTTGAGTCTGCAAGAAGGGCTCAGAGATGGCCAAGATGACGAATACGAAGGATGGTCAAACGCAGCGATGGGCGAGCTTGGATGTCGTTAACGAAAGCTTAGTCGGCAATGGCTGGAGCGAGATGCTCGAAACAGCAGCAGCAGCAGCAGCAGCAGCAGCCGCCAGAAAAGAAAAAGCGCTTTCAGCTCGTTCCGCCGCCGCAAAACGGCAGGTTGAAAGCTCCACTGCACTGCAGCACACAGCAACAGCGCAGCTCAACCGCAGATTCCAGCGAAATTGTGCTTCGATTTTTTCTCTTCCGAAATCGGATTGCCTACTCATCCTTCAACGAAGGCACATCCGCAGAGGCATCGGTTTGTTCACCTTGGCCTTACTCTGTCTCGCACAGCAACAAGTCCAAAAGTGGGCGATTGACAGAGCCATTGCTTATCAAGTACGTCGGTCACCACCGCTCGAAAAATGAGGTGTCTCTCAGCCCCGTATCAGTCAGCCAGGCTCGCACTACAACTAAAAAGCCGGATCACAACCACGGAGGCCGGATGTCTTTTCCTTTGCAGTCCATTGCAATTTTGATTGGCTTCCTTCGAGGACTGCACAGCGCCAGAATTGGGCTTTCCTGCACGGACATGCAGCTTTTGGAACCGGCACCTCTCTGCTGCAGATCTCACATGGGTTGATGAGCGCCCGACATCGGCATCTCACGCAAGGCGCAAGAAAATGAGAAGCAGAGGCACCGATTGCCTCTTTTCAGTCTCGTCTGACGTGATTCGCACTAACTGCTCGCATCCGACAGAGCAGCCAGCCGGCCTTTCATTGACTCCCCCCCCCCATCACAACACAGCTCGAGACAGCCGCTTGGTCGTCATACTTGCTCATTATCGCAGCATCATCGTCGAGACAGTCCTTTCCCTGTCTGTCCGATCCATGAAACCCATCGGGACAAGCTTGATCTCGATGTCGGAGCGGGCTGTCACGACTTTTCGCAACGACGTTAGACCGGCTGCGAGAAACACCCCAATCCAGTTCTGATTATGTAGGCATCTGTCATTCAATTATCATCGCGAGTGTTGTGCCCGATCACAATTTTCAATCTCAGGCAAAGCAGAGCGAGCCAGCGCACCGACCAATTTCATCGACCCGCGTCAGGAAGGCGCCCAATCTCGCGAGCTGTTGAGCTGGAAGCTTGCAATCCAACTTGTGAAGCAGGCAGTCCAGGCAGCGAGACAGCGAGACACACAAAGCAAAGCCAACACTGACGGACGCTCGATCCACACACAACACAGCGGCGGCAGCATCAACCAGCAAACAGTCTCGACACGCGAAGCTTCAATCGACCTAACTACATTGTCACTTCTTCTCTCACCACCTCGCGACTGCTCCCTCGACGACATCGCAGCTCACTGGCAGGTGTCGCTCGTCTAGACTTCAACCCTGCGACGCGTGCTAGCCTGGCTGCATTCCTTCTGCCATGTCGTTCAAGAAGGATGAAGAGGTCGGAGCCACCGGCTTCTACCAGGACAAGACCTCGGTCATCCAAGAAGCTCGTGTCTTTAACGAGACCCCCATCAGTCCTCGCAAATGTCGCATTCTCCTCACCAAGGTCATCTACCTCCTGTACATGGGCGAGACCTTCAGCCGACAGGAAGCCACCACCCTCTTCTTTGGCGCCACCAAGCTCTTCCAGCACAAGGACCCCGCTCTGCGCCAGATGGTCTACCTTGCCATCAAGGAGCTCTGCCCCTTCTCCGACGATGTCATCATGGTCACTGCTTCCATCATGAAGGATATGCAGCCCAATGTCGAGGTCATCTACCGTCCCAACGCCATCCGTGGCCTCAGCCGCGTCGTAGACCCTTCTATGGTCCAAGGCCTCGAGCGTTTCTTCAAATCCGCCATCGTCGACAAGAACACATCCATCAGCTCAGCCGCCCTCGTCTCGGCCTACCAGCTTCAGATCGCCGCCAGAGATGTGGTGCGCAGGTGGGGCAACGAAGCGCAGGAGGCCATCAACTCCAAAGGCTCCTCCAGCGCCGGCTTCTCCAGCGGCTTTGCTGGTGCTGGCAGCTACCTCGGCTTCGGCTCTTCCCAGCCGCAAGCGCAGAACGCCTACCAGGCTGTCGCCAGCAGCAGCTACATCACTCAGTACCACGCCCTCGGTCTGCTCTACCTCATCCGTCAAGGCGACCGTATGGCCATCACCAAGCTCGTCCAGCAGCTCGGCGGAGGTCGCGGCGGTGCTTCCAGCGGCCAGGGCAGCGTCCTCCGCAGCCCTTACGCCATCTGCATGCTCGTCCGATACGCTGCCAAGGTGGCCGAGGAAGACCCCAACCTGCGCGCACCCATGATGGAGCTCCTCGAGGGCTGGCTGCGTCACAAGAGCGACATGGTCAACTACGAGGCTGCTCGAGTCATTTGCGAGATGAAGAACGTCTCGACCCAGGACCTCTACAGACCCATCGCTGTGCTCCAGCTCTTCCTCTCTTCGCCCAAGTCGACGCTCAAGTTTGCTGCCATCCGAACGCTCGCCAAGCTGGCTCAGACACAGCCCGCTGCCGTCCAGACTTGCAACGTCGACATGGAAAACCTCATTACCGACACCAACAGGAGCATCGCCACGTACGCCATCACCACGCTGCTCAAGACCGGCAACGAGGCTTCCGTCGACCGTCTTATGAAGCAGATCAGCGGCTTCATGTCTGAGATCAGCGACGAGTTCAAGGTAATCGTCGTCGACGCCATCCGCAGCCTCTGCCTCAAGTTCCCTTCCAAGCAGACTGTCATGCTCAGCTTCCTTGCCGGCGTGCTGCGCGACGAGGGCGGCTTCGAGTACAAGCGCGCCGTCGTCGAGGCCATCTTTGACATGATCAAGTTCATCGGCGAATGCAAGGAGACCGCGCTCGCCCACCTCTGCGAGTTCATCGAGGACTGCGAGTTTACCAAGCTCAGCGTACGCATCCTCCACCTGCTCGGTGTCGAAGGTCCCAAGATGCCCCAGCCGCACAAGTACATCCGCTACATTTACAACCGTGTCATTCTCGAAAACGCTATCGTTCGTGCCGCCGCTGTCAGTTCGCTCGCCAAGTTCGGTATCGCCGACAAGGCGCTCAACACGCGCATCAAGGTGCTGCTCGAGCGATGTCTCGACGATGTGGATGACGAGGTGCGTGACCGCGCTGCCATGTATCTGCGTGTGCTGCGTGAGTCGAGGCTGGCGGCCAAGGTGGTCAACGACGAGTCCAGCTACAAACTCACCGCGCTCGAGTCGGCGCTTCAGTCGTACGTTTCGGATCCTTCCTCGTCCACAAGCGGCTTTGACATTACCAAAATTCCTCGTGTCACGCGCGAAGAGGCACGACAGGAGGCACTCCGCGCTAAGAGCGAAGCTACCGCCAGCGTTGCCATGGCGGCCGACAGCTCGCAGAGCGTGCACAACGCTTCCAACAACGGCGCCTCCACGTCCAAGGTGGCTTCTGCGGCCGATTCCGAGACGCTGTACGCCAAGCAGCTCGCCGAGGTACCGCAATTTGCCGACTACGGACCGGTACTCAAGAGCTCGTCGAAGCCGGTCGAGCTTACCGAGTCCGAGACCGAGTACGTCGTGAGTGCGGTCAAGCACATCTTTGCCGAGCACGTCGTCATCCAGTACAACGTCACCAACACGTTGCCAGATACGGTGCTCGAAAACATTGCCGTTGTCGTTGGTGGTGCTGCCGAGGCGGGTCTGCGGGAGGACTTCATCGTCACGGTACCGACGCTATCGGCGCAGAGTCCGAGTGGAGCGGTGTACGTCTCGTTTACACGCGAAGGCGGCGCGACAGACTATGCACAGGGCACACTCTCCAACACGCTGCGCTTCGTGTCGAAGGAGGTGGACCCATCGTCGGGCGAGCCCGAGGAAGAGGGGTACGACGATGAGTACCAGACCGAGGAGCTCGAGCTGGGTGTGGCGGATTACATCAACCCGGTCTACGCCAACTTTGGCGAGGAGTGGGACAAGATGGCTTCGGCACCCACTGCTACGGAGACGTTTGCGCTGACGGCGCTCGACGGCCTCAAGACGGCCTGCGACACGCTGATTGAACTGCTGGGCATGATGCCGTTGGGTGGCACGGAGTCGCCGTCGTCGACGTCGGTGCATACGTTGAATTTGTCCGGTGCCGTGGCGTCTCCGGGCAAGCCGGTGAAGGCCTTGACGCGGTGCAGGATGACGTTTGCTGCTGGACAGGGCGTGACTATGGAATTGTCGGTTCGGGCCGAGTCGGAGGCTGCCTGCCAGCTTGTCATGAGCGCAATTGCGTAAGAGCAATGCGTGCGCTTTTCCCCACTCTGCACACTTTTCAGTGTTCGTATTGTCACATGCAATTTTGTTTACATTCCCCACGCGTGCTCATAGAACGCTTCTCGCCGAACGTTACTCGTTCATGAGTGCGATGCAAGTGTCGTGAGATCAGATGCGATTGCGAATGCGTGTGAGAGGAGATCAATACAAGACGGTAGACGTTTGTCGTCGAGCAATGAGACGCTCTTCTTCTCGTCGCTTGAAGGCTGCCACTTTCTTGACCAGGAGTGGATCCTGTCTGAGCGATCGCATGGTGACGTTGGCCATGCAAGAGGAAGCTGGACAGCGGTGGTTGCCTGCTGCGACGTATTCTGTGATGGCGGCGCGCGAGTACGAGTGCGCGCAGAGGGTGCTGTGTTTGGCCCAAAGGGGGAAGGGCAGCGGAAGAAGAGACAGTTAGACAAGCGGACGAGCGATAAAACTGGCGAGCGAGCGGACAGTGGAGTACGTACTTTGAGAGAGGCTCTTCCATGATATTGGCGGTGAGCGGACAGCGGAAGTTTTGCACCACGCCACCGGTCTGGACATCGTCGTCGTCGTCGGAAGCGTCTTCGTCGGCCGGTTCGGCGGGGATGAGATCTTTGACGAGTGGCATGGGTCCGTCTTCCTTTGTGACCCAGACGGTGTTTTTGAAGTTGTGGTAGTCGGTGTTCTTGGCGTACTTTTGGCGAGAGGTTCGCTTGTTGTAGGTGTCGAGCTGGCTCTGTACGTCTTCCTTGTAGCGCTTTGCTGGATCATCCTATTTACAGCCGCAGAGCAGAGACGAATTGAGAAAGGAGAACGTCAGTCAACTGGATTCCGGTGGCAAGCAGTGTCATCGTCCACGCGTTCGCTACGCTACGTACCATTTGAACACCCGTGTGCAAGTCCTGCGCAATCTCTTCGAGCACCTTTCTGCGGATAGCCTTTTCTGCCTGTGCATCGATCAACTCGCGCAGATCAGCATCGGCCTGCTCCAGCTCGTTGCATTCATCATGTGCACGGAACGCCTCTGCAAGCTGTTCGGCCGTCTCGTTGAGTAGCTCGATGCACTTGAGTATGCTCTGATCCTGCGACTTGAGTTCGGCCATCAAGCTCCTCACGTTGGGCACATGCTCCCGACCCAGAGGTTGTGGTCTGAGCTCTGCATCAAGATCGATACCGTTGGATGCGTCGGCTCTTGATGATGATGCAGCAGCACTACTGCGAGATGCGCTCGGTCCAGCTGCTGATGAGGAAGCGGCGCCATTCGTTGATCTTGAGAGTTGCGATCGTCGCTGTGAAGGAGGGGCTACGTCTTCCGCCTCGTCCTCGCTGTCATCTACCCGACGACGCCTTGTTGAGCTGGGCATGTTGGATCAAGAGAAAGGTGGAAGAAAAGGACCAAGGGTGCTTCCGCAGCTTTCATGTGTCAAGCGACTGATCAAGATATTCGAAAGTGTTGCTCTCGACATCCAACACTGGGTGGCTGCCCGGTAAATGTGAGGCAGCAGCTCCACTTTCAGAATTCTCGCGGAGACATCGCCATTTCCAACTGCATCTTTTTCTGCCTGTCTCCCGCTCAGGGTCTCTCTCTCAGCTCAGCAGCCGAGGCTCTTTTGACTCGCGCGACGCGTTGAGTGGAATCAACGGGACCGTTGTTAGGGCATTTGAATACCTTTGAGAGTTTAAAACCGCCCAAAAAAAAAAAAAAGGCGCAGTCAGGGAAAATTTCCCGTTGCGACGCGGTCCCAAAAAAACGAGAGTCGACATGACGCTCGCTGCTCTTTCGAAGGATTTTTGGTGCCAGTCCAGTCCGCCAGCATACCTTCGTCGAGTCGTTCGAGGACCATCTCAACGTCCTATTACCTCCTACCTTATCCGAACATCCTCTCGCTGTCGACTCTGCACGGAACTCCGCCCCTTCCGCCCTATCTCATCCACCAAGGTACCACCACTGCTTTGCACGAAAGGAGGCACTGCGATTCGAGGTCGTCGCAGGATCTGCTTCAACTAGTAGCATCGACAAGGCACAAAGGGTTCCCCATCCTCCGTCTTGCACGACAACGGCAACAAGATGAAGTACATTGTGGTCAGCGGAGGCGTCATCTCCGGCATCGGCAAGGGCGTCATCGCCTCGTCCACCGGTCTCTTGCTCAAGACGCTCGGTCTTCGTGTCACCGCCATCAAGGTCGACCCTTACATGAACATCGATGCCGGTACCATGTCCCCCACCGAGCACGGTGAGGTGTACGTGCTTGACGATGGAGGAGAGGCCGACTTGGACCTCGGCAACTACGAGCGATACCTCGACGTCACCCTGAGCCGCGACAACAACATCACCACCGGCAAGATCTACCGCGAGGTCATTGAAAAGGAGCGAAAGGGCGACTACCTCGGCAAGACAGTTCAGATCGTGCCCCACCTCACCAATGCCATTCAGGACTGGATCGAGCGTGTCGCTCAGCGACCCGTTGATGGCAGCGGCGAGTCTCCCGAAGTCTGCATTATCGAACTCGGCGGTACCGTTGGTGACATCGAATCGGCCCCCTTCGTCGAGGCCATGCGTCAGTTCCAGTTTCGCGTGGGCCATGACAACTTTGCCCTAATCCATGTCAGTCTGGTGCCCGTCATCGGTGGTGAGCAGAAGACCAAGCCGACCCAGGCCGCTATCCGCGATCTTCGCGGTCTTGGTCTCGTGCCGGACATGATCGCTGCCCGCTGCCCCGTTCCTCTCGAACGCGCCGTCATCAACAAGCTCTCCATGTTTTGCCATGTCGGTCCCGAGCAGGTCATGGCCGTTCACGATGTGTCCTCCACCTACCACGTGCCCCTGCTGCTCGAGGAGCAAGGTATGGTCCGCTTCTTCCAGAAGCGTTTGGGTCTCGACGCTAAAGGAAGCATCCCACGTCCCATGAAGGAGCAGGGCAACGAGCTCCGTCGACGATGGCGCGACCTCACCGTCGGTCACGACCGCATGATCGACAAGGTCGAGATCGTCCTTGTTGGCAAGTACACCTCGCTGCACGACTCGTACATGTCCGTCGTCAAGTCGCTCGAGCACGCTGCCCTCCGATGCCACCGCAAGCTCGAGCTCAAGTGGGTCGAGTCGAGCGACCTCGAGCCTGTTGCTGAGAGCGAAAACCCGGTCAAATACCACCAGGCCTGGCAGGCACTCTGCTCGGCCAAGGGTATTATTGTGCCCGGCGGCTTCGGCACGCGTGGTACCGAGGGCATGATCAGCGCCGCACGCTGGGCGCGAGAGAAGCGGGTTCCTTACCTCGGAATCTGCCTTGGTTTCCAGATCGCTGTCATCGAATACGTCCGTAACGTCCTCGGCATCGAGACTGCCGGCTCTGCCGAGCTCGACGCCAACTGCCAGGACCCCGTCATCATCTATATGCCTGAGATCAGTAAGACGCACCTCGGCGGAACCATGCGTCTCGGCCTGCGACCTTCCCTCTTCCAAAAGGGCTCCGACGAGTGGAGCAAAATCCAGCAGCTCTACGGCGGCCAGCCCGTCGTGTGGGAGCGCCACCGTCACCGATACGAGGTCAACCCGGAATACGTCGAGCGCATCGAGAGCGCCGCCGCCAACCCATCGGCAAAAGCAACACCACAAAAGATCCCCAGCGATATTCCGGCTGCATCGCCACCTTTCACTTCGCCAAGGCTCGGTTCGTCGGCTGCTGTGGAAGAGGCGTTTACGGGCGTTGACGAGCTCAAGTTTGTCGGGAGGGACGAGAAGGGCGAGCGTATGCAGATCGCCGAGTTGCGCCACCACCCGTACTTTGTGGGTATGCAGGCGCACCCGGAATTCTGCTCGCGTCCTCTCAACCCCTCGCCGCCCTTCCTTGGGTTCATTGCTGCTTCGGCCGGGTTGCTGGATGAACAGCTTGCGATGCAGAAGAACTACGTGCCGCCTCATCCCAAGAGCCACATGATCTCGGAGTCGGAGATGATCAAGCGCAAGGAGGCGGGTGAGGTCGATGACAAGCCGGCTACCACGCCTCCGGGTGCTGCGACGCCGACGCGAAGCTTGAGTGTCAACAAGGGCCCTAAGGCCGACCTTGCTGTTGCTGCTCGCATTGCTGCGGCTGAGAAGGCGAATGGTGCTGCAGCGGATCTCTGATTTGGGTTCGATTTCCTCTGCTTCCAGGCGGAGCTCTCTTTGACTCTCAACCAACCCATTCCACTTGCCCTTGCACGCTTACACATTTTATTACTAGACAGGTCTCAATATCCTTGTATTCTCTCGCATCACCCAATTTATATGTTACTCATAGTCGCACTCGGAGGCGTGGGTGCTCAACAAGGACGTCGAGGATGGCCTTTTGACAGAGAGAGAACCCTTCAAACGCGGCAACCTAGCAGGCCAGGCTCGAGCAGAGTCGATTTTTGGAAATCTCAGGGTCCATGCAAGTCGCTCAGACGGTGGCTGCAGCACGAGTCGAGGCGGCGGTCCGTCAAACAGTGCCGGGCAAAAATTTGTGAGCTGTCCCATTCATTGCGTTGGCCCGCAGCCTTCTCGTTTTCACCCTGCATACAGATCGACAATGACGCAGCTCGACAGACCCTCTTCAGCTACTGGCTGTGCTTTGAGGTTACAGCAGAGCGCTGGTGATGTGAGATGAAGCGTGAGGGGTGTTGGCTCTGATTTTGTTGGTTGTGACGTGGTCCAGTTTCATCGTTTGCTGCCCCTGCGAAGGGGTCGGGTCTTCTTATGGAAAGCCAGAAAACGAATATGTCCAGCTAACCGTTCAATATGTCCCCGACTCGCTCCCGTCCTGCTGCAGGGTGGCGCACTCTAAGGATCAAGCACAATCTAGCCGACAGCGTTTCTCTTTCATTTGCGCTCCCTCTGCCGCCCCTTCGCTCTTCGAGGCAGTTCAACACTGCGCATCCTACGTGCAGGAAGACCTTCGGTATCTCATCCTTCCGGGCCGCAGGTCAATGAAGCCTGAGATGTAGAGAAGGTTTGACCGAGATGCAGGTGAGGTGCTTTATGAAGCGTTTGTGGGCACGAACCCGTCCATGCCTCGCACAGCGACAACTTCGCGCAGCTACCGACTGTGGAACCGTGCAACAGCCGGTCGCACCGATGTGGGCGAAGCAGATTCATACAAAAGACAAAAGAGTTTGGACAGCTGTCTCAGACGTCGCTTCGTCCCCCTTTTCTTGTTTGCTTTGTCGCTTTCCTCCACTAACTACATTGTTCCACGAAGCCTGGTGCTTTCGTGTTTCCCCTGTCGTACCTTGAACGCTTCTACCTATCTTTCCTACCAGCGAACAGTTTGGGCCGGTCCCAACTCCAACAACACTCTTTCAACAATCAGCTACGCGAAATCCAAGGTACACTGATCCACACTGCACACTAACTTAGCAACAATCGCCTCCGCACAAAGAGAAGAAAGCAAGATGGCTGCAACTCAACAGAAAGCAACGTCTGCCAACATCAAGATCAGCTCGCACAGGGGACATCGGCACGAAACAGCGTTCGGCTTGGATCGGTCTGTAGTGTGGTATGACAGCGACAGCAACTCGGTTGAGGACATGGGGCAAGACGGAGAGGAGGTGGATGAAGAGGGTGAAGATGATGGTGAAGAAGAAGGAGAGGAGGAGGAAGGTGAAGACGCAGACAGCACACATAGTGCAGACAGCAGCGACTCGATCACGACGCCCGAGTCGTCGCCGCCTCCGAATTGTCATGTGCTGCTGCACGGTCAAGAGGACGGACCTGCTTCTGCATTTGGAGCCTTTGATGCGGATGGTAACTGGATCTGGTCGAAGCGGCGGCCGAAAGACGAAACAGACAACCGGTCTGCAGGGCAAGAGGTCGATGCAGATGTGCAGCCATTGCTCAACCGGCACGATCGCACGCAGATGGTCATGGCCCGCAGTCGGGCCCAACGGGCATCGGACGTCTTTTGGACCGCCGACCGCGGTCGTCATCGTCTGCGAGATCAAGACGACGACCCATTCGACGTTGTCGGCTATACATCGTACCAGTCTCGCACTTGTACGTCTTCCTCAGCAACTCCTGAGGGACATAGCATCGTTGTACCCGTGCGCATACGTCTCGAAGACGACTCCTCAAGCGACGAGAGCGAGTCCAGCACCCTCACGAGCTCCTCCAGCGGCAGCGATTCGGAAGCACGGCGACGAGCGAGCATACACATGCTGCAGCGCTTGGGGAGAAACGTCGCCATCCCCCCACGTCGCGCTTCTGCTACACGACTCGGTCACGGTGCCCCACGAAGACCACCGTCGCTAGACGAGATCTCGAGCCGCGTCGTTTCCGGCTGCGGCAGTGTCTACGGACGACATACACCACTGGGGAGCGCTGTGCCTCAACAGCAGCGGGCGGTGAGCTGCCCCTCACCGCTACCGCTGCAGAAGGCGTGGTTTGGGGAGGTGCAGGTGATGGTAACGCCGCCAACACCTCAGATGCCGGCAGAGAAGATCCCGGGGGTCGTGCTCAAGAGCGCGCACTTGCCGGCTTGCTCGTTTTCGACGGATGCACGCGGGAATCTGGTGGCGCCTGCGTTTGACGTTGCGCCGGGACGCCAGATTATGTTGGCGGAGAGAGAGCAGCAGGCGAAAGAGTGGTTGGAGACTTTTAAAGGGCAACAACAACAACAACAACAACAACAACAGCAGCAGCAGCAGCGGCAAGAGCAGGACCGACAGGGACTCAACCTCAACGTGGGTGCTGGTATCGTTGCTCCTCCTATGGCGAATGGTGCACAGGCGGAGGCTACGTTTACGCCAAGCAGCCCCACGCGATGCAAGACGCCGTTGCTGTCCAACTCGGCGGATGCTGTCAAGCTGCAGTCGCATTCAGGTGGCCCTGCAATCCCTCCTCGGCGGCGCAGCTTTGGTCGTCGTGTATCTGGGCAGCTGCAACCAGTTGCTCAAGCTGTTGTTTCCTCTTCAACTGGCGCGATATCTGCTGCAGACGAGGCGGCGGAGCAAACACACTCAGAAGCTCCAAGTCTCCCTATAGCGCCTGTGCCGAATCGCAGATCGCTGGTGGCAAGACTTAGTCTGCGGAGATCGAGCAAGGAGATCAACAAGACGCAGGCACCTTTGCTTGTCTCTCGCAAGCCTGTGCCTGCTGCCGTAGCTTGATAACGGGACAAGAGATCGAGCGTGTTCAGGGTTGTAAGAGCTGTTAACACAAGTCATCTCCGTTGCAAACCAAGCCATTCGGCAGACTTAGGATGCGATGATGGACAGACTGTGCTGTGCTGTCGCAGCAACTCAAAGAGGAGCCGCGGAGGGGGACCGAATTTCTAGCATGTTAAAACTAAACTCTTCACAAATTAGAAATTAAATATCTTTGAAGAAGCTCGGCCGAGGTTAAATGTGTTCGGAACCGAACCTGAAGAATGGAATTTATCCACCTCGCTCTTCGCGCGCCTACGAATCTGGCATGACTGAGGTACAGCACACCTCAGCGCAGCAGAGCAGCAGCGCAAAAGCAGGTCAGCAGCTAGAGAGCAGGTTGACAGAGCGAGGAGAATGAAACGTCTTCGCCATCGGATCCACCTTTCTCTCCTACCTTCCAAGCACATCGCCTAATATCGTCAATATGGAGTCCACCAAGGTCCCTGTCAAGCTCGCTCGTGTAAGCATCATCTCCGACGACACCGACACAGACGAACAGCATGTCCGACCGAAAGTCCGTCCAGCAATATCGAAAGCAGCAGCAGTAGCAGCAGCAGTAGCAGCAGTAGTAGCAGCAGTAGCAGCAGCAACTTTCGCAGCATTAACAGCATCCATCGTTCGACAAACTTAGCATCCATACCAACCTCGACACATGATCAGCACATACAAGGGCAGTCAAAAGGCAGGCAGAAAGTGTCGCACCATTCAGGGAAGCAGTTAAGTTCGGGAGTAATGTGGGGGAAAGCAACGAGGTAGACGTCGGCTTTACAAAGGACACTCACCATGTTCGTATGCTTCTATGGCACAGGCCGCATTTTGCGATCCTTGAACGTCTCAGTGTCCTGCTCGTCACGGTCGTCGAACGTTGATCCTCGAGCAGGAATGGAGGATGTCGATGATGATCGACCAATAGTCAGATCAGCCATACAGACCTCGAACGTCATCGATCGGACCTCTTGCAGTCACTACACACCAGGGCATGCTTCTTTCGTCGCAGATGTTGGTTCGTTGCCATGGAGCCCGACGAGGCATGCGGTCAACGACATGGTCTTCTGTTCGGCTGCGGTCGACTCTTCTCGAAGCAGGCGGTAAATGGGTCATACGCTGGGAGCGGATTATCGCGATCGGAGCACAGTCTTGCTCAGGTTCCAGTAGTACTGCACATCAGGATGGGCTCGACCGACACACCACTGCTACTTCATCCACCAGACATATTCCCATCGGCGCTGCAATGCGGCTACTGCTTCTACTCATACTTTTGCTATAAGGATGGGCCTGGTCTTGCTGCTCAATATCAACCAGTCTCACTGACTCTTTTTTTTCCTGATGCATTGCTGCCTTTGCTCATATCCGCAACCAACAGGTTATTAAGGTCCTCGGCCGTACCGGCTCGCGCGGTGGTATCATCCAGGTCCGCGTTGAGTTCATGGACGAGACGCGCCGATCGATCATTCGCAACGTCAAGGGCCCCGTCAAGGCCGACGACATCCTTGCCCTCCTCGAGTCCGAGCGTGAGGCCCGACGACTCCGATAAACAGCTTGCCATCCGATGTTTGGCCATCCGGTCGCAGCCTTGAACAAGCATCTGTTCACGACAATGTCTTTGTGCGCGTCCGCTGGCATGGCTAGTCTCATTGGTCGGAACCCCACCTTGAGCGTCTATGCGTGCTAGCACGTACGTTGCGGCAAGTGCCAACATTGGCAGATGTGGCTGGGCCCCTCTGGTCAAACTCAGCAAGCTTTCCTCTGGTTTCGGTAGTCTTCTCCATCGGTCATCCTCCTTCGTTCCGTCTCCTGCGATTTGTCTCTTCTGCTCTTCATCACCTTTCCCACATCCACCGACTCAAAAAAGTAGCAGCTGAATCGCAGGGCATGTTCGCGGCAGGATCGTGTACAATCAGCAAACTCTCTTCGCACATACACCCCCACCCCCACACGCGCATTTGCACTATTCCTCTCTTCACACACACTCTGCACGCGTCTTGTGCTCTATGTGTGCTGCAATCCAAAAGCCCTACATCACGGGGTCGATTCTCTGATTCCTATCTTCTAATGAGCCACTTGTGGTCTGTATGGCCTCGGTCTCGTGCTCGAGGTTAACTGTATTGGTTGAATGCGTGTGAGAGTGCTGAACTGCAAGTGAGGATGGCGGAGCGCGTTGATACTACAGAATACAAATGAGACCGGAGTGAATGGTATGCGATGAGTCGAAAGCGTCATAGAAGTGCCGAGGTGCTGCCAGCGGAACGACTCAACTTGACTGCTTGTTGGAAAGCAGCTTGTCGAGAGCAGTAACGATCAGCTGGTGATCATCTTCCTGCGCAAGGCCTGACACAACAATGACACCAACGGGACCAGCTGTCAAACCCTTGATGCGGATGGGAAAACCGCCACCGTGAGCGGCATTATCGGGACCTAGCCCATCGAGCTCTTTGCCCTTCAAGAGGCGGGTGCGACCAACAAAGTAGCTCGATCGACCGAAGCGTTTGACGGTGTTGCTCTTGCGTCGCACCCACTCCCAATTGTCAGGACCAAGTTTGAGCGGGTTGCCCACGGCACACGAGAAGAGCGTGTGTCCGGAGAAGAGCGCGATCGAGATGACGATACCGTCCTTGGCCGGATGGAACTCTGCGAGGAAGGTGGATCGGATGAGAGAGCCGAGTTCGAAGGCCGTGTCGTTGGTGAATCCTGGAAGGACCAGCCGGGCTTCTTGTGATTCGATGAGGCTGACCTGGTCCAGCAAAGCTTTTTGCTGCTCGGCGGAGAGGCTCATGGTGACGACTCACTCAGTGTAGGTGGAAGTGATGGGCTGAGAAGCTGCGGCAATGAAAAGTGTAAAAGGGGAGATAGGAAGAAATGGAGCGTGCGGCAATCAATAGAATCGTTCGACCCGATACACAGATGGCCCGATAGCTGCGTGAGAGGGAACAGCGGTTCAGGTCGCCGCGTCCTTGCCATCTCATGGATGGCCGGGTCCACCCTTTTAACAGGCGTGCGGTTGTCTGAAACGTCCGAGGGCAGATATCGAGATAGACCGGAACAGATCTCGTTCGTTGTCGTCGTCGTTGCCGAACCCCTCGATCGACCTTTGATCGTCTATCCGCTCACCTTTTCATTCTCAGGATAGAGGTGTGCGTCGATTGCGATGCAGGGCTTTGTTTTTGCGTTTTGTTTGGCAGCGTGCGCGCATAGGTGAGACACCGACTCAAACGGGCGCCGAGCATAGGGAACGAGATAGGCAGCCTCTTGCCAAAGTGAGGTCTTTGCAGTCCGAGCCAGCGACTAACTTACTGTGGCTTGCTTGTTTCGTCCGGTGCAAAGGCGATCCTCCGTACACGGTGCCCGCGCGCTTTCCTCTCACGCACGAGCAGGCAGAGGCAGAGAGAGAAACACACACGCAGCACTCTGCACACACACAGTCTTACGCCCACACGCCATGACCACGACCAGGAAATTCAAGGGCGAATGGAAAGAGGCTCTCCTTTGGAAATCACACACAGAGACACGCGCCCAGACAGCCCAATTTCCGTACAATTTTTACCTTGACGCTCTGGTCGGCCTCTCTCTGGCGCCGCCCCTTTTCTCGAGACTGCACTGAACCACGCGCAGAGACGTCTCCCCGCTCTTCTACAGTCAGACAGGCAAGCACGCTTCTGCCGTCGCACGCGCTGTTCATCTCTGGCTGGCCTTCCTCCTGCGCCGGCTCGCTCGAATCTGTCACTTTTTGTCTCGCCCTTGTAGTGCGTCTTTTGTTCGTGGCCTCCTCTCCTCGCCATCATCCCCATCCCCATCCCCATCCTTCCTCTCCACATCGTTTCTCCGAAACATCAGCAGGATTGCTGTTCGTCGCATCTCCCTCGGTCTCTTTTTTCCCTTACCTGGGCATCGTCGACAATTCCCTTCAACGAGGCGCGCGCCCCCTTTGTGCATACCTCGTGCCCAAATCGGTTTCGGTCTTTTTCCGTTCGGTTTCAGGATCAGCATCGTCCTCGCCCATCGTCCAACCTTTTGCTTTGCGGCTCGTCGTGTCTCTGCTTTCCGTTCCATCTGCGCTAGATTCCTTCGTCTTAATCGCATCGTGCCGGCTTTCGCCCGTTATCGAACGCGTCTTCAGCATCGGTCATTCCGCAGAACATTCGTCGAGAAGCAACAGCACCGCATCTTTGCGCGCGCATTCTCCACAACAGCTCCGATCACGCTGAGCGATCCCATCACGGCGTCACGTTCCCGAGTCCCCCGAGCTGTTTGCGATTTAGAGTCTCTGGCTGTTCCCCGTCCGATTAGAACCAACAACGACCGTCGGATAGCCCTACGTTCGAACACACTAGCAAGATGCAGACGATCAAATGTGTCGTCGTCGGTGACGGTGCCGTCGGTAAGACGTGTCTCCTCATCTCATATACAACCAACGCCTTCCCAGTGAGTCTTTGATGGTACAACGCTACGCAGTTCCTTTGCTGCCAATAGTCGATACTGACGAGTTTCCTCTGCCTTCATCTTTGCTGTCTCGCACCGCTCCACAGGGAGAATACATCCCTACAGTATTCGACAACTACTCGGCGAATGTCATGGTCGACGGCAAGCCCGTTTCTCTCGGGCTCTGGGATACCGCAGGCCAAGAAGACTACGACCGACTAAGACCGCTCAGCTACCCTCAAACCGACGTCTTCCTCATCTGTTTTTCGCTTGTTAGTCCGCCCTCGTTCGAAAACGTGCGCACCAAGTGGTGGCCCGAGATCTCGCATCACGCGCCCAACATCCCCACCATTTTGGTCGGCACCAAGCTCGATCTGCGCGAGGACCCAGAGACCATCGCCAAGCTGCGCGACCGACGCATGCAGCCCATCACGTATGCGCAGGGCAACCAGATGGCTCGCGACATCCATGCCAACAAGTACTTGGAGTGCTCGGCGCTCACGCAGAAGGGTCTCAAGGGTGTGTTCGATGAAGCGATTCGTAGCGTTCTGGCTCCGGCACCGGTTAAGTCGAAGAAGAAGAACAACTGTGCTATTCTTTGAGGATGGACACGGCGTTGTGAAAAGGAGGGTGGAACGTTGGGTTTGGAGGGATGATGGGATGGAATGTAATGGAGTGTAAAGCGAGGAGGTGGTGAGGAAGCCGACGAGGAGAAGGGAGGAAGGAGAGGTGTCGGGATGCATCAGGACGGGGTCGCGCAAAGCGTTGGTAACAGTTGACGGCTAGTGCTTGTGCACTTGCCTCACTTTTTCTTACCGCCATCGGCTCAAGCACCTGCCCTCGTTCATCCACGACTCCGTCTGCGGACCTCACCCTCGAAGGGCGCCTGACTCGTCGCCTCCTCGTTCACACCTCTCGTCTACTCCTCCTCCTCTCACGTCTCCCGTCCATAAATTCCATTAACCTCGTCTACAACCATTAGACACCCCCATCCCTCACACCCTTTCGACTATCGTACATCTTGTCGTCCTCGTCATTTCCTTGGTTCACTTGCTTTCCTGCGTCCCCTGTCATCTCTACAAAACGTTTCGTCATCTGACCCGATCTGTCGTGTGATGGTCCCAAGAGAAGCTCACTGGTGAGGGCAGACGAAATACGATCTGATGTGAATGCAATGAGCTTGGATGAATGAATGAACATGCGAGTTGCGGTCAAGCCTTTACCTGAGGCGCGTCAAGCAGACCACGCAAAGCCTTGACCGTTCGAGCGAGCATGATGGCGCCACCCTTGGTCAGACCCTGCACCGCCTGCTCCGCATCCTCCACCTTCGCCTCCCCACCCGCACTACCGCCACTACCGCCACTAGCGCCACTAGCCTGCACCAACCCCTCGGCTCGCTCCACCACCT
This sequence comes from Sporisorium exsertum, assembly GCA_928724755.1. Lineage (NCBI taxonomy): Eukaryota > Fungi > Basidiomycota > Ustilaginomycetes > Ustilaginales > Ustilaginaceae > Sporisorium > Sporisorium exsertum. The sequence continues at coordinate 921,064 of CAKMXK010000004.1, forward strand.
TGCCCAAATTACCCGAGTCAAAGTAGAACAGCTGCAACTCGCGCTCGAATCCGGTCGGCTTACTCTCGAGTGCGCGCCTCACGAACCCACGCGACAAGATATACGCCTTCTCATTGTACAGCCTCGAGTTAACCCTGCTCTCCTCCTTCCCCTTCAACTTCTCGTACGCCGGTTCGGTAAAGTACGGCTCGCGCACAAGCACCAGCGCCTGAATCGACACAAACACCTGCAACAGCGAACTCTTGTTCGGCGTCCAGTTCTCCTCCGCCACCCCCGACCACGTCCCCAGCACCGACAAGCACACTTTGCCGTCCTCGTACAGATTCGGCGAAACGCGTCCATGCCCATTGGTCCACGAGTGAAAGTGCGCCACAGGAGGACTGTTGGGAAAGTCCGAGGTCAGCTGGAAGTCGAGCAGGAACGGCGCGTTCTCGTAGGGTGTACCTTCAGAGCCGATGATGAGGACGCGCAGCAGGTCGGAGCGGTCCTCGTACGCGCGCACGAGGATCGTCTCGGGCAGCGACGACTGGAGCACCTTCATCTCCTTCTGCAGACGCTTGAAGAAAGCAGCGCCAGGTTGGGTCGCGAGGGGTTTCGAGTAGAATGCGTGCGACGTGGGCGCAGACTCGAGCACGGCGAACTGGTTCCAGTCACTGTCGCTGCTGGCTGCGGCCAGCTCGGTGGGCACAGAGGGCTCCTCGGCGCTGGCCGAGGCGGAAGAAGGGACGATGGCCGCCATAGCCTTTTGGGCGGTGGTAGCGATCTCCTTGGCATCGGCTGCTGGCGGTGCCCCCTCCTTTTTCTCGACCGTCTCAGGCTCGGGCTCGTCGACGTGAATCTCGGCCACCTCGGGTGCACCGTCCGACATGTCTTCCCAGTCATCCCTCCCATTGCCTACCACTTGGCCGTTCTGGTCAACCCACATGGCATCCTCGTCTTCGTCGTAGTCATCGTCGTACTCGTCATCGTCCATCATATCATCGTCATAGTCGGCCTCCGGATCCATGTTCCACGGATCGCCGTCCATCATCGCAACCTCGTGCATCTCGAAACTCGAATCGGACAAGATCTGCAGCTTTTCCAGCTTCTCGACCACCAGTTTGCCGCACGGCAGACGGACACGACAGGTGCCGTCGAGGAGCAGGTCTTCGACGGTGCCGTACCAGTCGATCTCGGTGGCTTCTGAGCCAGGCTTCGTCCTTTTGCTTTCTGCATTTGGAATGGTGGCGATGACCATTTCGGCATTCATGAGGTCGCTGTGCATCTGGGCATCGTCGTAGTCCGGACGCGGATCTCCAACGGTGGTGAGGAAGGGTCCAGCCCATCCAGTAGGTCGCTCCGAGATCATGACCGAGTCGCCGCGATGCAGACTGAAGACGCTGTGGTCGGCTCCTTCGACGTCGATCTCGAGCGAGGGTACCAGCTCGACCTCGGCGGGCTCGGAGAGAGGTACGCGGAGCTCGGCGGTGCGCTCGAGCGGATCCATGCTCTGAACGACGCGGGGCACGCTGCCGTGCTCGTCCGACTTCCAGTAGACCCAATCGCCAGGCCACGCCTCGTGCTCATCGAGGTTGACGTGCGGAATAACGTTGCTGGCCTGCTCCTTGGTACGCGTGCCGTCTTGCCACAGCACGTCGAGCTCGGTCTTGGTTCCGACGATGAGCATCACATCAACAGGATGACGCTGACGGCCGTGGTAGGTGATCTTGGCGCCGTACTTGTCCTTGAGCGCCTGTGTACGGAACGTAACTCGGTCTCCGACCTCATGGTTGCGCTCCGAAAAGGCCTTGACCAAGGTGAGCTTGCTGTAGTCGGTCCAGAGCGCTGGTGGCCTGGGACGCTTTGCCTGCTCGTCGGGACTGAGCTTCTGGTTGAGCGCCAGCCAGTTGATGTACACGACCGTCTGCTTGATGTCGACGATCAAGGCCTCTCGAATGCCGAGTTGAACGAGGTTGATACCAATCTGGTCTTCTCTCATGTGCTCCTTGGGGATCCTGCCGAGTAAAAGACGGCCACCCATCTCGCAGACGCGCACGAGCCGGTCGTTGTCGGGATTGCCCACGAGCGCTTCCTCGACGACACCGTCGACCTCTCCGATCCAGTCGTCGGAAATGACGAGGTCTCCGTGATTTAGGTGATTGCTTTTGACGACATCGTTGGCTGGGACGGAGTCGGCAATTTCTTCTCTGCTGAAGAGGTGCTGGAGCTTGAGCGTGTTGGTGGTAGCGGTGACGACGCCTGAGCAGGCGTCTCCGAGCGAGCGCTTGCAGGTGGAGCCTACAGCAAAGACTCGGTCGACGAGATCGAGTTCGGTGGCCGAGATGATCTGCCTTTTGCCGCAAGGATACCAGAGGACACCGTATTCGCCTTCCTTGAGCTGGCGATCCAGGCCCGTCTTGGCAAAAGTAGTTGGATCAGCATCGATCTCGTCGAGGTAGCATCTGGAGACCATGCCGACTTTGTGGTCGTCATCCTTGCCTTGCTTGAGATGGACGACATCGGACCGAAAAAGGCGAGGAGGAGGTTGGGTTGTCATTGTGCTGGTTGCAGCTGGTGCTGAGCTGGTTGCGAAAGGTGGTTTCGAGAATGTAGGGATTGTGGTCTATATGCGCCGCCTGAGACGGAGAGTGACAGAAGAGCTGTTGATAGCAGACCTGAACGCCGTCGTCGTGGAAGAAGAAATCGACAGGTGAGCGAGTGACAAGTGCCAAGCTTGGTCGTGAATCGGTGAGCTCAGCGCAGGAGAGGATCGTGAGAGAGGAGAAGGAGGAGCTGCGCAGCGCCCCACTTGAATGCGGGCTCAGCCCTTGATGAGATGAAGTGGACGCACGCGCTGCGTCCTTTGTCAACGCTTGCCGGTTGGGTGGTTGCGGCCCCTGTAGACGGATCAGAAAGGATGGCAAGAAAGCTGTAGCTGAAGAAAGGGAACTTGATCGGATGGAGCGCCAATGGCGGAAAGAGAGAGAGAGAGAGGGACAGACAATGGCTCAAGTGTCGAAATCGAAGGTCCGTGACAAGCAGTCAAGGCGCGAAGCGTGTATCTCTAGCTCAGCTGTCGGGAAGATCAACTCAAACCCAAAAAAATAAAAACCGACAAAAGTACTGCTGCTGCTGCTGCTGCTGCCCAAACTCTATTGATGAGACCCTCCTTTTTTATCAGTCGCGTGTGCGTGTGAGATGCGCTGCGCAGTTTCAAAATTGTTAGATTGCCATGGTCAGCTGCGAACGCTTATCCCGAAATCCGATCCGAACTCCCTCGCACGGTTCTCTACGTTGAATTGGCGGTCCACCCGACGACAACAATACAATCACACGCCAACAGCAGCACGCAAATCTTGGGTACTTCGGCTGTTCCGGACGCCTTCGAGCTGTTCGTAACCAGACAAACTCATCCTTTCGGCGCTTCCATCGAAAACGCCACCACTTCCGGCGTTAGTCAGCCTGAATGTCAGGAGCGACTCCCATGATGAGGTAGACATCGAGTCGAGGCACAGTGTCCCTTCAGGTATCGACTGCCTTCGCATCTCAGCCAGTAGATCCGCTGCAATGGCCTCGACACAGCCTCTTGCAAGCTGCTTGCAACCTTCCCAGGTGCTGCTTGGTACTATCGACCATCACGACCAACAAACGGAAGACTCACGACACGCGCCGATTCGCCATCATACCCGCCGACATGACAGCGTCGTCTATCTTGCCGGCACGGATCCAAGAGACGGCCTTACCATTCAGGCGAGCTTCGATCAGGTTTGCGTCCTTTCACGCGATCAGCGCTTCGACCAGGCCCTACCGTTCTGGGGCGCTTTCTCAGGTTCTCAGAATACAGACCAGTGCATCTCCTGCACTGCCATCGGTCTCTCTGCCGAACGTCATCACATCTATATCGCGGCTGCCATGGATCATCGGATCGCCGTATGGTATGCCCCGGTCTCTTCGTCGTCTCCAACACGGAAATGGAGGGTTCACTCGACGCTGACCCTCCACGAGGGCGTGCTGACCACTCTGGATATCGTCAACGGCCAGCTGCTCACCGGAAGTACCACCAGCCTAGCCCTATGGAGACTCGACAGCTCCGACGTGCCAATATGGAGACGTTTCTGGACCAAATCAAGCCCAGCCGCCATCGTCGTTGCCCGATTCTCGCCTGACGCAACCACCATCGCAGCTGTTGCCCAAGGCGGCCAGCATGTCCTACTGTGGCAGTATCAGCCCAGGGCCGCCAAGGCGCCTGTCTATCAGCAGCGCCTCTACCACGCACGAGCCGTCACAGGCGTCTTCTGGAGGCAGCCGCCAGAGCAAAACAGCCAAGCCGATGTCTTGGTCACGTACGCTTCAGATGGCGTCGGCCGCGTCTGGGCTCCCGTCATTGACGAGCCAACACAGCTTCGACTTTGGTGCAGCGTACAAGTGCCCCCTACCGCAAATGCTTCGGACATACCTTCGGCCTTCTATCTCGATGCGCACACTGTATGCACAGCACTGCGTACAAACATCGGCATCCTGCAGAGAGAGATTCAGATGGCCGAATTGGGAGTTGGCAGCTCGACCGAGCTCACTACCCACGATCTCGAGCTCGACATGGATCTCAAGCGGACCAGGTTGCGACGACTCGAGCAACTGCTCAATGAGACCCCAGACATGTTTGTCTCTTTCGGAAGCGATGGCTTTGCCAGTGTCACAGCCGTGGCCAACATCGATCGGCGGCCACCCACCCTCCTACAGGCACTCACGGTCCTGCGCTTTCCATTTGCTTTGCTCCACAATGCGGACACTATCGTCGCAGTCAAAGCGCTCCCCCTCTATGTGGCTCCGGACGCTATCAGCACTGCCCCAATGCTGATACTGCATGTGCAATTCGGCAGCGGCGTGTCGACAGTATACGCGCTCAACCCAGCATCCTTTTTCGACGGTCGAGGCTTGGGTATCGAAGCGGACAGTTGTCACCCATGTGGACCGCCAGCTTTGCGCGACGCATCTGCGAGACGTTTGCGACGGCACACGCGCCGGGTCGAATCTATGCAACGCTCGGATGACGGGAGGGCGCTGTTGAGTTGTTCGTCCAAAGAATCGATAGCTTGGGCTTCGGACGCCTCGTTGACGCATCCGGAAGGCCACCTGCACTGTCGGTTCTCCACGCGATCTTCGCATCTTTCAGCAATCTCGCGGGACGGTTCAATTTCGGTGCTCATGTCCAGCGGTCGAGCTGGAGAGGTGTGTAGAGCGTCAGACGGCGTCTCGGTGAGCTTCGATTGCAATGCTGAGGTCAAACACGTCGCACTGGCTTTGTTCAGCGACGTCGATGTCCTCATTGCGGTGACGACGGCCGGTGCGGTACATTCATGGACGCTAGAGGTGACAGCAGACGGATTGCGTTTGGTGCCACACCAAACATCGTATTTGCGGTCCGACAAGAGCTCAAGCCATTGTTTGGTCTCAGCCCATTCTTCCTCCAGCGTCTCGGGTCAGCTGGGGAATGGCCTCAGTCTTGTCATCGCGGACACTTCGGGTCGAGTCGAGGTCAGACAAGCCTTGCGACACTCATCTGGAGAGATTCGATGGACTAGAATTGCTGCATTTCAAGAACCAACAGCAAGTCTCCGTATGGTACGCTGCAGCGCCAACGGCCTGGTCGCGGTGGTCACACGTGACGACCAAGAAAGGGACACCTTGATCGTGTTTGACTCCAAGACGACCTCGTTCAATTCTGGCGAGGAGCACAGGCAAAGTTTCGGAGCGGGCGAATCGATCGTCGCGATTGACTGGTCCCCGTCGCCATTTTCCTACAGCGTTCTTGCTGTCGCCTTTGAGCACCACGTCGATATCATTGCTCCGGGGCGGTCTTCCCCCATCGATGCGCGGAATGCACGATTGGGACCACAGTGGCAGCTCTTAGTTCGACTCGACCTCCGCACCTGTACACCCAGCTCGGTTCGTGCCGCTTGCTGGTCGAGCTCGGAGCAGCTCGTGATCGCTTCCGGCTCAGTGCTCTTTGTCTATGGTCCCTGGGTCCAGTCGGGCTTGCAAGGTGCGACGAGGTCGAAGAAGACGCATCTCGCAGAGCTTGTCTCCGAAGTTGGTGGGCCAGTGGTGCAGTACCATCCAACATTTTTGCTGCAATGTGCTGTTTGGCACAAACTTGGCCTGGCGAAGGCGATCATCAGCAATCTCAACAAAGCTGTCCTTGCTTGCAGCGCGCAAGACGTCGGCGAGACATGGGCGTTCGAGGAAGTTCCTCTCGCTGCAGTACTTGAAGCCGACTCCGCATCGGACCATGGATCGTCAAAGTCAGCGGCGCCGCAGCCGCACAAGAGCTTCGGTGGTAGCATTTTTGACGAGCCGGATCGCAAAGATGAGTCAGACGAAGCCGAGCTCTTCACAAGCGACAGAATCGATCTCCTCGCTCGCCGCCTCAAGGAGACGCATCCACCACATCTGTCACCCTCGGACCTAGGCGTGCTCGTCAACCTGATCAAGACCATTGGCGAAGCGGTCCGAGAGCACAGAAGCTTGGATCCATCTGGTCTGCGCTACACGCTTGCTCTCCGCCAGATGCTGAATGGCGCAGCCCAATCCAAGGGTGCAGAAGTAGCTTCGCACGCTGGACTCGAGTACCGCGACTTTCTGTGGGCGTTCCACAGCAACAACCAGGAGACGTTGCTCGCCGCGATCGAGTCCACCTACCGAAACAAGCTGGACTGGCCTGCAGCTCGGGCAACGGGTCTCTTTGTCTGGCTGCAAACTCCATCAGCACTTCGAACGCAGGCAGAAGCCGTTGCCAGGGCACAATTCATGTCAGGAGAGGACCGCGATCCCGTCAAATGCTCGCTGCTCTACTTTGCTCTCGGCAAGCGCAAGGTCGTGCAGGGACTTTGGCGGCAAGCGGTGTGGCATCCGGAGCAGAAGAAGATGCTCCAGTTCTTGTCGCACGACTTTGACGAAGAGCGCTGGAAGACGGCAGCGCAGAAGAATGCGTTTGCGCTGCTAAGTCAGCGCCGCTACGAATTTGCTGCGTCCTTTTTCATGCTTGGCGAGAGTCTGCGCGATGCCGTCAATGTGTGCGTGCGCAACTTGGACGACTTGCCGCTTGCAATCGCGCTAGCGAGGATTCAGGAGGGCCGCGACGACGGGCCTGTGTTTACGGAGCTTTTGAAGAACCGTGTGCTACCTCTAGCGTTCGAGCGTGGTGATCGGTGGATGGGAAGCTGGGCGTTCTGGATGCTCAAGCGTCGAGATCTGGCGGTGCGCATCATTGTCACTCCGCTGCGCGACTTGGTTGCTGACGAGGATGTCGCGAGTTTGTTAGGATCTGTCGTGACTTGCGGGAACGACAGCTACAGCGATCCAGCACTGGCGCTGCTGTTCCAGCAACTTCGCACTAAGTCGCTGCAGACGATCAAGGGGCTGTACGATATTCCGGAGAAGAAGGTGTTCGACTTTGTGCTCAACACTAACAGAGCTCTGTGTCGCATGGGCTGCCATGCGATCGGGCTGAGTCTATTGCGCAATTGGCAGTTCGAGCCGCCTTCGGTGTCGAGCGCTTCTACGCAGTTCCATCGTGTTTCGAAGCACGACCTCGAGACGCTGTCTCGGGTCGACGAAGCGGTGTTGGCTGAAAGCACGGACGCTTTCAGCGAGCTACGTATTACAAACACAAGCACGCTCGAGGCGCAAGGCGAAACGGTTTCGAAAAGCCCGACGTCTCACAGGCGACGCACGTCTCAGAGCACCATCTCACCTCCGAGCAGTCCGCGAATGCTTCGACGCCGCAGCAGCTTGCTGCGACGCAGATCGAGTATCATCAACGACCTTGACATTGGTGCGGCCGTGGTTGCTCGGCCAGATACCAAGGCCGAGGCACCTGACGCAGTGTTGAAGAGCACGACGGCGAAGCCCGAGGTTCTCACTGCCGAGCCTGAGAGTGTGGGTGCGGCGAACGGTCATTCGAAGGAGGGAGGTGGTAAGGCGGAGGACGCGCCTGAGCCGAAGAAGCAGGGTATCAGCATCTTCAAGAGTGCTGCTGCCAGCAACAGCCAGCAGGGCGCACAGGAGTTTGACTTTGGCAGCTTTGGCTTTTGATGAAGCAATGCGAAGCCGATCGAAACTGGCAATCTGCGCCAGTCAAGTCTGTGAAGGAAGATGAAAGGGCACGAGGAAGAGTGCCAAGGCCGAGGGTCTTGTCGAGGAGAAAGCGCTCGAATCGAAGTTTTGACACGCCTTTGTGAGTGTCAGTTAAGCAAGACAAGAGTCAGAAGAATGTAGGAGGCTAAAGGTGTATTTGATTTGCAAAGACAGCGAATCCAGTGTTTACAGTCAAGCCAGGAATGCTATGTTCTCCCGGCATTGCTGCAAGCGTATTTTGCCAGACCGCTGCTCTCTGCGAAAAAAGTTCTTGAGTTGAAGGAACAGCATTTACACAGCCTCGGGGGTCTTGGCGATGTAGTCGATGGCTTGTTGGACGGTGGTGATGTTGTCAGCCTCCTCGTCGGGGATCTCCTGTTGAATTGCAGCACAAACGGGTGGCAGGGGTCAGTAAGAGTGGACCTATACACTGTGAGAGAGGTCTCCGGATGGAGTGCTTACGATGGTGAATTCCTCCTCGATGGCCATGACGACCTCGACGGCGTCGAGGGAATCCAAGCCGAGATCAGAGGTGAACGACGAAGAGGCGGAGACCTGTGATACCATTGAGTGAGCAAACAAAGAAACGTCAAAAGTGTCAGCATTGATTGGTTCCACGGTCAAATCTGTACGGAACAAAGGAAGGCATACCACAGCCGCCCCTTTGTCAAGCACGCTGTCCACCACGCTGTGTGTTGGATTTGTGATGACAACTTGCTGGCAGAGCCAGAGAAGTGCTGAAGATGAGAAGAAACGCACCTTGCTGGGGTCGACCTTCTCAAAGGTCTTGAGCACGTCGAGGATCCTGGACTCGATGTCGGACTTGGAGAGGCCTGCCGAGGCGGCGTAGAAGCGGACGGGTGCGAAGCGGGGAGCGACAACGGCAGCGCGGGCCACAGGCGCAGTAGCCTGGCGGGCAACAGCCAAAGGAGCACGGGCTCGGACGAGCGAGGCGGCGGCGGATCGAAGAGCAGCAACCATTGTGAGATGTGTGTGCGTGTGTGTGTAAGGAGAGTGATGTGGGTGATGGGAGAAGGTGAAAGGTGCGAATGTCGATGGTGTTTGCGATGCTTGACACTCTGCTCGATGATGGCGATGAGACGCACCAAAAATTGGAATATTCGAGCGCTCAGGACGACGCAAAAGCGCGTAAGGCAACATTGCATCGGGGTGGGCAACCCGATTCAGCTGAGTCCAGTTTGATCGAGCTCTGCTGCCGTGGATTTCCAAGCAAAAAATAGGAAGCGGAAGAGTGGCGGAGTAGCGAACCCGTTCAAGTCCGTTGGGAGAGAAAAGAAAAGAAAAGGTGCTCTCACTCGACCGAGAGCAGTGGGAGCAGCGAGAAGAAGAGGAGGAACGAGAAGACACCAACTGCACTCTCCCAGCTGCACACCATATTCAATCTTCTCCTCGTCGTTGGCGTCCTCAACCGCACCAACACCTGCTCACCTCTCGCATAGTGGCTCGGCAAGATGAAGGGCCTCGCATTTCGAAAGCTATCAAGGACATCGTCGCATCGCAACCACTTGCTTCGCAACCTCGTCTCGTCGCTCATCCAGCATGAACGCATCTCCACCACCGTAGCCAAAGCCAAAGAAGCCGCGCGCGAGGCGGAAAAGATCATCACACTCGGCAAACGGGGCACAGCACAGGCAGGGTACGGCGCACGAGGCTACCTCTACACACAGCAGGAGACGCTGCCCAAGCTGCAGGAGCTCGCACAACGCTACGCCAACCGACCTGGTGGGTACACACGCATCCACCTCCACGGCAACCGCAAAGGCGACCACGCTCCCCGAGCTATCCTCGAGCTCGTAGACAACCCGTTCGACCTGCGCATGCAGTTGACAGCACGTACGCTCGCCAAGGAGGTCTACGACCGCATCGCCAAACGCGGCGGAGACGACATCTTGACGGGACGACAATTTGACATTTCCACCATGGAGCAGGATGAGCGATTCAACCCGATCACGCGCAAGAACATCACAAAGGTCGTACAGTACGGTGGAATGGAGGCCAGGGAGAAGCTGGTCGCGATGGCACAGGAACATCTGCTGAGGCTCAAGGCGACGGTGGCTGTCGATGGTCCGAGACGTGTCGACGAGGCGAAGATGGACAGTCTCGGTGATAACAGGCCGCGCGGTCGTCTCTTGACCAAGCCTGTGACGGGTTCGAGGCCATTTGCGGGTCAGGAAGGTCAATATCAGCCTACGCCATTACCGGGCAAGAACCGAAACTCGGTCATCCGTATCGGAAAGGGCGCTTTCGCTAAGCGTCTCAACTACCGCAAGGTGACCATGCCCAGCGCGGCGTCAACATAGAGCCTGAGTGCTCGCAGTCACCTCTCTTGCATCGCAGGCCATAGCAGATCATCATTTCAAACATGATCGTGAATGCCGTCTCCAGCATCACTAGCATCTTGCCTCCCATTACCATTGTAAACTAGACACAGAGTCCAAAATCCAGGATTGGTAACCCTAACGTTGAACGACACTGCTTGTGAGTCTGTGGCACCCCTGGTGGCAGTGCCAAAAGCAAGATGAAGATCATGGCCTTGCTGTGTTGAGGACTGTTGTCGCCAAACCAGCTTGAGACCTATAGTCGTTTCAAGAATGAGAGCTGCTGTAGGGTGAAAGCACAGAACCAGAAAAAAGCTCGGCGCACACGCGACTTTTTGTAAAATCTTCCGAAGCTTCTGAACATTCTCGCTTCAAGACTTACATCATCCTTCTCGGCGCTTGAGGCCCTCTAGACCATCACATACTCCTACCACCTCTTTGGGCAGTTCGGAACACACCTTTACCCATGGACATAGCCCCACGACGAGCTTTGGCACCTCTGTGATCGGCCAGCTGCAACAAGGTTTCGACCACCACCCGCACATCTGCATGGTCTGCTTCACTGGCCAGCGGTAGCCGAGACCGCAATGCTCGCCGCGCCTCGGGTGGGCGCAAAGGCAGGCAGGAGAGTACTAAAAGGTGGCTCGAATGCGCTGCTGAGGGCGCAAGCTGCGTCGTTGGAAGCGCTGCCGCCATCCTTCTTGTGTCCTTCAATCGAGTCTTCTCTCTCGAAACCAAGCTTGAGACCGGCACCAAGCAGACCCTCCTCTTCATACTTGCAACCCAAAGCTCACAGGAGCAGGCCAAGAGCTTATACAACTACAAGCCTCCTTGAAACAGTGTCACCAGTGCCAGCTGCCCTTTGCTCGCTTTCGACCCGCAGCTACTCCTCCCGAGCAGCCACCGTTCCTGCATTTGATGGCAACTTCACCAACGACGACAGCCTTCCAACTGCAGCTAGCCCGGACGTCTGGCTCAACAACCAGAACATTGATCGACCAAAGCAAAGACCGAATCGTACACCCCCCAACCACTCAGAACGAGCTTCCCGTTCGTCACCCGACTGGCGCCAAAAGTTCCCCAGCACGCAGTGGAGAAGAGAGATCGACTTTAATCGCTACAGCATCCCCTTGAGGCGGCGAAGCCTCCCCGAAGATGCGCCAGCACTCTACGAAGACGAGATTAAAGCATCTGCTGCATGGCTCCCTGAATCGCAGTGGAGCCTTAGCGTGCCAGATGACTATCCGCTCACACACGAGCTCTTTCTCATCCTCGACAGCTTGGATGATATCTCTCACAGCCGGTCTGACCCGGATTGTGCGGGTCTTTTGCACGAGACAGTGCGGCAGGCTAGAGAGCGCATATGGGCAAACCCGCAGCATCCACTTGCCCGCTCTCAAGACAGAGACGTCGCGCTGTACCTAGCGGGAAAGGTGGCAGAGACCTACGTCAAGCTCGACGCCGAAGACTCAATGCACCGACTCATGCCCTTCCTCGACTACGTTCAGGCTCAGCTCGGCGTCCTTCCTCTCGCATGCTTTCATGCTTTGGCGGCACGTGCAGGTATAGCCCGCCGCTACGATGCAGTGCTCCGGATCTGCCAAGTAGCGCAATCTCACCACGGCGGTAAGGCGGATCGCGAGCTTCTCCACCTCCGATTACGGGCCCTCGTCGCAGTATCCAAGGATGTCGATCTGTCGCGATACTGGGACCTGTTTGCTGAAGCGGGCGTGTCTGTGCCACGCAAGACGTTTGATCTGCTGCTGCGAACACACGTGCACCGACAAGACGTGGAGCAGCTCAACCAAGTGCTGGAAGCGATGCCCAAGCACGGACACGCGGTCGACGCTAAAGCGTGGCTCACTATCTTGCGTGGCTTTCAGGGGTTCAGGCCAACTCTGGCAGCGATGCTGAGACGAGACGCAAAGATCGTGCAGAGCCCCACGCTCAATGTGGTCAATCAGCTGTTGCTGTTGCTGTCTAAGGAGCTGGATGTGGACGGCACCCTGATGGTGTTGCGCATCTTTCGAATCCGTTCGATACCGCAAGCCCGTGCCAGGACCAGTGTTTCCGCTGCAGAAGTCGAGACTTCGATCATCAACGGACCTAGCCCGCAACCCAATGTGCGAACGTACGCCATTTTGACGCACATGTTTGGCCGACTTGGACGTGGCAGTGAGGCGCTCGGCTTCTTTCGTCTAGCTGTCTCTGCGTCCGTCAACCAAAACGGGAACGGCACCACCGACGCACATCTCCAGCAAGCTGCCTCGTCCGTCATGAGGGCCTATCTCAATGCCGGTCATCCAGTGCGTGCCATGTCGTTCGCCACCGCAGTGTTTGGACTTCCCTACTTTGGCAGCGACGACAGCAAAGCTGCGCCATCGATCGACTTTAAGATTCCAACGTCATCTCCGCTCGAGATGGCTGCGACTACAGCGCACTACCGCACCTTGATCAAGTGTGCTTCTGCAATCGGCTCGCCTGACGCTGCCAGGAGGATTGTGGTGCATCTTCTGCAGCACGGCCATACGATCGACGAGCAGGTGTTGCGTGGACTTGCGCGTCTGATCTTTTCCACCATCGATCGGGATGCGCTCGAGTCAATCCGGGTTATACGGCGTCTGTTGCCGAAGCAGGGGAAACGAGGGAGCGATACAGAGCGGAATCAGCGTCTTGGACCGCTGTCGGACCTACTGCAGCATCTTGGTGCATCTGATCGGGTTGTCTTGGCTTCGCAACGTGCAACGGATCTCGCGCATGACGTGAACAGTAGCGTTCGCAGACCCAAAGGGAAGCGCGGCCAGGTTGGTGACAATCTTGACCGCCGCGCTTCATTCTATTGCAAAGACGAACTGCGAGACTGGCTCATCCAGGACTCGTCTTTGCTCTTTCGCGGCGTCTCCTCTACATATGATGCCAACGTGGATGCGCCGGCTTTAGCTCAGGACCTGAGTCGACCTCTTTCACCCGAAGCCTACGCCATGCGCATCCGAGTGTACGCCGTGGTGCGGCGCGACTACGAATCGGCGCAAAAAGTGTATCACGCCATGCTGGCGCACCGCGTCAAGCCCACAATGATGCACATGGCCCCACTCGTTGAGGGCCTCACCGCAGTCGGCAAGCTGGCGGAGGCGCAGCGACTCAAGCGCAATGCCAAGGAGGTGACGGGTCTCGAGCCTACGCTGCGCATCCATACGGCGCTGATCCGGGCCTACGTACGCGCGGGGGACTCGGACGCTGCCAGCGCTGAGATCCAGGAGCTCACCAACAACGGCTACGAGATTGACGACACGATTGCCAACCTGATCGAAGCGGCGCAGTCGGGGCGGCGCAACTTTGCGCTCGTTGATCGCTCGATCAACGAACGGGACAGCCATAGCGTCGCTACGCGTTTCCATGCGTTGATGCGCATGCGGCGGTACCTGGCTGCACAGGAGATGCTGCAGTCGGCGCTGGATGCGGGGATGCGGTCGGACCAGGTGCTGCACGATCTGGTGCGACGGTCCGTGTCGTATGTGCACAAGGAACATGCAAAGGCACTCGGCCATGGCTCGGCTGCAGAGGTGCAGATGAGCAGTGTAGCCGCGTCCCACCCACCGGCTTTCGTGCAACGGTCGGGATCGGGATTGAGCACTGCAACGCAGACCCAGCAACAAGAGCAGAAGCAACGGCGCAGTAAAGTTGCCGCGGCAGCGGCCGTGGACGGAAGGCCGTGCTCGCACGTCTTTGAGCTGGCGCAAGCGCTGCGCTTGGCGCGCCTCAACCGCGAACGTCTCACAAAGGCGATGCAAAGACACTCGGAGGTGAAACACAAACGAATGAAGGAGCATCGTAAGAAAGTGGTCTCGCTCATCTTGGATTTCGCGGATGGCAAGCTGCATGATCAAGCATGCAAGGGCAAGAGTTAGGCTCAAGGGTTTACGCATGTCTAGTTCCGAGGCACGAATGAATGGATAAAGAAGGATGCCAGAGTGCGTGTACCAGAGGAGTGTGTGGGTTTTTGCTTTCCGAGGGTGGGCGGGTTGGGTCGGAACGGGTGTCGTCAACCAGCGGTGTGTGTGGGGACGATGTGAGTGTGAGTGCACTTGCCGAAGCCGACGGGTGGCGCGAAACTGTGATCGCAGATACAGGTTGCATATGCAAGGGCGATGGGTTGCGCTCTGGATACAGGTGAAGCATGCAACGGATGCGATTCGAGTGGGTCTGCTGCCACGCAAAGCTTGCATGTGAAGTGAAAAGCCTGGTCGATCCGCACATGCAGGGGGATCACGCCGCGAAGAGGCTAGCTGTGTATGGCTGCCCTCGTGGTGTATAACTAGTCGACCTTAGACACCACTGGCTATGCTGGTACCACAAGCTCGTCGCACGACCACCCCCAAGCCAACAATGAAGCTGCCACTTGCGCTCATCCTCACCTACCTCGTCCTCACCACATGCACTCTGGCTGTACGCTTACCCATTACCGGTCACGAGAAATCGTTGCCCGACTCGGTGCGGTCGTTCGAAAGCGAATTCAGCCAGCTGGAAGACAAGATGCAGTCGGTGACGGAAAAGAAGAAAGCATTTGGGCCGCGGGAGAAGTTGCTCACGACCTTGGCGGCTGTGCTGACGACAGTGGGTACAGCAGAGTATATCATCAGCGGGGCGGTTCCGGAAGCAAAGCATCAACAGCAACTGGCGGCGCTGCGGAAGCTCAAAGCGGCCGTAGCAAAGGCGAACGTGAGGGCTGCTGCTACTCGAGGTGGGGTGTCTACCAGCACAGGCACAAACGTGGTGGCTGGGTCGCAGGGGGCGGGGACGCGCTCGAAGAGGTCTCTTACACAGGGTTTTGAACATGTGGGAACTGCGTTGGCAGAACACGAGGACGACGACGCGGAGAGCTTCAGCACCGCGCGCAATTGGATGGCTAACAGTCCCGCATCGAGCCGAACACCCAGCATGCGAATCAGCGACTTTGACGACAACATCTATTACGCGCGGGTGTCATCGCCCGCGAAGCTCACGCGCTCTCGATCCGTGCCCGTCACCGCTTCCGCCGCGAAAACAGCAGGGCAAGCGGCAGACGACGGTCTGCTGCAGGACAACCTGGACACACACCTGCGCCTCTCGGCGCTGGAATCGGCACTGCTCGACATCCGAAAGCACCAGCACGACGATCAGGTCTCGAAACTCTCGCCGTTCACAAAGGCGATGATCGGGATGGCGTTACTCAATGCAGCGGGAGGAGCGGTTGCGGCAGAACTCAGCATGGAGGTGGCGGTGGAGAGCAACCAAAGCACGCCGCCACTGCCGGACGTCTCGAATCTGGACCCACAGACGTGTGCCGAGTATGCCAAGACACTCAGCGGACTCAACTGTGATCAGGCGCATGGGAAGGCGGTGGCAGGATCGACTGTGTAATGAGCTACTGTAGACTTGTAACGGTGTAAAGAGTAATGGGAGAATGGGGTTGGGAAGCATTCTAGACGTTTGACTTGTGAGAGCGTCTGAGAGCAGGCTGCCACGTGATCTCATAAAGTCACTGCAGCCACAGCCACAAATGAGAAAAGAAGGAGACGCAGATGACGACAAGGCCTCGTCGTGCGACAGCTGATCCAGAATCGACCTAGAAGACAGAACAATCGCAGCCGAGCTTGTTGTTTGTTTGTATGTCTCGGTCAAACGCAGGCGATCGGCGGCGGCTTAGACTGTGATATAAGGAAGGGACCGCTTCGGCACGGCACATGACGCGCGGACGCGTGCCAACTCGGCGCTGGCGAGCTCGGAGGGATGTAGCCGAGACCATCACTTTGGGATTTTCTGTTTTTCTTTTCTTTTGGACTTGTTGGGCAGCGCGAGCTGGTGTGATTATAGGCAAAGAGCCAGGGTGACAGCCCCAACTTTTGCCGAGCAAATGAAGAGGTTTCTTTCTTCTCCGCGCTCCATTACACTAACAACTGACACGCTTGAGCCTCTCGGTCGTCTTGGCAACCACACACACAAGGCGATCCTAGCGGTTGAGGACCAACGCTTCCTTTAGCACCCGTTGCATTCTATTCGCAGCGTAACTGCTGCTCATCGCCAGCATGCAATAGACGGTTGAACCATTCGCACGTCGACCATCGAGGCGTGTTCAGAACACCAGCGCCTCCCCCAACCTCGTCCTCGCCATGCCATCCGCCGACGTTGGCATGCGTCTGCCACGCTACGAGGGTCACCTCATCCTCAACAATGCCATCCTCTCCGACGGTCCACAGACCAGCAACTGCACCGCATGGTCCGAAACATGGTGCAGCCTCGAAGATGCCAAGCTGCTCGTCTATACCGACCGTACAGCTGCCATGATCAATCCGGACCAAACATGCGCCCTGATCGACGTACACAGATTTGCCTGCGTTCGAGTCCCAAATCCACCTTCTGAGCATGCATACGAGCTCATCCTCAGCACCACTCTTCCAGAACCGACTAGGTCTAGCCGCCTCTTTCGACCAAGGTCAGCCATGAGCCTCAATCGCATTCAGGCCGACCCCGTCTCACGCCAAAACTCTGTGGAGATAGAGTCACGTCCATCCATGGCCTCCTTCGGCCGCATCAGCCTCTCATCAAGACAGATCAATGCCAACGAGCTTTCGGTGCTCTCGGACAACACCGACGTCGCTGATCTTACCCCCAAAGGAGCCAAATCTTGGTCAAAGCTTGGCTTTGGCTCGCCAAGGCCAAATTCCAAACTCTCTTCAGCTTCCAACGGCAGTCTGCCTATCAGCCAAGGTTTGGCTTCTCGACCCGGCTCCGTCACTTCCAGCATAATCTCCATCTCCGACGCAAGGGTGTCGACCGACGTCGCATCCAGCAGTGCTCCTTCGCCTCGCACTCCGCTTTCCCCCACCTTCAGCGCTCTTGCTGAAAATATCCCCATCCGTGCTACCTCACCACGATCCTTTACCAGCTGGCTGGACGCTTTGGCCCTGACCATCAAGATACACCACGAAATCGCTTCAGCTTCGTACCCAATGCTCAAGCAACAGAACCGCACCTCGTCGCGTCCAGCCCTGAGCAACCTTCCTGGCTTCCGCACTCCAACCACACTGCAGACTAGTCCCGTCTTTTCCTCTGTGGACAGCAGCGGCGACCCTTCTGCTCACGACATTACTCCCAAGGCCTCTCGCAAACGACACTCTTCCTCGGCAAGCTTTTCGTTGGCTCTCCGAGCGTCGCGACAGATGCAGGATATCACCAGCGATGGTTCTGGTTACCACGCAGATGCTTCGGACAGACCTGCTACCAGTGTCGCATTCACTCAACCCATCGGCATTACCGAGCCTCGCAAACGCCGTCCGAGTACAGCTGATGCATCGTCGTCCATCGCCTTGCCCGGTAGCGCAGCTGCGGATGTCAGGCGTGCACAGCAGTCGCGCGCGCACAAGCGTTCCATCTCTACAGCTTCGTCGTCTCTCTCGTTCTCAGCTGCAAGTCGTCATTCCGATCAGCGACGCAACAGTGTATCGGGCGCTCAGCTGCTGTCGTCAACTCAGCCTCTCGGTACGAGCGTCGAAGGGAACTCTGTAAAGTCGCCTGCTGCGCTCGCGTCAAGCTCCACATCATTGCAGCAGAAAGACGCTGCCCTGCCAGCTTCGAAACATTGTCGTTCCAGCTCCTTACTGAGATTCGGCTCGGCGCGCACCTTGGCTTCGAGGGACACTTGTACCGCACCCGAAACGTCAACAGGTTTGGGACTGCAAGTCGACCCGCGCGATTCGAGCTTCTTCGATTCTCCTAACTGCAGTCGTGACGCCCAGAATCAGGCCAAGGCTGTCAAGACATTTTCTGGCTTCAAGTCGCTACGTTCGTTCACCAAGAGCAAGGTGAACAGCAAAGAGGGCAATCGTGGCGCACACGCTCGTCAAGAAGTAAGTGTCAGCGCCGTGTTGCCTGCAGAGCAACGATACAGGGAGGAGACCAAAAACAGAGGTATGCTGCGGTCTTCGTCACTGCTCAGTATCACCAAGCAGACGTTTGCGTCGTTGCGCGACAGGTCGTCGTCGTCCCGCATGAGCGTCAGGTCGGTATTTGCAGCTCCATCGCCACCGACGGAAGAGATCGGGGCTGCGGATGTGTCGCAAGATACCTGCAAGCGGATCAAAACGGCCGAGTGTGATTTCAGTTACGAGCTTGTGGGAAAAGCAGATGCTTTGCAAGGGTCTGTGATTGGCTTGATGGAAGACGCGAGCGAAGTACTGCATGCCAGTCGCACAGCTTGCGCAGGGGACGAAGAGCACCATGTGGACGCTGACAACAGCCTCGCAGACAGGCTCGCTCGGCTCGAGCTTCGTTCGTCTTTGGCTGAAGGCGGAAAAGAAACGCGCTCTGTGCCCATGGAACGCATTCTGCCGCCCAAACACATGATCGACACATTCGACAAGCTACGTGCCGCCGATCCGACCGGGCTCAGCTGCGATTGGCTGTGTCGGATCGAGAGTGGTACGCAGTTCAAGGCTGGTGCAGCGACGACTGCGACGCGGAGGCCGAGCTTGCGACCCGCTGCTTCTCAGACTTTTGGTGCGACAGGTGGCTCGATGCATGTCTTGGCCGTGCCGCGGCTGAGGAGTGCCATGTCTGCGTGGGACTTGCCGGGGCGCGGGGTGGGCGCGGGCAGTGGTGTGGGGCAGGGTGGAGTGGAGAGGAGAGGCGAGGAGGCTTCCAGGTCGTTGCCCGCTCCGCCACGGGCGGTGAAGCGGCGTGCACGGGTGAGTGCGTTTCAGCCGTTAAGCGAAGGGATACCGACAAACGCGAAGCCATCGGTCGATGAAACGAGCGAGAAAGCGACGGGTAGGGCCTTTGGCGATCTCACCAACACCAGCTTCAGCAACGGCAATAGCAGCGGCAACGGTAACAGCGGGGGTAAAATGGATACGAGTACCGGTGAGATGCGCAGTCTGGTAGCCGGGCTGGCTCCGCCTCCGAGGTCGCCTGCTCGGCGATTGGGTGCGGGGACGGGTGCGAGGAAGAGGCTTTCAGCGGGAAGGGTTGTGGGTGACAAGATGCTATAATTTCAGGCCATAACTTTGTAACTTACGATGTAATGCACATTCAAATGATGACGAAAAGTGCTAGACTCGATTCGGAAGTGGACTCTCTGTGGCAGAGATCAGACGTGTACACTGACCACAGCGCTGTCACCCATCAAGACGTGTCGGACCCACACCGCGGTGGTGATGGCAAACACGAGCGCGCCGGCGACAGCTACCACATTCTCCGCCGTCCACGTGTCCACTGTGTGCACCTTTGACGCGTGCATCGGAACCGGCTGGTGCGCCATCCGAAGCGGCGCAGGCAAGAGCGACTCAAACAGCGCCGTGTTGAGTGCGAAGGCTGTATTCGCTTCGTGCACTGTGCTTTGCACTACCACGGTGCTGGTCGCAGAGGCCTCCATTGCGGTGCGAAACCGTGATTTGAGCGAGGAGGGGTTGTTGAAGGTGTAGAATGCAAAGCCTTGGGAGGGCAGGGAGGTGGGGAAGCGTTTGGAGAGTTTGCGGAGGATGTGTTGGCCGCCGGAGAGGTCGCCGAGGTAGCGGGTGTATGCGTGTGCGAGCAGAAGCGAGGGGGTGGGGCGCGAGGTGAGGCGGGTGACGTAGGTGAGGGTTGCTTTGACCTGGGCGGGGGTGAGCAGGGCGATGTGGTCTGGCGTGAGTCCGTCTGGCTGCGACTCTGGTGACAACAACCGTGCGGCTAGAGGGAGGGACGATTCGACCAGCGAGAAGAGCTTTTGTCGCGACAGCGGATCCTCGACCTCCTCGTCCACGATGGCGTTGTGGGCGAGAGAGTGCTCTTCGCGCGCCGCTTCCGCCAACTCGCTCAGCCGCGCACCCGTATGCTGCTCGATCGTGTCCAAGTGCGCCTGTACGTCGTCCAACAGCGCACGGGTGCGGACAAGCGAGCGCACGAGCCCCACATCCCCGAACAACGGCTCCAGTACCGCAGTATCCCGAGCACTTTCCATGCTGCCCTCCAACGCGATATACACACATGCAAGCATCACGTTAAACCGCACATAGTCCAGCCGGTCGAACCGCAACCCCTCCTGTTCCCCCACCGTCGAACTGCTCGAAGATGGCAAAGACCCGGATTGAAGGAGAAGCGATACGCCACGCGACTTTTCCACGGCACGGTGCGCGGCGGACGTGCCCACGCGAAGCGCGTCCGACAGCGTGAGGGTCACGGTGCCCGAGGCAGAGGCCGGGTGGACGGCGTGGTAGTCGGGTGTCTTGGGGAGAATGCTGGCGAACTTTGCGAATGGGCAAGTCATGCTGGGATAGGGTTGCAATAGAACGTTGGTGCGGAGGAGGGTATGTGGATGACCAGGAGGGAGTGGGGGTATTCAGCGAGATCGATCCGCCCAGCTTGTGTTTATGTACGATGCTGCTCTGCCGGCTGAGTCGAGTGCAAGAGTCCACACCTGCTCCGACTGCGAGCGCGGTGGGCGAGCGATGAGGGTTCGGCGCTAGGGAGGCGAGGGAGAGCGAGCGTCTTGGGTGGAAGCAGAGATAGCCTAAAGCATACGCACGTCGATAGAGCCAACGCGGCCAGACGCGGAGCTGAGGCAAGAAATGAAAAGAATATGAAAAACAAGGAATTTCCGCAATCGAGTCTCGACTATGGCCTGTACTGTACTGTTTGTTACTGTAACTTATCGCACTGTGCTGTGCTGTGCCTTGGAATCTTGAGTTTGATTAAAAACAAGTTCGACTTTTTCAGCTTCAGGGGGCATTGCAGAATTCCCCCGACTGGCTCCCGTGGCTTGCGGGTCGGAATGACACGGCTGAACAACGAATGCTCAACCACCCCGTCCAAGCCACCCCTCACACCAGCTTTCGAGCGCCGCGGCGCGAGGTTCGCCTGGAACGCTAATATCTCTGGCGTTGGGAATCGACG
This sequence comes from Sporisorium exsertum, assembly GCA_928724755.1. Classification (NCBI taxonomy): domain Eukaryota; kingdom Fungi; phylum Basidiomycota; class Ustilaginomycetes; order Ustilaginales; family Ustilaginaceae; genus Sporisorium; species Sporisorium exsertum. The sequence continues at coordinate 942,426 of CAKMXK010000004.1, forward strand.
CTGGCAGGATGATGCAGTTAGCTGCAGTGCGAGAAAGGCTAGCCGAGGGGGTATCTAATCTGATTAATTTCCGTTCTGCTGCGTGCGAGGCGACACGACTCTACTTTGCCCATCGAGCGGTGTTTGCCAAGGAAACTGATTCGAGTCAGACGCGCGCGCACGGGCGTTACAACATGCTGGTCCCCGCAGCTAGTGCAGCTCAAGGCGGCCGTCGCCTCTTGGCAACGTTTAACCTGACGCAGCGGGTTGCTCTGCTCTTTGCGTGCCGATCGAGCGCGTTGCCGCGCCGCTCCAGCTCTTTAGCGTGCGATGCGAGTAGCTCCGATGCGTATCGGTCTAATCAGATTAGATGGCACGAACCTCTTCTCTTAGTCTGCCTTTCTCTCTCAGTCACACTGATGCTGCTGGTTGCCAGCACAGCACGATGGCCCGCACACACACTGATCACGCCATCTTCTCGACACACACGAGTGTGTGGATTGTTCACGAATTGCATTGCACCCCAACAGTCTCTGCCCCTCGGCTCGTAGCCGCAGTAGATGAACGAGCGACCCATGCAAACGGCTGCATCCCTTCCACCGCCGCCGTCCTCGCCAACGCTTCCTCCCCTGCCGTCGACTCCTTCCGAAACACCTGCAGCGGCCTCTCGAACCCCACCCCCACGCCGTACCCGATCTCACCCACCAATCTCATCCCAAACGTCTCGAGCCACCAATCAAAGTCTCCCCCCGGTCGGATCTGCAGCCGTTTGATCTTTGCTCTGATGCTCGCGTCCAGATTCTTGGCAGAGTGGTAGCTCAACCATTCCTGGCGTTCGAGGAAGAGCAGACCGCCGGGGTGGAGGGTGTGGCCGATACGCGCAAAGAAGCGGACCAGGCCGGTGTCGCCCTGCTGGATGTGGATCCATTTGGTGATGGAGAGCGCGAGGGTGATATCGTAGCCGTGCGTGTCTGAGTGGTGGAGGATGGCGTGGGCGATGGGTGAGGGCTGGGCCCAGTCGGTTGCGATGAAGTGGAGATAGGGTGGCGAGAGATGGGCGACTTGTGAGCGGGCGAGGGTGGTGCTGGTGGGTGTGCTGCTGTTGGTAGAGGGGTCTTCTGTCTTGCGCCGCTTTCCTTGTCGAGAGTCCTCACTGCCACTTGTGGCTAAGCCGTAGAGCGAGGGAAACACCGACGGGAAATAGACCGCGTCGGGAGGTAGCGAGTCGTTCTCCGGCTCAGTGGCATGGCCCACAACTTCGAGGTGCTCTGGCCGATACCGGGAGCGAGCAACGGCGGCCGCATGTCTAGCTTGGCTGATGAGCGACGGATCGATGTCAACACCAAGGATCTGAAGTCGTCCTCCTGAAGGTAGCCCACTCTGCTGCAATAGTCTAGGCAGAGTCTGAGCCAGCTCGATGGTAACTTTGCCGGAATTGCATCCTATGTCGAGCACCTTGACAGTGGAGGGAGGACACGCGGCGGGCTTGGCAGCGCTGGATGTAGGTGCCGCATAGTGCTGACCAAGGTATCGCAGGATGGCAGATACGCGGCTGTCTACATCTAAAGCTGGGTGGGACGAGGAGTTGGCGGCATCCGCATTCTGCGCAGCATCGTCAGCGGCGCAAGAGTTGACGGGGTTGCGGATGTGGTAGTATCGCTGGAAGTTGCCGTAGATTGGCGGACCCGTCGGGTCAGCTAGATGGCCCGTCGAGCTGGTCCCAAGAGTGTCGTTGCCGCCGTCATCGTCGTTGGACCGCATTGACGCGATGGAAGAATGGAGAGCAGTACCGTCGCAAAAGAGCAACACTTTTGGATTGTCCCAGAGTTGGACCCTGCGGCGCCTATTTCAGGATTCTAGGTCATACTGCTGGCCTGTATTCATCCTGAGGCGGACCCACACTACGCCCGAAAGGATCTATGAAGTGAATGTGAGAACAATGCAGCAAGGGCGTTGAGGCTGTGACAACCTTCATAACTGACATTCCGAGGTTGGTGGGGGTTGATGGCGCCCATTTGGGGGGAATCCCCCGATCCTTGCTGCCGGAGACCGAGGCAATCGGCGATCCAAGTTTGACAGTGGCCGAAGCGATTATGACATCGGGCAACTCGTCGACGCTCGTCCGCCGCTTTGAAGTTCTTCCATTACGACTTCTGTGGACGATGCTTGTCGCTCGACAATCGCTCTCGAAAGCATGCCATTTTGATGATTGCTTACAACAACGACGAGCAACATGACCATGCTCACGGATCACTGTACGCGAGGCGCGAGGGACGCCGGCGCCCAAAAATTAGAAAGGCAAAAGGGTTAGGATTTTGGGCTGTGTTGGGGCAGCGCTGTGCAGTGCTGTGCAGTGCTGTGCAGTGCAATGTTTGTTTGTCAGTCAACTCAAAAAAAAGGGCTCGACTACGCACGGCCCGAGCTGCTGCTCCAAATGGACCGCGCGCGCCCTTTTCGACTCTTCCACGCGGCCGCTGCCGTATTGCCGCGCTGTGCAGCTGCGGAGAAAGACTTGGCCGTCTTCATCATCTCCACCTCTCCTCTCCACCTCATCGTCTCCATATCTCTCTCCCCCTCTCTCTGTGTTCCATCATTACTCTTTGACTCCCTCAACCCTCTGCATTATCCACAGTTCCTTCTCCCTCCCTTCCCAATCTCAGCTCGTCTCTTCTTTGTCTTTCGCTGTCCACTTTTATCGTCTCTTTTCGCACTATTTGATTCTCCCATTGCTACCTCTTTTTCGCCACTCCAAGCTCTTTGACAAAGCTTTGTGGGAACGCTTGCATTTCTATACTCGCTTTCTTGTACAACTCGCCATCCAGCCTTCGTATCATACCCCACCACCCTCAGAGCCCGCTATCGTTTCCTGCATCTCCTTTACCTTTCGCCGCTACTGCTTTCCACTCTCTGTGCATACCACCACATCTCATACCACTCCCGCCCTGTAAAGTTCCATCATGTCCGTCGCTTCCGCTTTGCCACTCTTGTCGCCTCTGGTTACCCGCATCCTCCAGCTTTCCGGCTTCCCTCCTCAGCTCAAGACGCGCGATCTCCAGCAAGTCTTTGCTGCCTACGAGGATGACAATGGAGGCTACAAGATCAAGTGGGTCGATGACACCACTGCCCTCATCATCTTTGCCGATCCCGCAACCGCCAAAAAGGCCTATCTCCGCACAATCATGGCTCCTCCCCAACAGCTCATCAACGACGACGGCGTTCCCGCAAAGATCAAGCCCTACGACCGAGACGATGCCAGCGCCATCATCTCGAGCGTCTCCAACCGACAACGATCCCGCTCCAACGGCGGTGGCATCTTGGGCAGCCCCACCAAGCAGCACGCCGAGCTCGTAGCTCCTTCCACGCCCGATAGTCCCGCAAAACCCTTGCGAGCTCACGCGCATACTCCTTCCTTCGGCCGCACGTTTGGACATCGACGACAACAGAGCGGCTCCAACCCCAACTTACCGCCCAAACCTGTCGCTGCGGCGCTTTTTGACGCTGCGAATGGCGGACCTTCTCCAGCCAATCGCGTTCTCGCCGGTGTCGATACACTCAGCGGCATCGCTGGTCTCCCCGCAAACCCCGTCGCTGCTGCCAGATCCGGCCTTATGGCCGATTCGCCCAGCAAAATGTCGCGCAACAGCAGCCAGGCATCGGATGCTAACCTCGATTCCGACCTCGCCAGTCTATCGCTCAGCAACATCAGCAACTCCAGCAATAGCAAGAACGGCAACAACAGCACCAAACTTTCCTCTGGCGCAAACGTGTTTGGAGGTTTGCTGTCCGCACCCGCCAATATCACCTCGAATGGCGCTGGCAAGCGGCTTAGCCCGGGCAGCACTCCAAACAGAACCTCACCGCTTCCGCACTCCACCCCGCTCAGCAGTTCGGCATCGGGTGTGTCGTCCACGTCGATCTCTCCTTCCGCGTCGCCGTCGGCTGAAGCTGTGCGCGTCTCGGCAGCCACCACCACGGTCGGGTGAAGGAACGAGCGACGAGGTGACACGTACAGCGTAGACTGCGTCTGCGGCGGCGATTGCAGTTGTTGGCCGCTCGGTCCGGCCCGCGTCTTTCTACACATTCTTTAGCTCTTGCTCGCATCACACAGTAGTCCTTGCTGGTGTACTTTTTCTTGTTTCTCATTTGTAGATCTGATAATATACCGTCTCTTTCACGCAGGTCTCGCCAGAGATGATCGCATGTGGCAAAGTTGCGTTCTATTGAAGGGGGAATTTGCAAGTCAGGACGTTCTAGCCGAACAGCTCGCTGTCCCAATCGCCTCTGCTTTTTTTTCTCGACGAGCGACGCTGTTTGGGGGCCTTATCGAGACTGCTTTCGAATCCTGGCGCTGCATCGTGCTCGTTGTCGTCAACACTGGTGGGTGTGCGCCTTTGGATGCGTTGGTTCGGCTTGGTTGTTCCAGCGGGACCGAGCCATTTGTTGTTGTAGTTGATGGCAATTCGTTTTGTCTGTTTCTTGGTTGGGGTGACCAGGTTGGGCGAGATGAGCCTGTACGATGCCTGACCGTGATCGATGCGATTCATTCGACCTGCAGGAGCAGCAGGGTCTTCGAGGTCGGACACATCCTCAAACAGTTCCCGCAGGATCGACTCTTCATCCTCCTCCCCCCACCCCACCACTTGTACACCCTTCTTCCCTCCCCCACTACCACTGGCGCCATTAAATCTACTCGGAGCCCGAAGCACCATCTTGTCCATCACTTGCCCGTCTGCCACATCATCCTGCTGCATCTCGACGGCGAATTGCGGGTTGAGCACTTTGATAACACTCTTGGAGCGAGCGGGGTGTGGGAAGAGGTCGCCCCACTTGGACTTGCGCGCGTCCTGATACGCCTGTTTTCCGGACGCTTTACTGATGGTGAACCGCTCAATGTTGCCCGATGCACAGCAGGCGTCGAGCGTTACGTGCCCGCCTTTCTTCAGGGGAGACTTGATCAGGCGTGGCCACTCGTAGGACTCGAGTCGCATCGCTAGCTCCGATTCGGCCGTTGGCGCTGCTACGCTAATGGTGTGCGTATCGGCGTCGGCCTCGTCTGCAACTGCGGTCGTTGTTGAGGAGGGGGAAGAGAGTGAGGTTCGAACGGAGGCCATGATGGCATCGAGCTGTTCCGGCGTTATCTGAGCATCGTTAGGGCCGGTGGCGGATTCGTTCGCGAATTCCGCCTTGACAGCATCCGGAAGAAGCTTGAGCAGCTCGTCCATCGCTTGTTCATCCGGCATCTCCTGCTTCCCATTCGCCTCAACAGTTGGAAGCGTCTCGCCCCCCGCAGTGAGCGCAGCACTCGCATCCACCTCCTGCAACATCCTCCTCTCCGCACTCGCCTTCTTCGCGTTCCTCAGTAGATCCAAAATCCCCGTCTTTGTCGTACTGGCTTCCACCGACATCTCTGCCACCATCTCTGCCACCTCCCCTCCCTCCTCCTCCCTCCCCATCCCAGCCAACCTCCTTTGAGCTTCACCAACCAAGCTCGGCCTCTTCCCGCGACGCACCACCACATAGCTATACCCCACATTCTCCTCCCCGCAGTCCGAGTGCTTCGTGCGCCGCAAAAACGTCGGTGTATGATACCTCGCTGTAAACCCACAGATATCTTTCGACTTTGCCAGATTCCCTGTATCCGATCTCGCGCCCACAGCGCCCGCGACCGCCGAGCTGATGGCAAACGGATGCAGCAGCGGACACGGTTTGTCGTGCGAGCAGGGGGCGACGACATGCGCTCCGCCTTGTTTGCCGAGCTGCAGCAGCTGTGCGCGAGCTGAGGCGACGCTGGCGAATCCCCGCGGCGTGGCCTGGTCGATGATGACGATGACGTCGGCGCCGGAGTCCCACATGGCTTGGACGGCTTCGAAGCGGTTGGAGTCGTTGGTCATCAGGCTAAGTGCGAAGGCGGAGAGCGCGAGCGTGCGGCTGTTCTGCGCAAGGGTGGGGAGGTCTGCTGCGAGGGGGACAGATTGGAAGGTTTTTTCGACGGAGGCCATGGCAGAGATGGGCCCAGAAAAGTACTCCACTGCCGGCCGGGGAGTCTGCCCCTCCTCGTGGACGTCTTCTTCGGAGGCTGGATCGGCGTCTGAGGAGTCTTGCTCGTAGTACGTCACGCCGTCAACTTCGATCTCCTCGCCCTCCTCCTTCAGCTTTACCTCCCGAGTAGGCTTCACAGGGTCGGCGGGCGAAATGTTCGACGCCGAGCTCTGAGCAACCCTCTTCCCGCTTTTGAGCAGATTCGGCCGACGATCGTATCCATGGTACCGCTGCACCGAAGTAGAGCTTCCCGGATCCGCGTCATCCTCCCTAAACACCTGAGCCGCAGCCCACAGCCCCTCACCCGCCGCACAGTCGAAGTCCAAAACAGTCTCCGGCGTCCATCGCGGCAGGGCCACGTCCATCTCCGAATCAAATCCAGGCGCCGACAGCCTCTGCCGCACCTCGGCAAACACGGCCAGGATCGCAGCGTACCGATGCGGCGAGACTGTCGCCAAATGAAGCAGCGACGAGCGCTTCGGCGGAATATGTGCTGCCTCCGCCATATGTTCCTGTGGATCCGTGAGGTGCGCCAGCTTCAAATGATCTGCGCGGAGCAGCTTCGGATCGTTCGCAGCCGCAATGAGCTGTGCTATCGCCCACGCGACGTACTCGGGAAGGTAGATCGACGACGTAGATGTGCCCGTGGGCGACGCATAGGCTAGAGCGAGCTGGTCGTCTCCGTCCCGCTGCTCCTCGGCAGCAGCTCGACTGGGGGCGTAGGTGGTGTGTCGACTGGTGCCGAATCGAGCAGCGCGCGAGCGACGGGCTTGGGAGGAGCTGAGATTGAGATGGGAATGCGCCTCGTCGTGGTCGGAGAGCATGCGATGGGTCTTGTTGGCATCTTGGCGGGATGTGTAGGAGGGGCCCATGATGGGTGCGCCTCCGGATGCTAGTCGCTCAGAGGCGGTGGTAGAGGCTTCGGCTGCTTTGGCGAGTGCGGCTGCTCTGGTGGAGCTGGCCGAAGAGGTGGATGATACATGTCGACTTGTGTGAAGCCTCGGTGTCTGTCGAAGCAGGCGGTTGGGGTGGACTGCGGCCTTCATAGCTTGCTCTTGAAAGGAATGGAGCAAAACAGGACGGTGGCGAGAAGAAAAGGAACGAGAAGATCCTTTCGTCGAGGTGGAGGAACAAGAAGAAAAATTGCTTCTCAGCGCACCGAAAAACAAGCGCAGTTTTGGACCCTGAAAAGCCAAAAAATTGGAAAGCAATCAATTCTGATTGGCACTCTTTCCATCCAGTCGACCATCACCTCCACCATCTACCATACACGCTCAGCAGTACACCACGACACACTCACCACGGTCGGCCTCGACACTCGTTGGAATGGCAAGTCACTCATAGCCGCACGCTGGGTCCGCCATGTGGAAACTGCTACCTTGGACCGGCAGGGGTGCGTCCGGCTACCCACAACGAGAATGCTTCTTCTGCTGCACCACCAGCATCATCCTTCCGCCGTACGAGCATCAAGGCGTATCTGACAGCGATATCACAACTGCGCATCAGCTTCCCACTGTGGCGAATTCCTCTAGCACCTCTACCATCTCCACTGGCACTCCCACCAACTGGTACTGTTCGAGCTGCCACTGCCAAAACGTCGCCGATCCAGATGGGACGCCTGTCGAGCAGTACACCCGAGCAATGTGGGATGAGGCTTGGAATCGCGATCGCAGCCAGCTGATGCGTCATACGCGGCCCAATGCCTTCAAAACTGCCAAAGCGTCGATCGTCTCTTCGCCTGATCATCGCGCAAGTGTCTTGCAAGCTGGGACTGCGGGGAAAGCGTCCCCCTTCAAGTTTTGTCACACGTGTCAGACAAATCAGGTTCTCACCCTCAACATGCTCGCCGACTATCTGCCTAGCGAAGACGATCCGGAATACCAACAGAAGCTCCAACTACTACCAGAATACGAAGCCTCGATAGCTTCACGATACCCACCAGTGTGCTCGGACTGCGCACCGAAAGTCGAGGAGAGGATCACGGAACGCGACCAGTTTGCAAGGAGCTGGAGCCTGGGAAAATGGCTTGACCTCAAGAAGAAAGCGTCTTTCGCTGGCCCTGTGGATCAAATGGACCACCCATCGTCAGGAGTGACCGTTAAGTCAGAGCATGCAGAATCTGTTCCCACCACCCCGGAGACGCAGTCAGGTTTTGGGACCAGCATCAAAGGCTTCCCACACAGCATTCTTAATCTAGAAAACGGATCGATTACAGCCAAGGTCATCTTCGTGCTCGTCAACATGAGCATTTGGGCTGCCTACCTTGCGACACTATTATGGTCCCAGGATGTGACCATGACAGCGCAGGGAGCCGCGGATCGGATCCAGTGCAAGCCGATCTCTTGGTTGACCGCTGAGGTCGGACTCGTCACCCTGTTTCTGCTGCCGAGCGTGCTCCTTAAGAGCAGCAGGATGGATCCGCTCAAGCGCTCGATCGAGCGCGCAAGAGCACGTCAGCTTCGAGTCGAGGTCAAGGGTCTGGCTCTGTGGCGCACTATACAGAGCGCCATTCTAGTGCTCCGCTTCATCGCCTTGCTGGCGACCATCTTGGCTGCGTTCACGCCGAGAGATTTTTCGAACATACTGGATTTGTTTGACACCGCATCGGGAAGGAACCGACTCGAGCTGCTTCAGCTAGCCGCCATGTCTTTGCTCATAAGCGAGGTGGGTCTGACCGCAGTAGCAGCAAGTCGACTCCGAGTTCAACCGCCGACTCCGCTGCAGATGGTATCCCGACCTATCACGGCAATTGCAAGGCAAGCGAAACGGTCGAATCACGGCAGCGGTGCTCTGCTCACAAGCCTCAGTCTGGATGATCAAGTTGCGCGTCCGTCTCTTGCGTTCGAACAAGGGCACGGTCGCGATGAGCTCGTTGAGGAGGAGAGCACCACGGTTCCTCGAACGGAGCGCGACGCTGACGGGGATGCAGTCATGGAGGACGCCGCGACCTATGTGGCCCGACGAGCGTCTCACTCTTCGGAAGATGACTGGGATCAGAGCTCTGTTCGTCCTCCTGCGCCGCCAGTTTCGAAGCGGTCTCACGCTTGGTCTGGCAATGGAGTATCAAAGCAGTCAGGCTTTGGATCGACTTCTGCATTCGCTGCAGCGCGCAGCGGTAGAGCTGGCAAAGGATCTTCGATGTACAATGACTTTCAGCTGGGCCCGCAGCGGTTTTGGGAGCCGCAGAATCCGACCGGCTTGGAAGATGTGTTTGGAAGAGCAGTCTCGTTGGATGATGCGCCGCAACGCAGCGATAGTGATGGCTCTAGCAGCAAGTGGAGCAGGTGGTTAGGGTTCTCTTGAAAGGAGGAGACATCTCATCGATGGTAGAAGTCGTCTTCTGCAAACAGTTTCACAGGATCTCAAAATGCGAAAGATCCTCCGCCCGATTCGCAGACTCGATCTTGTGCGAGAAAGAGTGGAGGAGAAGGCTTGATTTTTGTCGGCTTTAGTTCGGGTGAATTTGAGCGGATGTCTCGGGAAGTCACGGATCAGATGAGATTTTTCGAGCAGTAGCAGCCGCGTTGTTCCTCAGGGTATCAAACCTGTTGGGATTTAGAAACTCAGAAAAATTGTCCACCCGATCCACAGTAATGTTCGGGATTTTCTGACATGCCGACAGTTTTGATACTCTTTGTAAAGAGGAGTGTGCGTGCGCCGTTGATACCAATGCTTTGCGTGGAGCATGGGTTGCGCTCGCAGCAGAGGTGGGGTTTAGTGTAGACAAACTTTCAAGACGAGCGAATGGCATGCCGATTGAGCGTCGGTGATGAACTTGTTGACAGTCGGAGATGAGCTGGTGTCACTTTTTAAGCTTGGACCGGGACCGACATGGCACAGATGTCATTGACAGGCTTGAGATCATGGTGGGTGTTGTTTCCGAAGCGGAAGGAGTGGGCGCGGGTTAGTGCACGGTTGTTCCGATGCGCTTTGTTTCTCACTCCCACACGCATCTTTCCATCTCGCTCATCTCTTCTCTCACTCTCTTCCCTCCTTCATCCACCATCCCCTTTTCGATCCCCACAGCTCGCCTCCTCTCTCGTCAAAAATGGTCGCTCGATCCGTCGCTCTCCGATCCCTCAGAGTAAGTTACCAGCCATCCTCACAACACCCGCACACTGGAACAGCCATAGCAGCGGCAGCAGCAATAGCACATCGGCAAGAAAGGCTTGGGAGGATAATGCGAAGAAATCGCAGCTTTGCCATGGAAAAAATCGATTCCGATTGGAAATTTGCAGTTGGATCGACCGGACGGCAACACCCGATCTTTAGACAGACGCGCGCAGCCTTTTAGTTGGTCTAGGCGCAGTGGCAGTTGAAGCAGCAGCAGCAGTCACATTAGGGCTGGAGTCCGCAATTCACTGGTGATGGCTACTGCTGCTCCGGTCAGTTTTCCTTAGGAATGTGGGGAAGAGCTGCCCCGGATCACTCCCATCGGAAAGATGCGGGGTTGCATGACGCATTGCGGACCACAGGGGGAAACAGCGGCCGAAGTGGAAGCAGACAGCGAAAAGAGACCTACCTTCGCTGCTTGCTCCACCCGAAGGTTGGCCCGTTCGCTTCTCTATGCCCTTCAGCTCGCCTAGGCATCGATATACTAGACCCGTCTTGCTCTCCTCTGCTACTTCTCAAGTTGCTTCCATCACGTCGTCGTCGTCGCCATCAACCCATCACCCACGTCCTTCCATTTCACCGCTGACCTTGTCATCGCTCAACCTTTTTCTTCCACTGGTCTCTCTCTCTCTGTCAGGGATCTGCTCGTATCGCCCCGCGCCTCGCCATTGCCTCTGCAGCCCCCGCCGTCGCCAGAGGATTCGCCTCATCCGCATTCATCATGTCCCAGGGCAAGTTCCGTTCCGAAAGGGACACTTTCGGTCCCCTCGAGGTCCCCGCCGATCGCTACTGGGGTGCTCAGACCCAGCGATCCCTCCAGAACTTTGACATTGGCGGACCCCAGGAGCGCATGCCCGCGCCCCTCATCGAGGCCTTCGGTGTGCTCAAGAAGGCCGCTGCCACCGTCAACAAGTCGTTCGGTCTCGACCCCAAGGTCGCCGACGCCATCTGCCAGGCTGCCGACGAGGTCATCGCCGGCAAGCTCCACGACCACTTCCCGCTCGTCGTCTTCCAGACCGGTTCGGGCACCCAGACCAACATGAACGTCAACGAGGTCATCAGCAACCGTGCCATCGAGATCCTCGGCGGCGAGTTGGGAAGCAAGAAGCCCGTTCACCCCAACGACCACGTCAACATGAGCCAGTCATCCAACGACACTTTCCCTACCGCCATGCACGTTGCTTCGGTCACGCAGATCCACAAGTCGCTTCTGCCTGCTCTGGAGGAGCTGCGTGCTGCGCTCGATGCGAAGCGCGCCGAGTTCGACGATATCATCAAGATCGGCCGTACCCACTTGCAGGATGCTACGCCTTTGACTCTTGGCCAGGAGTTTTCGGGCTACGTCAAGCAGGTCGAGAACGGCATCGAGCGCGTCAAGGCCGTCATCCCGCGTCTGTCGCAGCTCGCTCAGGGCGGTACTGCCGTCGGCACCGGTCTCAACACCTACGTCGGTTTTGACAAGGAGGTCGCCGCCGAGATTTCCAACATCACCGGCCTCCCCTTCGAGACCGCCGAGAACAAGTTCGAAGCGCTCGCGGCCCACGATGCTATCGTCGAGGCGAGCGGTGCGCTCAACACCGTCGCCGTGTCGTTTATGAAGATCGCCAACGACATTCGCTACCTGGGCTCAGGTCCTCGATGTGGTCTCGGCGAGCTGAGCCTGCCCGAGAACGAGCCCGGTTCGTCCATCATGCCGGGTAAGGTTAATCCGACGCAGTGCGAGGCGCTCACCATGGTCGCTGCTCAGGTGATGGGCAACAACACCACCATCTCCGTCGCCGGCTCGTACGGTCAGTTTGAGTTGAACGTGTTCAAGCCCGTGCTGGTCAAGAACCTGCTGCAGTCGATCAGGCTGCTTGCGGATGGCGCGCGTTCGTTTACCAAGAACTGCGTTGTTGGCATCGAGGCGAACCGTGATACGATCAACAAGATCTTGAACGAGAGTCTCATGTTGGCTACCATTCTCAACTCTCACTTGGGTTATGACAATGTTGCGGCTGCAGCCAAGAAGGCGCACAAGGAGGGTACCAAGCTCATCGATGCTACGGTTGCGTTGGGCTTCTTGACCGAGGAGGAGTTTAAGAAGATTGTCAGGCCCGAGTTTATGCTTGGTCCTACCGAGTACAAGGGTAAGAAGTAGGCGGAGTTGTTGATGTAGCTCTGCTCTGTGGTGAGAAAAAGAGAGAAAATGAGTTCTGACTTGTTCGATGGGCTCATACTCTGTCGTGGCCAGAATAGACTTGTTGCAAACATTACCGCGAGCAGACGACGAGAAGTCGGCGAGAGAGACGGTTGAGATCATGGCTTTGTGTGGAGTGTGATTGTATTGAAACGGGAAGCACTCCGAAGTGAAGGTTGTCCTGCTGCTGTCGAAGCTGCTGTGCGTGCGTGTGTGTGATCACTTCCGCCTCTTCTTACCAGCGGCACCGGCAGGACCTCCCCTTTTGGCCTTGCTCCCGCCCTTGCCGCCAACAGCAATACCCTTACTCATCAACTTGCGCTTCCTCGCCAACACGTCAGCTGCCTTTTGATGTTTCTTGACCTGCGTCTTGCTCTTTTCCACTCCACCTGCTCCCCTCTTCGCCGCTGAATCCTCCCTGCCACCAGCGCTGTACGCTCCCATAGCAGCTCCGCCCCCGACATCGCCGCCACCGTCCAAAAACTCGCTGATCTTCCGCCGTATCTCCGCGTCATCCGTCGTATTCAAATCCAACTCCGTATTCGCATCCAGCTTGCCCAGCCGCCAATGCTGCAGCATGAAATGCGCGGCAGCGTCCAGATCGCGCACGTTGCCCTTGCGCAGCGAACCGGGCGCTTTGCCCGCCACGTGCCACAGCAGCTCCTGGATCGAGTTTGTCCTGCCCGAGGCATCGTCGCAGGTGGAGAGGTAGGAGGGAACGGAGAGTGGCAGGTTGCGGACGTAGCTTGGGAGCTCGTCTGTGGCGGAAGAGGGCGTGCGGAGGTTGAGACGGTAGAGCAGGTAGTCGGCAAGTAGTTGGACGTCGAAGAGCGAGTCTTTGATGCCTGCTGTGATGGCGAGTTTGAGGCCTCGTTCTGCGCCGGTGGAGCCGTGGCCGAGGAAGGGGACCATGACCCCTGGGGTGTCGTAGACGTAGATTGGGGGATCTTTGGTTGTCCCCTTCTTGTCGGGTTCTGAGTCTGCACTGGTATCAGTTTCCTCGCTTGTTGAAGAGAGGACAAAGCTGCCACTATCGCTGCCGTGCTCCTCCTCCTCGTCCTCCTGCGTCGCAGCCGTCCTTCGCGACCGTCTTCTCCCCTCCCGCGGCGGCTCAGGTTCGGCCTTTGCCGGCCCCGCTCTACTAATCCTCACAGTCCCCGTCAACTTCCTCGTATGTCCCGGATGAGGCGCCGTGCTGGCCGCCTTCCCCTTGCCCGTCCCCACCCGTCTCAGGGCATTCAGCAAACTGCTCTTCCCCACATTCGGCATCCCCAAAATCAGTAACCGCACCCCCTCCTCCGGCGTGGGCGTATGCCGAAATGCCCCGGACAGGCCCCTCTTCGCGCGCTTCTTTGCCTTTTCCGACACCGCCCTTGGCGGCGCAGCAACCGATTCGTCAGCGGCGATCCTGCGCGCTTGCCGGGTCACCCAGTGTAGCACTTTTTTCACGTCAGCGTCGGAGCGCGTATCCACGAACAGAACGTGCTGGTGCGGATCGCGTTCCCGCAGCGTTGCGAGGATCGAGGCTTCCACACTTGGGTCGATGAGGTCGCGCTTCAGATACACGATCAGCCGCCGACTGCGCCACGTCGATGCATCAGCGCCGCTCGTCGAGCTGGAGTGTGACTCGTCCAACCCGTCGTTTGCAGTGGGCGCCTTTCTCAGCAGCTTTTCGAACACCGGGTTGATCGACGTGAGCGGTAACCGGGCATCGCGGGCTTCGATCACGAGCGGAGGAGGATAGCGTGCGAGCAGGTAGGGCATGGAGCGGATCGCTCGTGCCATGTGGCCTGCGTACCATGATGGGGTTGTCGACGGGAGTGGGAATTGTTTTCGTGGGACGAAGGCGGATGAAGGAGCGGCTGGTGGTGTGCTGAGAGCTGTGGTGGAAGTCGCTGGTGTGTGTGTGGCTGTATCCGAGGTGTTTTGGATGTTCTTGAGCGGTGTTGAAGATATCAACGTTCGTATCGGCGCTAGACACTGTCGTGGCCTGAGCATGATAGCATTGCCCGTCCTCCTCGTCGTCAAGCTAGCAGCTCGCACCAAGCACCGCAGCATGGTGTCCGCCTGTGTCCGCTTTGCCGGACTCGCACCGAGGTTTCTTGCAATTCCGAGTCTGATCGGATGAGGAACGGTGCTTTCAGCGGAACAGCAGCATAGTGGCGCGCAACTGGGCCGCCGTTGTGATCGTGTGGAAGATGTCTGTGGAGTTGGAAGAACTGGTTGAACCCTGAAAGTCGGCAAAATTTTCGGATTCCGCTCCACATTCAGCACAAAAAAAAAGAGCGACAATAAATCGAGCCTCAAAAATCCACCCCGAGCCTTACCTCTCACACACCTCGATCATCACAAGCCATAGTCAGACCTCAACATCGTACCGTTCGAACCATCTATCTTACTTGACTTTTGCAGGAGTAAATTCATGTACAAAAAGGGGAAAGATGCTTACGCACTTCACTAAATCTTGCTCTTAGGAGCCTCGTTCTGCTGAAGACGCAAGTGCAGGTCCCTCAGCTCCAACGCAGCCTCGTTGATATAGTGTCGCAAGTCAGCCGCACCCAGCTTGAGCGAAGTCAACGTAAACGTCAACGCATTCTCCTTGATGGCATACGCACATCCAAAGCCCTCCGGCGTCACCTCACCGAAGCCCCAGCAGGCGAACACCTCGGACGAGATCTGCGACGTCGACAGCTTCCACGTCGAGGTCAGACCGAACGCAGGGTCCTCGTACAGAGCAGGAAGTTTCTCACCCTCCTTGAGCAGCTTCTTGAGACCGAACAGGTGGCGGTCGACACCCTGGCCATCCGCCGCAGCGGTAGCGTACGCGAGGTGCTGCTTAACAGCCGCCTGGAACTTCTCGTATCGTTCGGCATCCGAAGCGGTCTGCGACTCCATGGCCTCGCAGAACGCCTTGGACTCGACACTGGCCGAACGGATGGTCTCGGTTCGTCCCCACTTGAACTTGCGCGTCTGCGCCGACTCGTACGTGGGGCACGGCTTGCCGTACATCTTGAAGTACGCCAGTTGGATCACCATCTGCACCCACGCATCGGGCGAGCACTTGAACTTCTTGATAGCGCCCTTGCCGTAGCCCTGGAAGTCGAGGATAGCCAAATCATGTCGGCCCATGAGCTCGTCAAAGTCCTTGATGCTCTCGGCGATCTGCGCCTCGACCGTCTTGTCCGTCTTGAACTGGATCTGCTTGGGTGCCGGCAGATCAGTGCGGTTCGAGCTGCCGAGGTCAATCTTGCCCGCCTGCAGTGCCTGCAGCGCAAAATCGTTGAGACGCAAGGTAGGCGTACCGTCCATCATCGAGTGCTCACCCATGAAACCGGACTTGCCATTGGCAAAGGTGATGATCTGCTGCTTGTCGTAGAAGCGGTTCTTGCCGTCTCCGCACCACAAGCTCCATGCGGTCGATTCGATGCTGACAGGTGCCGTCTCGTCGAGGCACAACACGATGACCGAGCTGTCGATGCGCTCCAGCGCCTCCTGGTTGCCTGGGATCGAGGCGAGGGCCTTGCGCGAGTCAGTCCACTTGTCGCGGTTGTTGGAAGAGAGAGCACCGATGGGCTGGGCGACGGGCTTGCTCGAAGCCGAGTCCGAGAGGATCTTTTGCAGCTGCGACTCGATTTCGGCCTCGCTGAGCTCCTGGCCGTTGTGGATGAGATCGAATTCGTAAAAGTGACCGTTGCGGAGAACGACAAGGTGGTTGTTGGACTGCCAGTCGTACTTGACGGCGGTGTCCGAGGGCTTTTCAGGGATTCGGTTCGAATTGAACATCCATTTGTACGACCTCATGCAGAGCGGGCCCGACTTGCCCTTTTCGGGAGCCAGCTGCTCGGTCTCGACGAGACGACGGAAGGCGAGGAAAGCCTTGAGCAGACCGGCAGCACGCTTGGGGCCAGTGCGGCGCGTCTTGTCGTCCTTGTGCGCGTAAAAATAGCTGACGTAGGGCACAACCGGGTCACGGTAGGCCATGTAAGCGGCTTCGTTCCACCACTCGCTGAGCCAGCTTTCGCGGCCTTCCTTCGAGGCTCGGTCCTCGAGACGCTGCTGGAGCGTCTGGACGAGCTTGGCGTCGGCACCAGAGAGAGCCGACTCGACAGCCTGTTCGGTCTTGGCGAGCGATTCCTTGGTCTGGTGTGGGACGGTACTGCGGAGGTACTTTTTCAACGTCTGCTCGAGAGGGGGCACGGGGAGGTGAGGCATGGTGCTCTGGCCCTCGTACATGGGGCCGTTGCCGATACCACCGCTCTTGGTGGAGGTGGATGAGTAGCGCGACATGGCAAGGGAAGCCATGGGCTTGCTAGAGGAGGTAGTCTTGAGGATCCTGGAAGCAGAGGAACGAGCTTGCGAACGACCCAAGCCGAGGAGTGTCATAAGGAGCAGCCGCTGTTGTGAGGAAGCAGCGCACGAGGGGGCGAATCCAGCGGGATGACCAAGGAGGTGAACAAGTCTTGATGACGCGGGGCAGAGACGGTTGCGATTTTGCGAGGCGATGGTGGTCGAGGAAGAGAAGAAAGAGGCAAAGGGGGGAAATGGTCAAACAAGAAGATGCCGGGAGAAGAGAGAGAGGGCCCTTCGGCCAGTTGAAACCGGTTGTCGTCGGTCGCTGTTATCTCGTCTCCCTGGCCAAGCGCAGTGACGCAGCGGGGAAGCCGACGAGAAACCGGTCCAAGCAGGCGGTTCCAATGGCCGGTTGGTTGTTCTTCTCTTCCTCTCTTCCTCTCTCCCCAGAAAAAGTTGACCAGACTTGGCTCCACAAATTCCTCGCTGGCTGGTGACGAAATTTCAAGCGGGGGTTACAGCAAAAAATGGATTTGAAAATCGAAAAAAGCCCCAATCCTTCACAGCTTGATGGAGAGACAGCTCAACGCGACGTTTTCAACCGAGGATTCCCGACATGTCCGGCAGCCTCGTCCCTCTTCTACCCGGTCTTTTGACCCTCATAATGGCATCTGCTTCTTCGACAACCCGCTTCTTCTTTTTGCATTCAGAGACATCCCCACATCCTGCCTTTTGCTTTTGCGACGTCTCTCGAAGCTCAGACCCAGAGGTTGCTGTTGAGTCTAAGATGCTGAAATTAGCGGGACCAGTCTCTCAGTCCCAGCAAAGCGGGATTGCGATCCGCAATATCCGTTTCCAGAAGCTGGACATCCGGCAGTGAAGTAGCGGTTGGAATTGACCGATGCCCACGATGCTTGTCCGACATTGACGAACTTCGACCAGCTACAACGGGTCAAGTCAATGACCCGCCCTCGTGTCAGCCTCGCAGAGCCGTGCGAAACAGACAAAACGTAAATTGTTACGCCGTGCAAAGATAGTCAAGATTGAGGCATTTCAATTTCGTCGGCTCTCGATCTGCGCTGGCTGTCATGTCGAGGTGCCGATTCGAGCCCAAGTCAGGGTGTGGCAGAAAACCACGCGGAGCCCGTCCTTTCTTGACTTTGCTGGCAGACTCTTTCTTAGACCTGCTTGTTTCGTATCGATAGCTGTGACCGTCGAGGGCATCTGGAAGAATGCTCATTGCTTCCTAGTCTCCATGCTAGAGTGATGGCTACGAACGGCGGCAAGAAATGTCCGGAGTTTGACAGTCGCAGGCGTCTCGTGTGTTTCGGCTCGCTTGGAATGTTCGACTTGATTGTCGCTGCATCTCGGGTCGTACTGTAGTACGCAACATAATGCGAAAAAGCTGCGAACCAAACACGCTCATCTGCAAGGGCTCCAGAGTCGGATCCATTCCGATCAGGCTTTGGTGCACGCGGGCAGCGTGCCAGTCGCATGCTGCCTCTGCCGATTCGTTGCTTGTTTCTGATCCGCGTCTAGCCGCTGCCGTCAACAGTATCATGCAATTGCTACCGCCTTTTGAATGCTGAGCAAACATGCGGGCAAGCGAGGATGCGCGACTTCCCGTGGCAAGGTGGCAGCTCGGTGATTATGCGCCAGCGCCTGGGGCTCATACTGCGCCTTGTAGAGTGGCTGCGTTTGTGCTTTCGGTTCCGACCGCCCATGTGGCGAGAGCGACAACGGCGGGACAAGCCAGCGTTGCTGTTGCTCACTGGACTCTTCTGGTACGGGTACGCTTTCCGTGGCGACTAAGGTTAACGTTAGTTGCACAGGGGAAGAGCAGCGGCTCCGAAGCTCGTTGATCACCGCGCGGCGCACAAAGCGTAGCAGGCTACTCTACCATGCTGCACCTGGCTCGGAGTTGCCGAGTTTCCTCGCGCCATGCGTGCGTTCGTGGCACACGAATCATTTCTTTGCCGTTCTGTCGTCCACCTCCTTCCTCTCCAGCATCTCACAGCCGCATCTATGGCACATGGACACACACTGTCAAGTTCCCTGCCTACATGTCAGCGGCTGTTCAGCGTCCAAGTGGGGAGGTGAGAGTAGTCAAGCATCAAGAGATAGAAAGGGGACAAGCTTGTTGCCAGCAGCTACAGAGAATCGTGCAGTAAAGCAGCGTGCAACTGCGCCCACACACACATGGTTGAACTTAGCTTCGGGGCTGCGTGTCGGTTTGGTCGCCGGGCTTTCCGAGCCCCTCCTCAAATGCGCCTGCGCAAGCGCCGCCTCTGTGCTGTGCTGTGCGGTGGACAAAAAGAAGAAAAAAAAAAATACATACAGTACAGTAAGCACAGCCGAAGATCATTAGGACCAAAAAAAAAAAAAAAAAAAAAAAGATGGAACAAGCACTGGAGCAGTGTGGATGCATGACCATTCTGGTTGATTTTTGAAACTCCTCCGTGAGCATCGGCAGGCTCTCACGGCAGGCAGCCCGAGAAGAGACTCTTGAGAAATGTGATTTCTCGATTTTCGACAAGCACAGTGAGACAGCCAAAGCAAGTGGCGCAGCGCAGCGCGTGCGTCACGGTCCACATACCACACACACTGACAAACAGCAAAAATTACACACGGACACCGACACATATCCCAGCACAGCACGGTGCAGCGTCAGCGGCCCCTTTTCCAGACGATCCAAACCAAGACAAAATCCATTTCGCGATTCTGACAGTGACTGTCACTGTCTACCCGCTCGTGTCCCTTTTCCACCTTCATCCTCCCTCCTTCATCCATCTTCCTCTCCATCTCAGATTGTCTGTTGTTGATTCGCAACTCGATCCATCGCAGCAAAGCTAGGAGAACCCTCCTTTTTGTTGCACATCGTTCGACACAGCGGTGCAGAAGGAGACATCCGCGTCGGCTCTTCCGAAAAGGACTTTCTCTGGTCGGTACCCATCAACAGCAGCAGCCGCCGCCACAGCAGACAGATGCAACTTCTTTAGACCATCGCAGCCGGCTTCATCGGATCATCCGCCTGCAGCATCGATTCGTCGCCCAGCATCAACCGACAGTGCAGCAATAGCAGAAACGCCTTGCCCTCCTCTTCTCTTCTCTTCTCTTCTCACACACACGCGCGCACTCGACGCTAGGGCTGGCCCAGCATGAGCGCAGACTTCCCGCTCGGCTTCTTGTATAGCCTGCCAAACAGGCCAAAGACCCGATCGCTCGGTGATCACATCGCAGAACACGTCACGGACAACGGCCGAATCTCGACGCTGATCGATTGTCTTCCATCCACATCCAATCCAGCCCTCTGGTCACCCGACCTCTCCCGACCACCGCTAGAACACCGCCACATCAAGTCGTTTGTCTCCAACTTTATTCTACCATGTTCTTCCGGGCGTGCACCCCTGGGTCCCAACGACCGCGTCATGATGGCGCTGCCCACCGGTCCCGAAAATGCGCTGGCTCTGCTCTCCGTTGCTGCCTACCACACCTGTGCTCCGGTCAACGCAAGCTGCACCGCTGGTGAGCTGCGCGACGATGCCGTCCGCCTCCGTGCGCGAGCCGTCGTCACCACCAGAGACGCCGTCGAGCGACTCGGGCTGCACACGCTCCACGACCAGGACAACATGGAGATTATCTTTGTCGAGCCTCGCACTTCAGGTCCTGCCGGTCTGTTTGACATGGCTTTACTCGGCGGAAACGGCATCGCATCCACCGCCGGCCGTCGTCCCTCGGCGCCTCACGGACTCGAGCACCAGAGTCTTGTGCTTCACACTTCCGGTACTTCAGGCAAGAAGAAGGTGGTGCCGTATTCGCTTCGTCATCTCATCGTCGGTACGTGCTGTGTCGTCTACTCTTGGGACCTCCGCCCAGAGAGCGTCAACATGAACATGATGCCGCTCTTCCACGTCGGTGGTATCGTTCGAAACCTCTGGTCGCCTGTTTTTTCGGCGGGCAGTGCCATCATGTGCGCCGGCTTCGACGCCAACGCATGGTGGCCGCTGGCCAAGCAGCTCGGCGCCACCTGGTACTATGCGGCGCCCACCATGCACCACGCCATCCTCGCGTCCAAGCCCGAAGGCATTGACGCCGCCAAGGAGACCAGTATCAAGATGATCGCCAACGCTGCAGGTGGTCTCTTGCCCTCGCTCGCCGTTCAGCTCAAGGAGACCTTCGCCGGCTGTGCCGTGCTCCCTTCGTACGGAATGACCGAATGTATGCCCATCGCCTCGCCTCCCACCAACTACCAACTCGACCGCCCAGGCTGTTCCGGTGTCGCTTGCGGTCCAGATCTTTCAATTCGTGATCCGTTCGACAAGGAACGCGAGCTGCCCGTCGGTCAGACCGGTGCTGTTTCCGTCCGAGGATTGCCCACCTTCTCAGGCTACGAAGTCTCTGCCGACCCCTTTGACCCGCTCGACACCTCCTCCTTCTCCAGCGAAGGTTGGTTCGACTCGGGTGACATGGGTCACATGGACGCGGACGGATATCTCTACATCACTGGTCGATCAAAAGAGATCATCAACAAGGGCGGTGAAGTCGTTTCGCCCTTCGAGGTCGAAGAGGCCATCACACAGGCGTGCTCGGATCGCGTCAAGCAGTGTCTAGCCTTCTCCATCGAACACACCGTGCTGCAAGAGACCATCGGCGTCGTCATCGTGCCCGTGCCCAACCAGCCTCGCGTCGGTCTCGCCGAGCTCCACAACATGCTGCGGTCGCACCTGCATCCGTCCAAATGGCCCTTTGCTGCCGTCTACATGGACGATCTCCCCAAGAATCAGGCTGGGAAACCGCTCCGTATCAAGCTCGGCACTCGTCTTGGAATTGGTCCGCTCTCGGACGACGTCCCCCCGCTGCAGCGTCACTTTGAAGCCAAAGCACCTGGCAAAGAGGTGCCGCTGTCCGAGCCCATCCCCTGCAACCTCGTCACTGTCGATGTACGCGCCGTCGAGCGCGCCTGTTACCGCATTCCGGGCATCATCGAGGCCGCCGTCCGTCAGCGCCGCGACGGCTCGCCAGAAGCCTTCATCCAGGTCGAGGAGGATGCCGACTACGATGCCGCCGACATCGATCGAGCGCTGGCACAAGTGCTTCACGGATATGTCGTGCCCAACCCCCTGCACGTCTTCCGCCAGCCGTTGGCCAAGAACCATGGCCAGATCGATTTTGACACCATGGAGGCCGAAGTGCGAAGGCAAAACGCTTCGAGCATGACGCGTACTGCCTTGATCGTCCGTGATATCATCGCCCGCCTGCTCGACACCGAAGCGGGCTCCATCACCGCCGAGTCGGACTTCTTCCTTCTCGGAGGAAACAGTCTGTTGCTTGGGCGGCTTGTGCACCTCATTCGCAAGGAGACGGGTGTGTCGCTCGAAGTGGCGACGCTCTTCAACAACTCGACCATTGCCGGCATCGCTGACTTGATCGATGACGAGCAGGGCGACGACGAGGAGGAGGATGACGACTTTTACGATGGCTACGACGACAAAGGCGCCCTCGGAGCCACATACGCGGCTCACCGATACGACGACGACGAGGACGTTGCGTTCCAGAGCCACGGCTATCAACCGCGCAGCCAGACGCATCCCTGGGTCATCTTCATCCAGGCCATCCCGTTCCTGTTCTTCTACCCCTTCAAGGCCGCATGGACCTGGACCGTCATCTTGCATGGTCTCGCCTTCTCTGCTTTCTACATCCGCGACATCTTTTGGGAGCGTGTGGGTGCCTTGCTGGCATCCATCGTCGTAGCCAGGCTCACGAGTCGAATCATCTGCCCCATCACCGCCATCGCCTTCAAATGGATCGTCATTGGCCGCTACCGCCCCGGCAAGTACCCGATGTGGTGCAACTACCACCTCCGATGGTGGATCGTCAACCAATCTCTCAAGACGGCCGGTAAGGGTCTCTTCGCCTTGACGCCAGGCCTGCAAAAGACCTACTACCGCCTGCTCGGAATGTCGATCGGATCGGACGTCAAGATCGACCAATTTGCTAAGATCGCCGAGCACGACCTCATCACCATCCACGACGGTGCCCGCATCGACAAGTGCCTCCTCCGCGGCTTCTGCGTCGAGCGCGATGGCTACTTCCGACTCGAACCCATCATCGTAGGTCGGGACTGTGTGGTGAACACGTTCACGCAGATTTCGCCCGGTGCCAGGCTCGCCGACGGTACCGTCTGGGGACCGCAGTCGTCGTCGCACGAGGAGCCTTCGTCGGATGCCTACGCTGCCTACAACCGCAACAACGCTCCTCAGCCGCACTGGGCGCTGATGGTGCTGATCGGCTGGCCCGTCATCTTCCTCGTCCGTTTCGCCTGCTTTGTGCCGTGGTTTGCATCGCTGTTCATGCTCTTGTCGCAGCCCTTTGCTTTCGACCACCACGACAGTGTCAAGGGTGTCATTGCCTGGTTCGCCTACCCGCGTCGTATCGGCTGGCACTACGTGGCTCGCGTCGTGCGAAACGGTATGCCACCGCTCATCAACCTGGCACTGGGGATCCTTGTCAAGCGTCTGCTGGGCCTTAACAAGGAAGGCTCAATGCGCAACGCCACGCAGTATGCGCTTTTCCGTCGATGGATGAACCAGCAGCTTCTGTCTCAGCCGCGCGTGCGTCGTGCCCTCGCCATCTTGGGCACACATTACGAAATGACCTCGGTCATCTTTCGTGCCATGGGTGCCCGCGTAGGCAAGCGTGTCTACTGGCCCGGTTCCAGCATCTACTGCCCGGACCCGGAATTACTCGAGATCGGCGACGACGTGGTGTTTGGATCGCGTTCCGAAGTGTTTACCTCGGACAGCATCGGCTGGGCGCGCGTGCGTGTCGGACGAGGCGCCATGATTGCGGATCGAGTGGTGCTGCTACCCGGCACCATCATCGGCAAGCAATGTGTGATGGGCTCGGGCGCACTGGCTCGTCGCAACGGTCACTACGAAGAGGGCAGCGTCTGGATGGGCTCCAAGCACGGCGAAGCGGTCAGCTTTGGTAAAGCGGTTCCCGAGAAGAGCGAAGGCGTTACGAGCGATGGCGACTCAGAGACCATCACGCCGTTTGGACGTGCGTTCTACAAGCGACAGGCCAACTTCTTCGTGTTCCCTTACCTTATGCTGGTGATCATCAACGTGGGCATGACCATCTTCTCGTCGGCGTATTGGGCATCTTCGGCGGTGGGTACGGTGCTCGTGCTGAACTTCCTGCGCAAGCACTTTGAGTATTCGTCGGCCGGCTTCCTGTTCGACGACCACTGGTGGCGGCCGGGTCTGATCTACGGTATGATCGCGGTGCTCTTTGTGGTGATCATGACGATCCAAGCTCTGCTGGCGTTCTTGTGGACGATCGCGACCAAGTGGGCGGTGATAGGCCGACGTCGCGAGGGTCGATACGATTGGGACAAGTCGTCGTACTGCCAGCGCTGGCAGCTCCACCTCACGCTGCAAAAGCTGCTCGGACGTGGATTTGGTGGACACATCTATGGCATGATTTCGGGAACTGCGTTTGCGGTGTGGTACCTGCGAGCGCTGGGCGCTAAGATCGGCAAGAACTGCGCGATCTGGGCGGGTGGCAAACCGTCGCTGCAGCTGACCGAACCGGAATTAGTGACGATGGGCGACCGTGTGAGCATCGACGACTGCTCTGTGGTGGCGCACATCAACTCGCGAGGACGCTTCAGCCTTAACAAGCTGCGCATTGGCGACGGATGTGCGATGCGCACGGGAAGTCGCTTGCTTTCGGGAGCGCAGATGGAGCCTCGATCGATGCTGCTCGAACACACGCTGGTAGCGTCAGGCGAGATCGCCGAGGCAGGTGCTGTCTACGCAGGATGGCCCGCTCGCCAGCTGCGTGTGCGGAAAGCGCATCGCGGAGGCGGTGTCGGCGGTGGCATCCACGGAGAGATGTCGGCGATGAGCAGCTCGACCAACCTGCATCAACAAGCGCCGCCACCTGGCTACTTCGGACAGTAAGCCCTAGAAGGCCCTTCTCCAACCTCTCATACCGCCTTGCTTGCATCTTGGCCTTGCACACAATAAAACATGTCTTTGTTGAACACTGTCATTTCTCTCACTTTTGCCCAACACACATTTGAATGTATGGGCGCGAACATTGTAACCTCGTTCCGAATCCAATTGCATTTCAAATCAGCCAGGTGTGCGCATCGCTTGCCTTTGGAGATAGAAAGCGGTTGCAGGACAATGAGCGTCACGGCAAGCATCACTTTAGAGTTGCAAGCTTCGGGACAAGGGTGATGGGATGAGGTTGTGCAAAATGCGGAGGATATCCTGCCGCTGACCGGTGACCAGGATGGTCTACTGCACGGCAGGATGCAGCTGTAGAACCGAGAGTTAGCCTTCGTGCATTGCATTGGATCGGGCGACCTCGCGCCGAGAACTGTTTCGCGCACATGCTGCAGGACAACACTTGCCTGCCTCTTGTGTCGTTTTCTGGCGGCCACCCGATGAGGCAAGCTCAAACTGTTTGAGGAAGAAGTGGTGACCACGAAACAGCTGAGTTGCGCAGCTCGCATTGACACCTCAACCTTACCACAGATGTGAGAGGAGGAGAAGAGGCGGCTCCAGCAAGCAGCAGGACCGAGAAAAGCGGCCAAATTAGAGAGAGAGCGAACAGCAGGAACAGCCGGCCGACTCAGCGATTCCTGCGTGTCGGAACAGCCGATTTTTGATAGGTGGAGAGCCTGTTTCCTTTCTGCCTTCTGCATGGACTGACTGGTGTTGTCTGCCTTGCCTGCCATCTTGGCCCCCGCGCCGGATTGCTGTGTTCCGCTTTGCCTCGTTTGGCCCGTGTCATGCGTCGTCAGCGTCGCCACAAAGGGTTGCGTGTGTGTCTGCTCTCGTTCTCGCCACCACCATCTCGTTACCACCTCCATCTCAAGGACTCCACAATCCCGTGCGGTTGTGAGGATTGCTGTAGCCTCTACGAACGTACCCGAGCCAAGGAAAAGAAATCTTTCCGCACGATCGCGTCTTTCTTCTTTTTGGATTTTACAGGTTTGGTGCTTTGTGCGTAAGTTGTTGTTCCCTCGCTCTCGCCGCCTGGTGCCTGCAGAGGTTCAGGGTTGCAGACTCGTGTGTCATGCACAAAGCGCTGACGTTGGCTCGCGCTCCACTTTCTTTGCTTTGCGTTGCTTCGTGCCCACCATCAACCGGATTGCAGATGAAACCATCCTCGCTCCTTTGCCAATCCGCAGCACGGGCCTATTCCGCTCCGCGTTCCATATCCCGCGCTCTCCGATTCACGCCTTCCGTGCTCCACAGCAGCCGCAGCGGCTCTCTTCTACGCCGCCCACTGTCGAGCAGACTTACAAAGGTATGCATTCATCCGATCTTCCATCTCTGCAGACCTGATCTTGCCCAGCTCTGTTGTCAGGATCCACAAGCGACCCCGTCTCACCGTCGACGGAAGCGATGCGGTCTCTTATTCCGCTCTTTTTCACAAAAACTCATCTCTTTTTCGCCTTTTCTCTGATTGCTGCAATCCTCGCCGTTCTCTTGCCGTTTGGCCCACACATTACCCTTTGGCAGTCTCTTCGATCAGCTGCCTGCTCCTCCTCTTTCCTCCGAACACACGCAACTTGTGCGCTTGCAGACCCCGCGTTCGCTCCCGTGTCTTCTGCCATGACCGACGCCTCTGACGCCTCCAAGTGGTTCCGCTTGCCTCGCAACGTGGTCCCCACCCACTACGACATCACTCTCAAGTCTGATCTCGAGGCCCTGCGATTCTCTGGAACCGCTGTCATCGATCTCGACGTCCTCGAGGACACGAACTCGATTGTCTTCAACGCCGCCGAAAAGCTTCACCTCAGCAAATCGCTCGTCCTCAGCCAGGCGCTCAAGACCGACAACAAGAGCATCGTCGCCCTCGACATCGACACCAAACATGAGCGTGCCACCGCCAAGCTTCCCAACGCCCTTCCCAAGGGTTCCAAGGCACAGCTCGTCGTTGCCTTTGCCAGCGACATTGACAACAGCATGATGGGCTACTACCGCTCCACCTGGGAGCACGAGGGCAAAAAGGGCTACTACGCCCTCACCCAGTTCGAGCCCACCGCGGCCCGACGTGCCATCCCCGCCTGGGACGAGCCCAACCTCAAGGCTACCTACACCTTTCGCATGATCCACCGCAAGGAAACCACCGCTCTCGCCAACATGAACGTCGTCAGCTCCAAGGACATCTCCCAGGTCGAACAGGACAAGCTTCTCCGTGCTGCCGAGCTCGGTCTCGACCAGGCCTCGCTCGGTGCCGGTAAGACTGAGGGCAAGACCGAGGCTAAAACAGAAGGCAAGACCCAAGGCAAGACCCAGATCTCGTCCACCGCCTCGAACGACTGGACCCTCACCGAGTTTGCAACCACCCCCAAGGTTTCGACCTACTTGGTCGCTTGGGCCAACGGTCCCTTTGTCAGCCTTGAGAGCAGCTACACCAGCCCCCTCACAGGCAAAGTCATACCCATGAAGGTCTACACCACTCCGGAGTACATCCACCAGGCTCAGTACGCCCTCGACGTCAAGGTCAAGGTGATGCCCGAGTACGAGCGCGTTTTCGACGTTGCTTACCCTCTGCCCAAGCTCGACACGCTCGTCGCCTCCGACTTTGACGCTGGCGCCATGGAGAACTGGGGTCTCATCACCGGTCGAACCTCGGCCTACCTCTACGATGCCGAAAAGTCCGGTCTCCAGGGCCAGAAGCGAACCGCCAGTGTTCAGTCGCATGAAGTCGCTCACCAGTGGTTCGGCAACATCGCCACTCTCGACTGGTGGGATAACCTCTGGCTCAATGAAGCTTTCGCCACCTTGATGGGCGAGGTCGTCATTCTCGACCGATGCTTCCCCGAGTGGGAGTCGGCTTCCGAATTCATCAACATTCATCTCGACCGTGCCCTCGACCTCGACGGCAAGCGTTCCAGTCACCCCATCGAGGTACCCCTCAAGGGTGAGAACGTCGAGGATGCCATCAACCAGGTCTTTGACGCCATCTCTTACTCCAAGGGTGCCAGCGTGCTTCGCATGCTTTCCAACATGATCGGCGAGGATGTTTTCCTCAAGGGTGTCTCTATCTACCTCAAAAAGCACCTCTACTCGAACGCTGTCACTAAGGACCTCTGGGACGGCATCAGCGAGTCTTCGGGTCGCGACATTGCCACCATCATGGCCAACTGGGTCCTCAAGCAGGGCTTCCCCGTTCTCACCGTCACCGAAGAGGCTGACGGCCTGCGCATCAAGCAGAACCGTTTCCTCTCCACCGGCGACCCCACCCCTGAAGAGGATGAGACGCTCTGGTACGTGCCCCTCATGATCAAGACCGTCGGTGCCGACGGCAAGGTTGCCGTTGACCGTGATGCTTTCCTCAACAGCGAGCGGGAAGTCAAGATCCCCCTCGCCAATGCCAACGACGCCACCTACAAGCTGAACGCCGAGACTATCGGTGTCTACCGTGTCGCCTACTCGCCCGAGCGTCTCGCTAAGCTCGGTGAGGAGGCTGCCAGACCCAACTCGGCCTTCTCCCTGGAGGATCGTGTGGGTCTCGTTACGGACGCCTTCACTCTCGCATCGGCCGGCTACGGAAAGACCTCGGGCGGTCTCTCGCTCGCCAAGGCTTTGAGGAACGACCCCACCTACCTCGTCAACCAGGCCACCAGCATCAACATCGGCACGCTCGCCAGCGCCTGGTGGGAGCAAGGCGCCAAGGTGCAGACGGCCATCAAGAAGTTGCGCGCCGACATCTTCGGCCCCACCGCCAAGAAGCTCGGCTTCGACTTTGGCCCCAACGACTCGCCGGATCTCAAGCAGCTGCGTGCCATTGCCATCTCGGCTGCTGCCGCCGGTGAGGATGAGTGGACTTTGGCTGAGATCAAGAAGCGCTTTAATCAGTACATTGCTACCGGTGACGAGAGCCAGATCCACCCGGACTTGCTCCGCGCTGTCTTCTCTCGTGCCGTCGAGCACGGTGGCGAGAAGGAGTACGAGTCGGTGCTCGCCGTTTACCGCAAGCCAGAGACACCTACGCACAAGATTGCTGCTATGCTTGCGCTCGGTGCCACCTCAGACGTCAAGCTGCTCGAGCGCACCGTCGAGTTCCTCTACAGCAGCGAGGTCAAGGAGCAGGACTATATGTACTTCTTTGCCGCGCTCAGCAACAACCCCAAGGGACGACGAGTCATCTGGGACGCCACGAAGGCCCGTTGGGACACTCTGTCCAAGCGCTTCGCAGGCAACTTTGCGCTCAACAGGCTCGTCGAGTACTCGTTCAGCGCCTTTTCTTCCGAGAAGGATGCGCAGGACGTCGAGCAGTTCTTCAAGGACAAAGACAGGGCCAAGTTCAGCATGGGTCTTAGCCAGGGTCTCGATGCGGTCAGGGCCAAGGCCAGGTGGGTCGAGAGGGATGCAAAGGATGTCGAGGAATGGTTGAAGGCGAATGGCTACCTTCCTTAGATGTGCAATGGATGCATTGTCGTGCAGTTGCCTTGATAAAGAATAAACAAGTTGCAGATCGTTGTTTTTGGATGCCGAACGGGGTGTGTGATCTGAGTGCTGTGATGTTTGAACGATGCGAGGGCGATGCAGGGATAGTGCTGCGGAGCAACAAAGAGCGGAGTGGGATGGTGACGTCGACACGAACGTCGTCTTTGAGGTGCGTCTGCGTTCTCGGCCCACTTGAGGTGCGTCAAAGGGTGGCCCCTCTTTCTGGCCTCCCCGTATCACGGGTCACTTGATCGTCACGCGACGCCTGTCCTCCGCCCTCGACAAGATCCGAATCGGATCATTCATGCATCAAGCGAAGCGATTGTGGGTTACCGCGAGGTGGGGTACGATAACGAGGGAAAGGGGCTGTGCTGTTGTACGGCCATTGTTGCGTTGTATGAACGACTCGTCGCTCCCGGCTTCGGAGGTTTTCGAGTTGAAGCGCGGTCGACAAGCGTCTAGTTGACAGGCGGGGGGACGGGTTACGCTATGAATGCAGGTCAAGTGAGATATAAAGCCACTGCGTTGCGAAGGCTAATGAGAACCCTTCTCACCTGTTCAGGTTGTTCTGTTCCCTCTCACCTAGTTCACGCGGTGTTAACACACTCTCACAGTCTAGTTCCTTTTTCTATCCACTCCCTCACCTTATCTCTACTTCTCAGTCAAAATGGTGATGCTCAAGCCCTCGTTCCTCGCGGTAGCAGTACTGCTCGCCCTCAGCGTCATCATCCCCGCTGTGCACGCTGCCGACCTTGGGGTCCATTTCACCTTTGACGACGGACCGGATTCCAAGAGGCCCAAGGATGCTCCTTATGCTTGCGGTACGCCTGTGCCCCTTCCGCTCTCAGCTATCGTACTCCCATACTGAAACAGCCTTTCTCCTGCTTACCGCAAAAACAGTGATCAAGTCGACGAGCTGCATGTCGGCATTGAACTACCTCGACCAGCAGTATGGGCCTCAGCTGAAACTCACGACGTGCCACGAAGATGGGTGGTGGAAGCACGTCTGGAATCGTGCTACAGTGGGAAGCGGGAACGGGATGTTTGTCAACACTTTTTACGTTATCACGTCTGGTGCTCCCGGCGGCGCTGCTCCTGGCTCGGCGAAGGAGGAGGATAAGTGTGGCACGGGCAAGCTCACCGCTGCCTCCGTCCGTGATGTAAGTTTCTTTCCGGCCCGTGGATAGAGATGCTACCCGCCAATCTTCAGGGAGGGCGAAAGAAAGCCCAAAAAGCCCATCGAAGTGCAATACTGACTGCAAAGATGTTGTTTGCGTGACCACAGATCCTCGACGACGTGATCAACGGGAAAACTGAGTGCAACGCCTACATCAGATGCAACCCCATCGACCAGGTCGACGATAAGTGCTTCCCCAATCCCCCCAAGGATGGCAAGAAGGACGGCGATCACAAGTGATTCGCCGACTCGCTCCTTCTCCCGGGTTTTGAACTTCGAGAATCACCTCTTTTTCATTGCCTTGTGTCTTTGTTTCTTTCATGAGACCAACGTGTGGCTCTTGAATTCATTCTTTTCCTGTCCGCCAGGCTGTCACATGCTGTGGCTTCTGACTGCTGCGTGCCAAGAGCCCGAGCGGGTGTCGTTGGTGAATAGAAGACACCGACGAATGAGGAAACGAAAGGGATCCGGTCCTGTAGCTTACACGGGAACAATCGCAAAACAGAGGCCAGATGCGCCACTTGCCGGTGGGCTGCCGCGCGGCGGTGGATTGGGCAACGAGCGACAGGGGTTGTTACATCGTATCAAGGGTATGTTCCGCTTTCAATGAACATCTTGGTGGCTCAGCGCTCTGTTGCACAGAGGGAGATCAACGAGACTGTCTTGTTATGAGCTGGAACTCCTAGCTTTCAGCACGTCGAAAGGAGGTATAAATGCTGCTTTGTGCGTCTCCACGTTTCCATCTCACCTCATCTACGTTCCTCCTTCTCCTCTCGTTTGTCCTCAACCTTCCATTACTGTTTTTCAAGGGTGAATCCGGTCAACATGGTCGTGCTCAAGCCGTCTTTCTTGCTGGTCTCGACCCTGCTTGCTTTCTGCTTCGTGATGCCCCTTGTTCAGGCTGGCAAAGTAATGCTCGAGATCGACACAAGCAATGATCCCAACACCGGGAAACCCAAAAATGCTAAGGTCGCTTGCGGTACGTTTTTACATCTAACTGCCTCCCCACACCCCCGCTGTTTGCGTACTCTGACACTCCTGATCTTGTATGCACAAACAGTGGCCAGGTCAAAGACCTGCAGTAAGCCCTCCAACTACTTAAACGCTGACTGGGGCACGATGATGAAGCTCACTACCTGCCACGTCGGCGAAATTTGGAGCCGAATGAAGCCGTACCCCGAGTTCGTTATCACCTTCTACGTCACCGTGTGCTCCTACGATGCCTGGAAAGAGGCCAAGATTTGCGACCTTCGCAATGTGGACGCCGCCGTCGTCAGGCAAGTAAGTTCCTCACTCCAGGTCACTATGCAGACGTTTTTGAGTGAATGGACAGAGCGGGCAGCGGAGATCATGAACGAAACTGACAGATACATTCTCTGGGGATGACGATTCTGACGATATTGGTACAGATGGTGGAGGACGTCCTTCATAATTCCGATACAGGCTGCAAGGCGGACATATTTTGCTACCGCGTCGATCAGGTAGATGACAAGTGCTTCCCAAGGAGGACGACGATGTGAGGGCAACGGTCGTGAGTGATCTACGAGCCGTTTTCTTCCTCATGATCGATCTTGTCTGGTCCCTTGCATTTTGATACTTTCTGTTACGACTCTTCCCTTTATTCACACCAAGCGTGGTCCCTGCAAATCCATCTCGTTCTTTCAGCCTTGATTTGGCGCTGAGAGTGCCTGTCAAAATGGAGTAGCATGCGACTGAGATTAAAAGGAGTCTTTGGTGTCGATACCTTCGCTCCAGAACGTACAAGCTGCATTCCGATGACCGTGGCCTGATACGTTACCACCCGCCAGAGGGTTAAGGATGCTAGAGTTTGGGTGTTGCAAAGATCGAGAGATCATGCCATGCTATGCGATGTATGTTGTGGTCTATTCAGCACAATCGTGAAGAGAAAGCTACTTGTGTTTGGGGAAGCACCCGCGGTCCGCATCCTTGAGATCATAGCACTTGAAACTGGGCTCGCACTTGGTCTGCTCGCGCACAAGGGCTTCCATGTCCTAGCATCGTGTGCAAAAAAGTGCTGTCATCAGTTCACGTTCTAACGCAATGAGAAAGGGAAGGTTGCACTCACACTTGCGATCTTGCCATAGTTGGCAATGTTGTCCTTGACGTACTTTTCACACTGTTCGTTCTTGTCCTGGCAGTATACCCAAAACGAGTTGACGCCTCCTCGAGAAGGAAACCACTTTCGCAGGAATCGTACGACAGTTCCAGATCCATAGCAGACCGAGAGCTGCAAGTTGCCACGGTAGGGGATCCCGGTGTAGTCGTCTGCGTACTTGCAGGCCGTGTCGTCCACCTCTGCGCTCGTGCGAAACTTACAAAGTGAGTTCAATAACTGTCCGGATGACAAGGCTGATGGGACAGAGGTTTTGAGAGCGAGAAGGAGAATTAGGAGGGATTGAAGACTTACCACAGGCAAACAGAGGATGAGCAGGTTTGCCGGTATCCTCCAATTCGTTGTAGTCTCGTGTCTCCTCAGTGACAGTAGTCCCCGCTGCCACAATCGCAGCCATGACGGCACCGACAACGAGCAGCGTAAGCAATGCAGAATTTCTGGTGACCCACATGATGTTGGAATGGAGACTGTGTGTCGAAATTGGAACCAAGGGATGCAAGATTTGGTGAGGAGGCGAAGAACCAAGAGACAAAGACGACTGGTCCGGAAGGAATGAGAGTGGATGTTTTATGCATCTCGTCCGGTGTCGAAGATTCTGTGAGCATTGCACAATGAATGTGGACCAGTACTGAAATGGGAGGCATAAAGCATCTCATCAGGGGCTAGAGAAGTCCCGCAGGTTGCGATTGTTGCTGTGTCACCGCCCACCTCTGTGATGATCTCCTCTTTCAGGCGGAGCAGACCCTTGCCGCACCTCCTGACTATGTCGCCCGTAACTCCTAATGGAGCGTTTAGTCCCACTCGAAAAGAGCTGCTGGCGAGAGTTTCGACAACCCATGCTCCTCAGCCTCAGACACACCACTTACAATTCTCTTTTCGCTTCCATAGCTGGTGCTCACGGCTGCTTACTCCTCCCTACGCCTTCTTCCACACATCATGTGGACCAGCAAATATGTTCCTCTGGCAGCTCTGCTCGTCGCTGGTGCAGCCATGACTGCGGTTGTGGCGGCCGAGACCGAACTCACCTCGGACACGCGTGATTACAAGGAGAATGCTGGAAAGCCCGCGCATCCTCTTTTCGCCTGCAGTAAGTTATCCTTGGCTGAAGCCCTCCCTCTAATACACTTCCCGATTGGAATTTTCATTTTGACTCGCTGCGTCGCTTTCGAATGTGATCAGAGGTGGACGACGGCACCTGCAAGTTTGCCGATGACTACTTGGACATTGCCTACCCTGGGAACTTGCAGCTCTCCACCTGTTTTGGAGCAAATCCCACGCTGAAGCTCTTCAGAAGCATGTCCTCTAAGAGGGGAGGCTACAACTCGTTCTGGGTGTCTTGCAAAGAATATGACTGCGAGGAGTACGTCAAGGATAACGTCCCCAACTATGAAAAGATCGCCTGCGTAAGTACAGTTTTGGGATGTGTGCAGGGGATAAGCGCTTGTGGACTGACGACATAGATTGCCTGTGCGAAACGGTAGGATATGGGTCAATCAGTGCGCGATAAGTCCAAGTGCGAGCCCACCTTCAAGTGCTACGATCTGAAGGATGTGGACGGCAATTGCTTCCCCAAGGACGAGAAGATTGGCTTGCCTTCAGAAAGTAAAGCTTGATCGGTCAGAGCTCGCACGTGTAGTAAGCGCTCTATCTCATTCTAGACTGTTTTGCCGTGCATCCGTGGTTTCTTTGATGTCTGCTTAAAGAAAGGAATTGCCTCGTTCGATGCTGGGGGGCTCCGAATGATAAAAGCAAGTCGGCCGTGCAACGTTTTCGTGAAGAAAGAGCGAGAGGGATACGTGGCCACACCGATGAGCCAAACCTAGCGGATTTCGGCTACCCTAGCCTCCTTGTTCAGGCAGCTGCATCTGGTGAGCTGGCGGTGGGCGTTGTGGGTGTGGGAAGTGAGGAACAAATCAATCATTGAGGATGCGGTGGGATAGATGGCAGGCGAACACCGCTGAAATGCTGTAGTCTTTTCCGACGGCGTTGTGCTCACCCATTGTCATGTGCACACCAGATAGCAGATTGATACATATTGTGCCACAGACTGTGGGACCATGCTGCTTCATGCCACTTGGAAAGGTGCCAGTCCCTCCAAGAGGTCCCTACTTACAATTCGTCTTTTCTTGCTACCATTCCGACTCTGCTCTCTTTTCCCTTCGTTCCCGCTCTAGTCCTCTTACTCAAGGCTACTATGTGGATCAGCAAGCCCCTTTCTCTTGCCGCCTTGCTCGTCGTTGCTTGTGCAGCCGTGCCTGCGGCTGTGGCCAGTTCCTCTTTGTTTGCCTGCTGTAGGTCGCCATTCCCTCTGGCTCGCTCCGTTCTCGCACACATCTGACGGTACGGCTTCGTCTCTATTTGAATGACTACAGCTGTAAGAGACAGTCGTTGCAACCCAGCAGATGACTACAAGGATATCCAATACCCCAGCAATCTGCAGCTCGCCACCTGCTGGAAGCCCAACAGGGTCGAAAGCTGGCTTACACACAAATTGATGGGTGACACGCCGTTTATCGTCACGTACAGTGTCTCTTGCCCGGACCAGGACTGCGAGAAGTATGTCAAAGACTCAACCAAACTTGGCTTTGATGTGATCTCCAATGTAAGTACACTCGCTTGTTCAGTTTGTTAGTTCAATCGCTGGGTCTCGGTGAATTGACGACGGAGGCTTCCTCTTTTGGACTGGAGCAGGAGCTGCGTACAGCTGTGCGCCGTCGCACCCAGTGCAACCCGTCCTTCACGTGTGCTTGGATGAACCAAGTCGACTCCCAATGCTTCCCCTACTAGATTGGGGAGTGGTCTGGCTTTGCTTCGTGGCGTTGAGCTGGAACCGTCAAACTCCAGCTGCACGCCCGTTTCCGTCACCAGAGTTTTTCAATCTGTTGTCTTTGGTCTCTTGCTTTACGGTCCTGTCCGAAGGTTCCATGTGTGTTCTCTGTTGTACGAATCAATACCATGGCGGGCCTTTCTCACTTCTGTTCTCATGGATATAAACAGTTGATACTTGATCGTATACGATGTTAAGGTGCGGTCAATACAAAGAGAGCAGCAATGTCATCATCGACGATGCACATCAATCTAGCGCGAGTGAAGAGACGGATCGTTTAGCGGCAGCAGCTCGGCATCGCTCAGTCCCACGTATGGCTGGGGTGGATTCTGCTTCTCCTCAGCAGCGAGTGCCTCATTCACCAACACGGCCTTCTTGGGAACGGGGTTAGGATGTATAGGCGCAGGCGGAGGCTTTGCGCACCCTTTCCTAGGCGCTGGCCAACACTCTGTTGTGAATGTTCCCAGCTTCGGTTTGAGGTACTGTTTCCACTCGAACAGGGATGTCAGTGTCAGCTTTGCCACAGTCTATCGCTGAGAGCATGGCAGAGGGTGACTTACGTTCTTCAACCAGTACTCGTCGAAGCGGCCGATATCGAAGAATTGCGCTTGGAGACCGGAATTGGCAGCGACGGAGACAAGGGCGAGCTTGACCCCGGGCGGAGGCGGTGGACGTTCAGGAGGGCAGTCTTCGAAGTGGATACCTCGGGCTGCGTTGGCCAATGTCATGAGCTGGACCTTCTCCGGCAGAGCTAAGGGGGCATGTGTGAAAGTCAAAAGAGCACACTGAGGGTTAGAGACGGTAGGGTTGAGAAGCGAGGCACGGCAGCGTTGAACTTACTGCAGACGGCAACGATCTGATCTGCATCTCGGACTGCTGCTGCGGTCACCAAGCAACAGGCAACGAAGAGCTTGTAGAGGAGGAAGAAATATCCGACTTTCATCATGTATACTGTGAGATGTCAAGAGGTGCGAACGTGTGAGCAGGAGGGAGGAAAGGAACAACTCCCAACGCGCACTTTATATCCGTACCAACGGCACTGCTTGCCGCGCACAATGCTGATAAGGCACAACAACGCCCTAGGATGAAATCGGCATTCGTTGGTGGGTATGGACTTGCCACGAAAAAACAACAGCAGCCCTGCAGTGCAACGACTTGTGTGAAACCAGAGCGTCACTTCATCAACAGCGCACGGCCAGCGCCCCAAAAAAGCCCCACATTTGAGGAAGTGGTTCTCACGCCTCCTTCCCCCACACTGTCAAATGCGGTGAACAAAGTTTTGAGTGCACCGTCATTGCAGTCGAAGGCTGGACCTCGTCGCATGTGGCCTGCTGTACCTTGTTGCGCATCAAGGTTTCGATACGCATCAATGACATTCTGAGGTGCGTATTTTCGCCTGTGAAAGCGGCACTGATACATGACGACGCACAGCAACGTGCTTTCTTGCAAGACGCTGATCGAAGGGTGTTCGTGAAGCCGTAGATGACTCAACCGGAAGCATGCTCGTAGCATACATGGCCAGCCGGCATCCAGCAGTGATTGTCGTCCCTCAAATGACCGTCTTCAAGAGTAAGTGATGGTATTAGTTGAAAGAAAGGGATATACACTAACAAACGGGGCAACAGAGTACAAAACAAAAGCTGCAAAGGCCTGGCCTGTTAAAGACCAGGGAGCAACTACAGCACGGGCAACTGCAACGCCTACCATCTAACGACGACCCCTCTCCTTCTCCACACCGCCGTCAAGGGCGTCATCCACCTTTGGCAGCGCAGCACGAACCGGAGCGGGGCTGGCAGTGCGAGAATTGTCCCTGGACGCAGTCCTAGCACGCGACCTGGACCTGGACGCCGAACGCAGCGCAGGTATGATGCCCTCCGGATAAGCGCTCTTGTTGTGCACGGCCTCGTTGTAGTCCCTCTGACGCTCGGACTCGAGCTGCTGCGAAAACTCTTTCTGCTTCTTGCTCGTCTGACCCGCCTGCAGGAAGAGGCTGTCCCACGTGGAAGGACGCACCTTGGCCTGGAGCTCCTCGAGCTTTTCGTCGGTGGTGAAGGTGAGGTAGTGCTCACGGTGGGCGTCGATGGCAGCGAAAAGCGTGGCGACGAGGTATGGAACCGAGAAGGATGCGGGCAGGGAAGTGATCGACGAATCAAAGTGGGCGATCGTAGCATGGACGCCTTTGACGAGCTCGACCAGCGTCGACTTCTGACCGTCTGCGTTGCGGCGGAGAGCAACGTTAAGACTCTTGAATGAGCCCTTGATGTAGACTTCGTCCGAGTGGGGCGTTTGCGACGACGAAGCGGATGCCGAAGCGTGCACAGCGTTGGCAGTAGGCATCTCGAGGTGGTACTTGCTCTTAAAGAGACCCTTGGTGGGGATCTTGGTGCACTTGCCAAAACTGCCGTCGTGCTCGAGCTCGATGACCTCGTACGTGGAGGAGGCCACATGCTTTCTCACCGCAAACGGCGCGCGGTTTTCGGCAGAGACAACGAGCTTCACCGGGCTCGCAAAGATCTCGGCGGCATTCTCGACGAGGTTCTGGTAAAGGGCGGCGTCGAAGCTGGAGGCATGCGAGTGCTCGAGCTGGACAAACTCAAAGACAACGCGATCCTCGGCGGCCTGGTCGACAAGAAGGATGGGGTCGCGCTTGCGATCGAGGTTCTTGACGGTGAGCGAGCACGGGAGCTGCGCGGGGAAGGGCGCGGTAGTGTTGGCGCTCTGGTACGAAGGGACCGTCTCGACGGTGGTGGTGCTCTGGGCGTAGCCTGGGAGAGTGGATTCGAGTTGTGTCATTGTTGCGGATTTGAGCTCGAGTGAAGATGGGGGCGGGAAGACAAAATTGTTCACCTCGAGAAGAAATCTTTTAAGAAGAAAAGGAAGAAAGAACGTCGGACGTCGGACAGCAAGAGCATAGCACATTCGCCGGAAAGTCGGCGGATGACGGCTGAGCCCGATCCGACTTCCCGCCAGCGTTGTACTGCCGTGCCCTAAGGCACGAGTTTTGATTTGAACGTCACTTCATGGCTGGACGAGCCTCGGCTAAAACTTTTGAATAAACGCGAGGCTCTCAACAATTCGACTCTTCAATCTCTGCGTCTGACGTCGTTCGTTTTCATACTTGGAGCAGAAGAGCTTCGCTACTGTTTGCAGATGACCGTCTTACATCGGAGGGAAGGTCAAAAGAAACTTCAACGTCTCTGAGTTTCTCGGAGAAGGCCGACCAGCTTTGGCTTCATCCGATCGGGAATGGTCGATCATTAAACCCGACATCGGGGCGACATCTTCTTGCTCCTGCGGAAAGCCTGAGTTGAACCTGCGATATTTGTAATTTCCACTTTGCAGGCTGCAGGCTGCAAGCTGCAGGATCGGTCGGAGCTCAGGAGCCCTTTTGTGCCTGTAATTCCAGACTCAAGGGTCGGTCTCTCTCTCCGAAAAAATGAACCTGCGGTCGCTTCCCTTACCCTGAGGTTCGAGTCAGAGACGCGTCTTCGAGGCAAGCGCGACTGAGACTGGTCTACTGTACTCCTTTTTTACTGGGGATTTTAGGCTCTTTCACACTAAGCAAGGGTGCAAAAAGGGACACAGGAACGACTGTCCCAACTGCATACGAGAGCTGTCATTTTGAGCGCGCTGAGCCTCTTTTGATCCACGGAAAATCGCTTCCAAGCTTGGATTTCCCCTCCCTTGTGCCGCACACAACTCAAAGCCTTGCCGAGTCCTTGAGACCCTGCCCAACGGCGAGTGGTGTAGTGAGACAATGGGATCCTGCTACCCGCGCAGCACTCGTACCGAGCCATCGACTTTGCAACTCACTCGTTCTCTCAGTCGAGGCGCTCAGCGTCCAACACGGTCGAACACCTTCGTGGACGCGGAACTCCTTCTTCCTTGAGTCGCGGCTGGTGCATCTAACTATGCTTTGAGCTATGTCTCTCTCTATGCGCGTCTCTTGAAAATCTCGCCTTCGTCTCATCTCCGCCAACCGAACCCTTGGCTACATTCCGCTGTGTAGCTTGTGCAAGAATGCGCTCTCCCGCTGTCTCGCCAATCCCGTCGAAGCCACGTTTCGGCTTGTCGTCCCCTTCGCCGGGAAGGCGAGCCCCCCTCCCCTTTCGTCTATGTATCCTGTTTGCAGTCAGCCAGTCCCTCCAACACCTTCTCCTGTTCGTGTCCCCTTGCACTAATTGGGGTTGACGCTCTTGTGCTGTCGAGCCCCGCATAGCCAGTCCTTGGCAGACTGAGACCTGTATTAGCGTTATCACTTTTCTGCCCCGGCCCCGCAGCTTGGTCCGTTTCACGTCCCCCTGACCTTGCTCCTCTCTTCCCTCGTCGGCCCTTGACCATCCGCTTTTGTACTGTTTGAAGTTGTCTAGCCTTGGCCGAGTCGGAGACGATGGACTGATCCGAACCGCCGCCGTCTCTTGGCTTGCTCTGTCCGTCTGCTGTTGCTCCCTCCTCACCTGCTAGTTGCCTCTTGCTCTTCTCCTCCGTCCTCGCCTTTCATCCCCATTCTTTTCTTTTCGCCAATGTCTTCGTTTGTTCAGCTTCAGTTCTCAAAGCGGTTGCTTGCTTTGCCGCTGCTCTCCGCATCCGTGTCTTGCCACCACCGCTTTCATGTACTCTTGCGCTTATTCGTTCGCTTTCATCACATCCAGCCCTTTTGCAGCGCCTCTCTGTTTGCACGCCACCTTATACCTTTCTGTATGCCCTCGCAGCGATAGTCGTATCGAAGACTTCCATCTTTCACTCGTGTCAGCTCCATCTTCGCCGTGCCAAGCCCTCGTTAGGACCCGTGAGTCGACAAGGCCATAATTACAGCAGCGTTCCAAGCACGCAGCCGCAGTCGCAACCGCAAACGCGAGCCTTGCCTTCCTACAAGCAGGTCTCATACTCTTCCCCCAGCGCCACTCGACCGGGACCACATAGCATCCCCTCGGACTAATCGCACACCATGTCCGGCTCCTTCTCCAGTGGCGAGAGCGGCTCGTCCCAGCAGCGTCGGCTCTTACCCGTAACCAACTACCAGTCGCGCACCAACAAGCAGGGCAGCAGGCCTACCGTGGCTAGCACAGACGCCGGCACCTACAACTCCACCTCATCTGTCTCCACAGCCGGCTTCAAGAATGCCACCGGGGGGCCCAACCAGCAGCTGTTTAACGGTTCCGAGGACGATGATGACTTGCACGACTGGAGGAAGGAAACTCATTCGCAAGCCATCTCGTGGCGAGGTTTTGCCAATGTGTTCACGCTTATGGTTCTTGTGATTGGTCTCGTTGCCCTTTTTGCCGGCTATCCGATCATCTCGCATTTCGAAAAGAACCGCAATCAGGCCAACACGAGCGGCTTCAACCTGGGTGGCACCAACGGCTCGGGCCAGGTGCCGGATCTGCCTCTTTTCAGCCTCATCGACAGCGATACGCCTCCGTCGGCGCTCAAGCGCACATCGCCCGTTGATGGCAATTCGTACCACCTTGTCTTCTCCGACGAGTTTGAGAAGGAAGGCCGTACTTTCTGGCCTGGCGACGATCCGTTTTGGGAGGCTGTCGACCTGTACTACGGCGTCACGGGCGACTTTGAGTTCTACTCGCCCGAGGCGGTTAACACCACGGGCGGTGCGCTCACAATCACCATGACACAGAAGATCACGCATAACCTCAACTTCCAGTCGGGCATGCTCCAGTCGTGGAACAAGTTTTGCTTCCAGGGTGGATACATCGAATTTTCCATGCGCATGCCCGGCGGGCCTACTACATCTGGGTACTGGCCCGGTCTCTGGTTGATGGGCAATCTGGGACGTCCTGGCTATCCTGGCTCGACGGACGGAAATTGGCCATACAGCTACGCATCATGCGACACTGGTATTCTTCGAAATCAGGCGTTTGTCAACGGCACGGGTCCTGAGGGCGCCATCCACTCGACGGGCAAGTATTCGGTGGGCGGACAGGTGTCGTTCCTTTCAGGTATGCGATCGCCGTCTTGCACGTGTCCTGGTGAGGACCACCCGGGTCCGAATGTCAACGTGGCGCGGTCGTCGCCGGAGCTGGATATCCTCGAAGCGCAGATCCAGACGCATCAGGGGGTGACGCACGGCTACGCTTCGCAGTCGTACCAGGTGGCGCCGTTTGATCTGAGCTACGAGTGGAATAACGCTACGCCTGCCACGACGGTCTACGACACCGACCTGACAATCATCAACCCATACAAGGGCAATGTCTACCAAGAGGCGGTCTCGGCGCTCACCCAGATCCCGGATACGGGCTATGTGGACACAAGCAGCCAGTACGTTACGTACGGTGTTGAGTACCATCCAGATTGGAACGAGAATGGAGGTGGGTCGATCACGTGGTATGTTGCTGGGCAGCCGTCGTGGTCGATCAATGGGCAGGCGATGCCGGAGAATCCCCCGATGGATATTGGACTGCGCACCATCTCGGTGGAGCCCATGTCGATCATCATGAATTTGGGCATGTCGCCGACGTTCCAGCATATCAACTTTGGGAGCGGGGGTGTCGAATTCCCCGCTACCATGTCGGTGGATTATGTGCGCGTTTATCAATTGGATGGCCAGACGGATCGCATTTCGTGTGATCCTCCTGACCATCCGACTGCGCAGTACATTGCGAACCACTTGGACCTCTATTCAAACCCGAACTTGACTTCTCTACCAACCGACAAATATCCCTGGCCGAAGAACAAGTTGACGGGTTGTTGAGGAGGTGTGGATGATGGAAGGATGGTGGGTCCCCATCTCGATTGTCATTCAAGTCTCTGCTGATCATGGATGTGTGCTCGAACTTTTTGCGTCGTGTTGTGGTTTTGTATTTGTAGATCTGGACATTGACTTTGCTTTGTTAGCGCTTTGCAAGCGTAGCATGTGTATTGCAAGCGATGGCCGTTGAGAACTTTAGATGGGAAAGGGGAAAGGGGGTATGTTGAGCACCCTAGATGCGATTGTAATACAGACAAGGAGAACGAAGGCAAAGTACGCTATGTTGAGAGCAAAGAGTTTAGAAAGTATCCGATGATTTAAAGAACGTTTTCCTTGGGGAACTTGAGAATGGGACCGACCTGGCCGATGCA
This sequence comes from Sporisorium exsertum, assembly GCA_928724755.1. Classification (NCBI taxonomy): domain Eukaryota; kingdom Fungi; phylum Basidiomycota; class Ustilaginomycetes; order Ustilaginales; family Ustilaginaceae; genus Sporisorium; species Sporisorium exsertum. Next base: position 984,717 of record CAKMXK010000004.1, read on the forward strand.
CATTCCACCGAGCTTGTGGCCAACCTCGATCGCCTCATCCACCGACTTTCCGAGTACAAGAGCGCCGATCACACCACCAGCAAACGCATCACCAGCGCCGTTGGTGTCGACAATGTCTGCGGGGTTGATCTTGGGCGTTTCGTGCACGTACTGCTGCTTGTCGCCGCGCTTGGCAACGATGGTGGGTTGCGAGCCCTGGGTGATGATGACGACGCGCGATTGGGCTCTGGTGGAGACGGCCTCGAAGTCGGCGATGGCCTGAGCGATGGTCTTGAGGTCTTTGGAATCGAGCTTGTGTGCCTCGGCCCAGGCTTCGGCCTCGGTCTCGTTGCCGAAGATGACGTCGGCGTAGGGGACGACCTGGTCGACCTGGGCGGTGAAGAATTGAGGGATGAAGGGGGCGGAGAGGTTCATGGTGAACGACACATTGCGAGTTTTGGCTTCTTCAGCGAGGACCAGTGCCGACTCAACTCCGTGCGTCAAAAAGAAACCGCCGAGGTAGAAGATCTGGGCGTTCTTGATAGCTTTTTGAGCCTCGGCGGTGTCGAGATGCGACTTGTCGAACTTCTCAGCAGCGCCGAGGTTGGTGCAGAGCGAGCGGTTGTGGCCCGTGATCACCACAGCGCACGAGCCGGTGGGCTGGTCATCGCTGAACTGGTAGATCGACTTGAGCCCCTCCTTGTCGTTGGCGGCCTGGAGCTGCTTGGCGAGGTCGTCCTTGCCGACACAGCCGAGGTAAGCGGTCGAGTTGGCAGGCAGAACGTACTGGGCGCAACGGGCAGCGTTCTGAGCAGCACCACCGGCAACGTAGGTGACGTCGTAGTTGTCGACAATATCCTTGTAGATGGCGAGCTGCTTCTCGTCAGCGAGCACGGCATCGTTGGGCTTGAGCCCGTACTTTTCGAGCATGGCTTCGCCGTTGCGGATCTGCATGTCGAGCAGCGGGTTGCCGAGGGCGACGAGTTCGAAGTTTCCTCCTGCCATTGTTGTGTGTGTACGAAGGATAGTGCGAGTGGGGTGGTGATGGTGTTGTGAGGGGCAGCAGTGCGGTACTTCGATGCGTACCACAGTTGGGCAATGTTCGACAGTCGATCTTTTGCTGAAAAACGTGCGCTTTTCCTCGCTGTCTCTGCGGCTTGTCCAAAATTTCTTCCTGCGTTTCACACCTTCGTTGTGCGCACCGGCCAAGTAGCAATCGGGGTTTGGCTCGAAATCGGTCGATGCAACTCGATTTCGAGAGTGCATCTCCGCGTTGCTTTGCAATTTACGCGCTTCGCGTGGCTGAGTTGGCTGTCTCTTGTCAGCTTCCAAAGCGGAAAGCAACACCTTTCTTGTGGCGGGAAAGCCGGAGTGTTGGATTACGGAGGTTCGAGTGGCGGTCCTTCCTCCTCACACCAACCTCCGGACCATCCGAAACAGCTCATCAACCCATCAACCTTATCAGCAACGAGTAACGTGACGACCATTGCTGCTGACGTCGAGCTGTGTGATGCTTGTCGGCCAGGCCGAACTCAGCATGACAACCCAATCGAGCGCCGATCCGCAGTCTCAGCCGTCGCGCGACTTCTTTGCTTCCTCACCTTCCGCAACGCCTTCCTCGCCCTTCAAGAGAGGGTCGCAAGCGAGATCTTCGAATTTCGTGCCAACATCACCATATCCACCACAAGCACTCACGGAGAACAGCCAGCCTGAAACAGGGCTCGGAGACGATCCATCGACGGCAGCAGATCGAGGCGGAGCGCATACGGACGCGGATACAGACGACTTTAGCCTCGTAGGCTCGACCGATGCCCCTGCTGCTACCACAGTCAACTCGACGGAGCGGAGACAACAGCCACGTCGAGCTGCTGTGCAGAAAACCAGACCGCTCTTCTTGGCTGACGATGACGAAGAGATCGCCGACTGGGCTGGTGAAGGAGAGGAAGGCGGCGGCGACTTCTTTTCCACACAGGCGCACCAGAATTTCAAGGTGCCGGCTCGTGTCAAAGCCAACAGCGATGACGAAGACTTCCTCCCCAGCTCTGAAGCATTGAACCAACGCTCGTCCCCGATACAGCCAGCGCGTAAACGGTCTCCTCAGCTTGACAATGGCGAGAATGCTGCGGAGGGGTCAGTCAAACGAGTCAAGAAAGCGTCTCCATCGCCAGCTTCGGCCATCAAGAGATCGCCGCCGCCACGTCGCCGTTCGCCAACTCCAGACCCGCGTCTCCGACACGACGCATTCGAACGTCGCTACCTCGGCACCTTTGTGCTTTCAGCCTGGTCTCTGTCCAAAGGCTCGTCGTACATCCAGCCCGGTGACGGCGTCCGCATCTTTCGTCCCCGCAAGAAAGCATCCGCAGCCGAGACCAGCAAACCCACCTCCAAACTCACCAATGGCGGAGTTAAAAATGGCAAGCAGGCGAAGCTCAACTTTGGCGGCACCAGTTCAGCGGGACCCAGCGGCTTTTTCGGATCAAAGCAAAAGTCCAAGGACAAAGAAGACTTCATCGTGCGCTTCAGCAACATGCGCGGTTTTGAAGTGGGACGTCTGCCCCTCGAGGTGGCTACGTGGATGTCCAAGCTCATCGATACCAGGATTGCCGAGTTTGAAGGGGTCGTCGTTGATTGCCCCTCGTCGCTCACTGTAGGATGCGACATTATCCTGCAGGTCAAGGCGTACATCAGGTTTGACGCTTTCTTTCTGACTTTGCTTGGAAACCGGAAGCTCGACGAGCAGAACGATGGCTTGCGGCCAGAGACCGCAGAGTCGGATCTCGAGAAAACGCTTCGAGAGAGGAAGATCAGCTTGCTGCGCATGTTCCGCGTATGCGATCTGAAGCCTAGCCTCAGCAACTCGATTCTCACAACGCACAAAGCAGGTGACGATTTTTCCAGCGAGGCGATGCTGGATCAGTACGGTGGTGATATTGCAACTTCTGTCAAGCACGGAGGAGAAGGAGCGCCATCTTCGACGCAGAGCGGCACAGAGCTTCCTCCCGCAGGCGGCGACGCTGCTTCGACGGCTATCGACATTGAGAGCAACGACACAAATGACCTTGGGGAAGAAGAGGGCATTGCGGGTCAGCTGCAGAAAGCCAAACAGCAGGCAGATGGCGAAGCAGATGCAGAAGAGAACGACGGGACGGAGCTCAACCTCAACCAGCTCGACGAAGTCTACCGCAAGGCTCAAGCCAATGACGCCCATCTGCCGGAAGTCGATCCTCCCGAATCGTTCCTTCTCACACTGCGACCGTATCAGAAGCAGGCATTGGGGTGGATGATGAACATGGAAAAGGCACCCGGTCGCTCGTCGTCTCAGGGGGATGAGGGGTCGACGCAGCAGCAGGACGGCAATAACGGAGAGCGAAGTCTCTCTCTTCATCCTCTTTGGGAAGAGTACGAGTTTCCGCTCGACTACGACAACCCTGAAGCCAACGAGCGACTGGTCCTCAGCCCGACACGCATGTTTTACTTCAACCCGTACACGGGCGATCTGAGCCTCGATTTCCAGCGCGCCAGCAAGGGCTCGCGAGGAGGCATCTTGGCCGACGAAATGGGGTTGGGCAAGACAATTATGGTCGCGAGCCTGCTCCATGCCAATCGCACATCGGATCCAGGCGAAGAGAGCGAGGGCGAAGATGGCGCGGTGGATATGGGTGATGATGCGGTAACGAAGCGCAAAGGCTCGGCAAAGCAGACGTCGCTCGCATCTGCGTTTGCGGCTTCGGCTTCGAGTGTCGATCAGCGTAAAGCACTGCTCAAGGCGTCGGTGTCCAAAGGCAAGGCGTCGTTGGTGGTAGCGCCGATGAGCTTGATCGGTCAATGGCGGGATGAGCTCGTCCGTGCATCGGCGCCTGGCTCCCTCACCCCCGTGCTGTACTATGCAGATACCAAAGGCGATCTTTTAGCGCAGCTGGAGTCGGGCAAAATCGACGTTGTCGTCACGTCGTACGGTACGCTTGCCACCGAGTATCGGCGCTTTCTCGATGGCGGTGGAGCCTCCAACCGTCACCTCTCCAGCACCGCGCCTCTCTACTGCATCGACTGGCTGCGCGTCATTCTGGATGAAGCGCACAACATCAAAAACCGCTCCACTATGAACGCCCGAGCCTGCTGCGACCTCGTTTCGCGTCGTCGATGGGCACTGACCGGCACACCCATCATCAACCGACTCACGGACCTGTTCAGCCTGCTCAAGTTCCTCCGCGTCGAACCCTGGGGCGACTTTAGCTTCTTCAACAGCTTCGTGTGTAAACCGTTCCAAGCGAAATCGACCAAAGCGCTCGACGTCGTGCAAGTCATCCTTGAGTCGGTGCTGCTGCGTAGGGAGAAGCGGATGAAGGATAAAGACGGCAAACCGATCGTGCAGCTGCCGCCGAAGACGATCGAAGTGCGCGAGTTGGAGTTTACAGAGTTGGAGAGGAGGATTTATGAGAATGTGTATAGGCGGGCGTATTTGCAGTTTGCGACGTTGAAGGCGAATGGGACGGTGACGAGGAACTTTTCGGTGATTTTCAGTGTGCTGATGCGGTTGAGGCAGGCGGTGTGTCATCCGGCGTTGGTGTTGAAGGCAGGGAAGACCAAGGCTAAACGGGAGGGGGGTGCTGCTGCGAAGAAGAGTGCGCCCAACGACGCTGGCGAGGACGTGGTGGATGGCGACGAGGAAGATGCGGATGCGGTCGAGTTTGCGCTTGATGATGGAGGTGACGGTACGCCTGGTACGGAAGATCTGCGCGATCTCGTTGCTCAGTTTCAATCTTCCTCCACTGACAGCGATGGGGATGGGGATGATGCAACCGCGAGCTACTCGAAAGCCACCGTCGACCGGCTGATCCGCGAGATGCACAGCGACAGCGCTGCAGCGGAGAGCAGAGGGGAGACCGAGTGCCCGATCTGTTTTGAGGATCCGCAAGTGGCGCCGTGCTATCTGCCACGCTGCATGCACAGTGCGTGCAAGGCGTGTCTCGTCGACTATTTGCGACAGTGTAAGGAGAAGGGCGAGGAGGGGGCGTGTCCGACGTGCAGAGTTGGGCCTGTGGACGAGGGGGATTTGATCGAGGCGATCCGTACGCGGCCTGTGATGCCGCACCCTAGCGGTGCTGCGACTCCCAACGGTAATGGCGATGTCAAAACTCATTCCGGTATTGGCTCTCTACCGTCAACGATCTACGTACGCAACAACCTGCGCTCTTCGACCAAAGTCACTGCCCTCATCGACCACCTCAACACCCTCCGCGCCACCGAGGGGCCGTTCAAGGGCGTTATTTTCTCGCAGTTCACCTCCTTCCTTGATCTTATCGAGCCAGTGCTCACGCGCTATCGATTCCGGTTTCTGCGCTTGGACGGGTCGACACCGCAAAAAGTGCGCGAGAAGCTGCTCGTGGAGTTCCAGTCCCCCTCGAGCGGGGCGGATGAGACGCTGCTATTCCTGATCTCGCTCAAAGCGGGCGGTGTGGGGCTCAACTTGACCGCGGCGAACAAGATCTGGCTGTTGGATTTCTGGTGGAACTCGTCGATCGAGAATCAGGCAATCGATCGCATTCACCGCTTGGGCCAGACCAGGCCGGTGAGTGTGTTCAGGTATCTGGTCAAGGAGTCGATTGAGAATCGGATCTTGTTGATTCAGAAGAGGAAGGATATGCTGATCAGGCATGCGCTTAAGCAGAATGGCGAGGGCGAGGGAGAGAAGGGCAAGAGCGAAACACTGCAGAATTTGGAGTTGCTGTTTGGCGAGTAGAGTGAGATCGATGGAAACGAGATGTTCAGCGCGAAACGTGCTCTGGTTGTGAATCTGTGCGGCTGTGCTAAGAAGCGTTTCGTAATAAAATGTGGGTTTAGGTGATCGTACAAGTCCAAGCGAGATCCTGAGGGAAATGATGGAGTGAGGGGATAGAGTGTTGTGAAATGCAAGTGTTGTACTGGGACTACCAAGGCACGTCTTCGAGCTCGAGTTCCGCAGACGCGAGCTGGTTGGAGAAGGAGAATCCTCCCGACGGTGCTGCCGATGCTGCTTCATCTGCGACTTTGTCCGGTGTGTCAGAGGCAGCAACGTCGGCAGTCTCGGCCTGCTTGAGCTTCTCCCACCAGCTCGAGCCCGCATTAATTTTTCTCGTCTTGGGAGCCGGTACGGGAGCGGTGCGTCGCAGCGGCGCGCATGTAGCACGACGTTGTTCTTCCAAATGTTCAACTTGCTTGAGAGCTGTCTGAAGTAGCTCGCGGTCGAATCGGTCGAGTCGGTCGCAGAACAGTTCAGAGACATTGAACCCTGCACCGTCACATTCTTCCTCGTCGTCTGCGGCCGCGTTGACGCCCTGTGCGAGAGGAGCAGAGGTCGAGGAGATGGAAGCAGCCTGTCGTCCCGGTGCAAGCGTCACAGGTCCAGAGGCATCCGCTGTGCTGCCGTTGCTGCTGTTGCAGTCGTTTGCGCCTTGCTGCACCTGCTGGCTGCGTTTGAAGCCGGACAACTGGTCCGACTTGTTCTTCATGAAATCTAGCACAATGCCGAGCTCAGCGGGGGAGACAAAGTTCTGCGTCAAAGCCACCGACTCTTCAAGGTTGATCACGAGATGCCACCATCCGCTGGGAACGTAGAGCACCTCGCCTTCCTCGCAAACACCTTCCACGAGCAGACGATCTTCCTTCCGAGCCGCTTGAGGTCCGTACAGCCGACGTGTCTCTTGAGCGAACTCGAGCAGCCACTCGGCAATGCTGAGCGGTGCGGTCACTTCAGCTTCGTCTTCGCTGACGTAGACACCCGGCGGGGAGACATGCGGGGGAAGCATCATCCATGCTTTTCGGCCGTTCAGGACGGCGTTCCAGGCCGAGGTGCCGTTGGGATCCTTGTGCCAGCCACTGCCGCTGCGGGCGGGTCCAGCGATGATCCAACGGTGATCGGGGCGCAGAAGGCCGAGGAGTGAGAAAAGATCCGATCGCACAGCAGAGATGTCGTCCTGCGAAGCGGCATCGGCCGGCGTGGTGGTGATTTGCTGAAAGAACTTGGGCACTCTCCATTCGAGCGACGCGTGCGGGTCATCCGCAAACAACGCATCGAACAGATAAAAGGGCGATTCGTCGGGCACTGCATACGGATCGAAGGTGGAATCGCCATCGTCGGCTGTGGCGGAGAAGAGGTGAGGACCGACACGTGAGATGGTATAAGGAGTGTCGATCAGCGGCAAGACCGACATGTCACGGGGACCACACTCTTCCGATGGAGTGCCACTGCCCGGTGCGGTGTTCGAACAAGGTTGCTGCTCTTGAGGGGCTCCTTCGGTCTCTGCTTCTGCTTCGTCCTCGACCAGGCGCTGCCAAGTCTGCTCCTGAAGATGTTGCATGCCTCTGGCGTAACTAAAGTAGGACGGCAATCGCGATCGCACCGCCTCGCACTGGAAGAAGCGATCCGGCCATCGCTGCGCCAGCTTGTCAAGCGACCATTCGCGGCAGGGCCAGTCCTTGGAAGGCATGGCGTTTTGCACAATGGCCGGCTTGTTGGCGTAGGCGAACTGTTCCTTGAACGTTGCCATCGATCCCGGTTCGGCGAGATCGATCTTTGTAATGGCGCTGTAGACCCGGCATGCTGGTGCAACGAGATGATCGAGAGGCGCCATGGCCAGGCGGAAGGGATGGTAGAGCGTGTCGGAAAAGATGTAGGGCGACTGAATACGTGGAGCAGGTGGGCTGAGAAGTGAAAAATGGGCGCCATCGAGAGACTCTTTCGTGTTTTCGTCAGAGATGGCGCGTTCCATGTTGTGGTGCCAGACGAAGGTGCGCTTCCAGCTTCCGCACCAGCGCTTCATCTTGCCATTGAAGCTGAGCAAGAAAGCTTCGCGCCAGATTGAGTTGGTGGCGTTGATGAAGGTATACAATCCATGGCTGACGGCCTCGAGCTTGACGAGAGTGGCAGGGTCATTGGCAAAAGTGGAAAGGAAGTGGAGTAGGAAATCGTCTTCGAAGCGGGCAAACAAGCCGAGCGAAGAAGAGCGATCGTTGCGATCTGAGAGGAATGCGTTGCCGAGTGGCTTGATGCCGAGCGGGTGCGGCACCTGGGTGTGACGCGAGATGGATCGTGACTGTGCGTGAGCATGCGAGAAAGCTTCGGCGGATCCGATGCGTGCACGCTTGGCGTTCTTGCGACCATCGCGGCCAGAGCCAGACCCACCGCTGCTGCTTCCAGCTTCGTCGGGAGTGGTGGAAGGCTCGGTCGAGGGCAGAGAGGTGGTGCCATCGGTGTTGGAACCCGAGTCGGAATCAGCGAAAAGACGCTTGAGTGCAGCCGGATTGGGAGAGACCGAGGCAAACCTGCGGTTGGTCTCTTCCACGTCGATCTTCATCGGAGCATCGATGCTGTCATCATGTGCAACTGTGATCGTCGGCTGTGCCGGGGCAGCGGCATCTACGGACGTTTTGTCCGCCCTGGTCGAAGGTGGAGTAGATGGCTGAGCAATGTGCTGAGAATCAGCGGTCATTTCAACCTCGTCAGCCGCCGAAGCATACAGCGTGATTTGCATCGTTTCGAGTTGAATTGGAGGGGCGGGATTGAGGCGAAAAAGAGACTTGAGGATGCGATTGGCAGGTCGAGTCTCGTATCGATCGGTCAGCTAAAACACCGAGATACAGACAGAATCGAATCAAGGGCTATGAAGAGCTACAAGACATCCGAAATGATGACGACGGCGCTGCAAAGGTTGTAGCGCGCGTAGCAGATGTGGGCCCTTGAAACAGAGCGAACGCCAAAGGGCGAAAGAAGGCAGTAAGAGCCTGGGTCCTAAGAGGCAAAGAGAGAGCAACTAGGATGTTGGTAGAGCGCCACCAGTAATGATGGTGAAAATCTTCTGTAAAAAGGGTGAGTGGCAGAGAAGATGCGTCGGATCAACCGATCAATCTTGGGAAGGAGCTCGGAAGGTGTTGCAAAAAGCACGCCAAAACAGGCTAGTGACTGAGGTGAAGGTTGTGGTGGTGATTGTAGGGGGTCGTCAAGGGTCAAAGGTGGAAGAAACGGGGTAGCGTGGCGGCTGTGATGTGAGTTGTGTGAAGGTAGGAGGGCGGCGATGAAGGAAGGTGATTGTCACGATCAGGGAACGGTTGAGCTTGCCTTTGCCACGCCACAACGAGCGAACAACACACGCACAAGAGGCGAGGCAGCTGCTCCAGCTTAATCGCCACCCGGCTCATCTCACCCTTGCGGCGGCGGCGGCTCTGCCACTGTTCACGCGGACAGGTGCTGGACAGGGTCTATCGGACAGGCTTCCAGTTAGAAATCGCTGCAAAGGGGAAAAGAAGGGAGAAAAAGGCTTTGATTTGAGGTGGTATCGAACCTGTCCGGATTTTAGAAAACTCAGAAAATTTGGCCAACTCATCCACAACAGTAATACAGTGCACGCGGAAACTGTCCCAAAAAATCGCATGTCACCATAAATCACTTCAAAGCTCACTGAAAGAAGTAGCAAACATGGCATCAGCTTATATCATTGGAAAGGTCTGGTCAAGCTCTACGCAACTGTGTGGTCCATTGCTGCAAAAGTGTGAATAGTGATGTGTGAAAATGCACTGCGATTTTTTTTTCTTTGGGACAATTTTTGGAGGGCTCTTTCGGAGCACCTTGTTGGCTTCACCAAGTGAAACCGACTTTCATCTCGCACTCAGAGTTTCTCGCTTTACGAAGCCCAACACTCAGCCGTGAGTGTTGGAACCAATCAGAATAATTCCGGCATTTTTACCAGAGTTCTTCCGAACCAAGCTGGACACAAATTCCCCTGCGTGCGGTCGCGCAAATGGACGCGACTCATTGGCCATCAACGAGAAAAGGATTAACACCCAGCACTGGGTGTTGATTGTTGTCGGCCAATTACAGGCCACAGTTGCGCAACGAGGCCACCCTCGACCAATGACACGCCCCGATGGTAAGTTCTCCCTCCCCGAAGTTCCACCGCGGTCGAACTGCACACCCAGTGAACTAAGGGAGCGTCGGACCAAGGAGGACCGAGCCAATCAGGGAACGACAGCAGATGATGAAGAGTTCGGGATTAACGGTGAAGGGTAGTGACACTCAGCACTGAGTGCTGCACAGCCACCGTAGAGCGATGGGACCTATGATATCGGACAAAGTCCCACGACTGGTAGAGGGAGGAACGTCTCATGGAAGGGAATAATCACTGATCAAAGTGTATATATAGACCGGCTTGCGCACACAAGAGAACTGAAATACCATCGAATCTCTAACACATCAAAGGTGTCTCTAGATTGTCGAGCGACTGCTAACACTCATCACTGAGTGTTGGCTCTTGACGGTAAAACCTTAGAAGCTTCCAACCACTGCGCTACAATCTTCACTCGATATTACCACACTGAGAATGAGTCTTTGGCATAACAGCCTAGATCGCTCCCACATGTCGGCTTCGGAACCAATCAACGTTCTCCCAAGATCGCAACTTAGGAATCATAGTACTGGGTCTAAACACTCAGTACTGAATGTTGTAAGTCATATACGAGTGGTCGATTAACTGATGTCGCCTTGTCCCCACAAGCCCCGTCTTAGCACTTTTATTTTCTAATACACCTCAGTACTTTGTGTTGCCACCTTTTGCCTTCAGGACTGCTTGTATGCACCTGGGCATGCTTTCAATAAGGTTCTGGCATGTTTCTGGTGCGATAGCTGTCCATTCAGCTTCACAACGCTTGAGCAATTCGCTTTCTGACTTTGCAATAGTATTATACTTTGCAAGGCACTTCTTGAGCTCTTGCCAGAGATGCTCAATTGGATTGAGGTCAGGTGACTGAGCGGGCCACTTGAGGAGATCAATGCCCTTGTCTTAACCATGTCTGAGCCCGCTTTGATGTGTGCTTGGGGTCATTGTCTTGCTGAAAGACAATATCAGTATAACTGAACCTATGGCGCATTTCCGATATGGTTTTGGTCAGTTTGTCCTCCAGGATCTCGACATAATGGGCTGAATCCATCCTGCCAACAACCAAGCGCATTGTACCGACCCCTTCCCATGTCATACAGCCCCAGATCATGATGCTGCCACCACCAAACTTGACTGTTGGCCTTACAAGCTTGCTGCTGAAACCGGCGGCTTTAACCCAACAAAACTGCCTACTATCAGGGCCCACAAAGTTGATTTTGGTCTCGTCAGACCATATAACCCTCTTCCAGTCTTCCACTGTCCAGTTCTTGTGTCTGAGAGCGAATTCGAGGCGCTCTTTGTAGTGTCTCTTCTGCAATAAAGGTCGTGGTATTCTTTTCCTTGATTTAAAGCGAATGAATTGAAGTGCCTTCCTTATGGTTGTTGGGCAGACAATGATGTCAAAGGTTTCCTTTAATGCTCGACAAGCACCCTTGACAGTTTCATTGCAGTTGAGCCCAAAGTGATGGTCCAGGAAGCGAAGATGACGGGGGTCTAATTTTCTTGGCCTACCCCCCTTCGGCTTTGGGATTGCAGCAGATGCACTTTTGCTTATGCGGTGCACTGTAGACTTGCTCAAACCAACAAGTTTAGCTACTGAGCGGATTGCCTGCCCATTTTGAAGGTGATACAGCACTGTGCGGCGCTTCTCGGGGCTGGTTCTGACCATAGTATAATGATTTTGGTGGTGGTAGCTCAGAAACGCTGTCAGACTGCTCAATGTTCACCAAATGAGCTGAAACTTTCCACGTCATCAGTATACCTATCTATCAACCAGCATGCCAAGTTTCATTACAATCCGATTCCCACAAGTGCCACAATGAGGTGTGGGATATCTGTGGGGGCATGCTCCAAAAATTGTCCCAGAGAAAAAAAAAATCGCCACCATTTTTCACATTTCAGCATGCGGAGTCTTGCAACATTGAGTGACACAGTCATATAGAGCAGAAGTAGGGCTTTCCAACGATATAAGACAGTCATAGCTTAGCATCCATGGTTGTTGAGTATTCACATGATTTGTGGTGATGCAGTTTTTTCTGGGACAGTATATGCGTGCACTGTACATGTTCAGGATTTTCTATAAAATAAAATAAAATCGCAACAGTTTTGATGCCCCCATGGGTCGATTTGAATATTCTTGTCAGATCACTTGCAGCCTTGCAGGACAATCGGGTTAATGAATTGAAAAAGAAAAAAAAAAAAAAATCATTTCGAGAAAACTTTGAAATTGCTTTGACTCCTCCTTTTGGCGCGCATTCGCAGCGAAAATTGAAAACCAAACTCGAGCCCGAGTCGCTGGAACGGCTGTTTCAATTCATTTGCGACCCAGCCATTCAAACACAGCAAGCTGTCATATGCACATCGAATGCACTTGCTGGTTAGCAGCGTTTCGACAGCAGCACTAAACTCTTGAAAGAGAGACGAGGAGGCATCCGAAGTGACTCGCCTGCTTTACCGGTGGGATCTGCACTAGACTAGAGGCATTTTGGCGTTCGGGAGCGAGTCGGGACAGCTGAGCAAGCGACCCGTGTGACACCTCGAGCGCCAGACTGTGCAGACGATCGAGCCGGGGATCTGTCGCCGTCTCGCTCTGACCTCAGTCTCCAGCAAGGCGTGGTCTCGGCTTGAGGTGTCGTCCCAAGACTGGCGTTGATGGATTGATAGAACCAAGCTTGCTTACAAGGTTGTTTGCAAGAGCAAGGGTCGCTGCCGGCCCTGCAGCTTCACACTGCGCCGTCAGCGTACAAGTCAGGGTTTATTGGCCGGCACGCATGACCCGACAGGTACGACTGTGCCGAGCGAGCTCTGAACTCAAGTCGCAGGCCACTGTTCACGCGAAGTTGTCATGTCGATTGTCTCGAGCGCAAACCACCATGTGTCGACTAGGCCGGCGTAGCCGAGGCAAAACAGGCATCTTAGAGTTGGAGGATTTGCAGTCAGAGCAAACACGTACGGAAAGCTCCTTGTCAGTATCTGCAGGGAGGCGGGGACGACGTGCGGCTGCCGATCTCGAAAGTTGCAATTCTGGACCCTGATCGGACTCTTTCGCCTCACCCAACCAACCGGGAACCTTAGCGCAATCTGTGTGGCAAGCCAGAAATAGCCGCCGCCTTCACCGCCGCGCCAACAACAATGGCGCCGCTCGATTGACCGTTTGTTGTGGTGTGATACGAGGAGACGACCGGGAACTCGCCCAGATCTCTGTTCTTCTCCATGTTTTTTTTTTTTTTTTTTTGGCATTGGGACGATCGCCCGATTTCACCCTGGCCCTGTTAGCTTTGACATCGGCGATGTTCGCCAATGCCCTTTCAACATCATGATCAAGGGGTGGGAGACAGAGGCCGCCGTGACCGTCATGGCTGGCTTGAGTCCGTGCAGGCGGCTGCCACAAACGTACCTCCATAATCTCTCTGGCGCTTTGTACACTAACTTTGTCACCGTGATATACTAGAGCATTGAAGACATAAATAGATGTCATCGCGACGGAGACGTTTACAGCTCTGCCGATCTCACATCTAGGAAAGGGGGCAAAAATTGCTCTCAGGCCGGCGTTGACCACGCGCTCCAGGTCGATTTCTTCATCTAGTCTTTTTGACCAAAATTCCAAAAAGAAGCCGCTCAGCGCACGCTCGGACCCGTTCTGGTCTTTCTGCTTTCTGCTCGCATCCGTTATTCAATTACAACTCGCCAAGAGACCCTTTACTTCTGCTTCCTCTCCACCGCCACCGCCGAGCAGCTTCTCTTGAAGTCAGGGTCAAGTGGCCGTTAGTTGGTGTTTGCGCTTCGAGTCTTGGCGACAAAGCATCTTCATCACCTCTAGCTCACCAGGTTGGGCGACACCTGCTCATCATACATCCGATTGGCGCGGTGGTCACCATCGATCTACATTCTTGGAGAACAGTCTTATTGCCGGGACACTCAATACTGCCGCGTGGATGCAGCTGCGGCGATACAGCTATTTCACTCAGCATGGCCCACCTTGCTGCACACTTTGAGCAGCCTGAGGCGCGCAGGCCAGCCTCGTCCTCTTCGCCAGCGCCTCATCTGTACATTGTCGATCGCAACGGTCACACTTCTTCCTCGTCTCGCTCCTCTCAGCAGCAGCAGCAGCAGCAGCAGCAGCAGCAGCAGCAGCAACAACAACAACAACAACAACAACAACATGCCTTTCCACAGATGTCCGACTCAGGAACACTGATTCGCAGCAATGGATCCTTGCACAACACAGATTCCACATTGGAGTCCGATATGGATCCTCAGCAGCTCACAACCGAGCCCGAAGACGAGGACGACGCTTCGACAGCAAGCGGCAGACGGCATGGTGCACTGTTAGTCGAAGATGTCAACGAGTGGATGCTCCAGCACTCTTTCTTTCACTGGGGACTCAAACGCCACATCACCCACGGCAATCCCAAACCCAGAGACGAACGAGACCTTCCCGACTGGCGCATGCGCGAGCGCTTACGTACCGTCACCGCCGCTCTCGTCATGTGTCTCAACATCGGTGTCGACCCTCCTGACGTCTCCAAGACCAACCCATGCTCCAAGCTCATTTGCTGGATGGATCCCAGCTCGCTCGAAGTCTCCAAAGCGCTGCCAGCCATCGGTCGCAACCTCCAAGCCCAGTTCGAAACGCTGAGCACCAAGACCCGCTACAAACAGTACCTCGATCCCGTCGTAGAAGAGACGCGCCGTTTCTGCACCACTCTGCGAAGGGCAGCAAAGGACGAGCGTGTGCTCTTCTACTACAACGGATATGGTGTGCCCAAACCAACACCGGGCGGCGAGATATGGGTTTTCAACAAGGCTTACACGCAGTACATTCCCGTCACGCTCTACGACCTTCTCACTTGGCTCGGTAGTCCATGCATCTTTGTATGGGATGCCAGCTCCGCCGGCAACGTCGTAGTCAACTTCAAGCGCCTGCAAGAGAGAAAGGCCGAAGAGGAGGCGACGCGCTCAAATCGAGATAGGGAGGGCCAGAACCGCTCAGGCGATCGCGACCGCGCTAAAACAAATGCCGACGCTTTCTCTTCAGCAAAGAAGACCGGCGCGCAATCGTCATCAACGGATGAACCCCACTTCCCATTGCGAGAGTCGATCCACCTTGCGGCATGCGGTCCCGACGAAGTGCTCCCCATGAACCCAGACCTCCCTGCTGATCTCTTCACCTGCTGCCTCACCTCTCCCATCGAGATTTCTCTGCGCTGGTTCGTGCTGCAAAATCCGCTGCCCTCCAAGCTCAACGTCGACATGGTCATGAACATCCCAGGCCGCCTGCAGGACCGAAGGACGCCGCTCGGCGAGCTCAATTGGATCTTTACCGCCATCACCGACACCATCGCATGGACCGTCTTGCCGCGCACCATCTTCCGTCGTCTCTTCCGTGACGACCTCATGGTAGCTGCGCTTCTCCGCAACTTTTTGCTTGCCGAACGCATCATGCGCTTCTACCACTGCACGCCCATGAGCCATCCCAAGCTCCCACCCACACACAACCATCCGCTCTGGGACAGCTGGGATCTTGCCGTGGATCAATGTCTTGCTCAACTGCCCACGCTTCTAGCAAAGGAACGTGCACAGGCTGAAGCGGCGGAAGGTGGCCCACCAGTTCCTCCGCACCTTGCATCGTTCGAGTACCGCCACAGCACGTTCTTCAGTGAGCAGCTCAAAGCCTTCGAGGTGTGGCTTCAGCAGGGTGGCGTCAGTCGCAAGGGCAGGAGACGCCGAGTGAACGCCGCCATCACTCCCCACAGCAAGCCGTCTGCCGGTTTGTCATCCGCAGCGACTGGCGCTGATCCAGAAGCATTCGACGGCGACGGCGACGCCACTCCGGTGCGTGAACCGCCCGACCAGCTGCCCATCGTCCTGCAAGTGCTGCTGTCCCAAGCGCATCGTCTACGCGCCCTCATCTTGCTCAGTCAGTTCCTCGATCTTGGTCCTTGGGCGGTCAACATGGCGCTTAGTATCGGTATCTTTCCTTACGTGCTCAAGCTCTTGCAGAGTCCCGCTGCCGATCTCAAGCCCGTGTTGATCTATATTTGGGCACGAATTCTGGCTGTCGACCGCAGCTGCCAAAACGATCTTCTGCGAGACAATGGATTCATCTACTTTGCCGGCGTACTCAGCCCTTTCCAGAACAATAATGTCGGTCAAAACGCCGGCGTCAACGGCCCATCAATCCCCATTCCCAACGTCTCAGAGCATCAAGCAATGTGCGCCTTCATCCTTGCTGTCTTCTGCCAGGACTTCCCCGCGGGTCAGGCAGCGTGTCTCGAGACGGATGTTATGCACTCGTGCCTGGAGCATCTCGAAGATGATGATTTTTTGCTGCGTCAGTGGAGCGCGCTTTGTCTGGCTCAGCTGTGGGACGACAATGAAGCGGGCAAGGCGCGCGCCATCTCGCTCGATGCACACGGAAAGCTTTGTTGCATGCTTGGCGATGTCTCACCAGAAGTGCGGGCCGCCGTTCTACACGCTCTCGGCACTCTGCTTGGTGCGAGTGGATCCAGCCAGGATCAAGTGGATGTTGTTTCGTACGCCACTGGCGAGCCAGTGCCTGTCAATGGCGGTCGCCCTGCTTCGTCGCGGCGCTTCTGCCCCGGCACTGGTGCTGCTACGGGCTTGCCACCAGCCAAGCAACGAGGCCTCGAGATTGGGATCGCCATTGCCTTGCTCACCACCAAGGGCGACTGCAGCCCGCTGGTCCGAAAGGAGCTCGTCATCGCCCTCAGCCCAGTTGTGGCCGAGTACAAGGGCTTCTTTGTTCTTGCTGCCTATCTCTATTACTCGAGAGAGGGCAGTCTGCGCAAGCCGTCATCGCAGCAGCAGCGAAAGTCGGGGACGTCCCGCGCCAAGGCGGCGCAATCGTCGGCTGGCCAGGACCGAAGAGCGTCGCTAGCATCCTTGAATCGCGGTACGTCCAACACCAGCGTCTTCCGGGCATCGCCAAGCGCGCTCGCCAACGAAGAAGCGTTGCTCGCTCGCCTAGCGACCAAGCTTTTGATCGAGGAAGAGATCGAAGAGGAAGATATTGCCAACATTCCCGCGTTCACGACCATATTTGTAGCGCTCCTCGATCTCAGCGTCGACTCGAACCCGGAGGTGGCCAATCTGGCGTGCACGGTTGTTGACTTTGTCATTGCGCTGCTGATCGAGAGCAACGTGTCTGGCGCAGGGGAAAGCGTGCTGCGAGGTTTCGGCGCTGGAGAGACTATTTTGCGGTTTACTACGCCGACGAGCACCGACGCTGCCTCGGAAGGCTACTTCCCGTTAACACCCCGCTCGACTGGGACGACGCCGGGCTCGGCCGATGAGATGACGACATCGCAGATCGCCGCGATGAACGGAGCCCATGTACCGCCCTCTGGCTTCGGCACGGGTGGCTCTGGTCCCGCTCGAGCCGGTCAACTTGTGCGATCGCAGTCGCATGCAGCACCCAAACGCAGCTCGACGCTCGCGCAAGCGGTCAAGACGCTAGCCACGCTGGGCTACTCTCGACCAGCATCGCCTGTCGGATCCGACCACGACAGCTTGGGCCGACCTCTCTACGGCGAAGCAGGACCCTCGGGCATCCCCCCACCCGGTCCAGCCGTTCTAGCACCTCGTCGCAGTCCAGCCACCAAAGCAGCCGCAGCTCAGTACAGCTCTCCTTACCTCTCGAAAGGTGGTGCAGATGACGCCGTAACTCCTTCGCAGGAAGCGGCTTCGGCCCTGTCGTTGCCCTCATCGCCGCTCAATTCTTCAGCCAAGCTCGGCAACCGCTCCCAGAGTGCTGAGAGCCTGTCCTACATCAACGGCAGAGCTGATCGCAGAAAGCTGTCGGCAAGCACCAACAGCTTCGGGCAAGCCAGCCAGCAGTACATCAATGGCAACGGCAGCGTGCATGACAACAGCATCGAACAGGCCACTAGCGATGCACACGACCAGCAGCGCTTCTACGGCGAAGAAATGGACAGCGATCCGCATGTCGCTGTCGAGGACCATGTCAAGGCGGGAGACGCTCTCGCTGGTCTCATCGCAATGGACATGTACCGGTTCCGCTCGCGCTTCACGGGCAGTGCGGACGGGTCGTCGCAGAACACGCCTGCTTCGTCTCCTGCTGTAAGCCGCGCCAATCGTTGGGGCTTCGTTCCCACTCCCGGTAGCAGCGGTGTCAGCACGCCTTCGGGCTCCATAGGATCCGGTGGCGCTGCCAACGAGCTTCGAGAGACGCTGCCGCTCAAGAGTCGCCTCTTCGCATGGTGCAGCGAATATTACATCGAGCCGCAGATGAAGCAGGCCGAGAGCGAAGAGCCTGGCAGTATCAAGTACAACGTGCAGCACTGGAAGAAGCAGCGCAACAGCCGCCTCACCGAGCACTCTCTCGAGATCGCCGACGCCGCTGCGCAGTCTGCGTGGTCCGAGCATGGTGGGTACATTCGCAACGGTGCGGTCCCGCAACTGATGCTGTTCCACCAGTACGAGAACCACCTTGTGACGGCGAGCGACCAGGACACGGTGGCGGTGTGGGACTGGGAGGAGAAGCGTCTGCTGAGTCGATTTGCGAACGGCAACCCGGCTAGGACCAATATCACGTCTGCGCTATTCATCAACGAGGATAGTGATGCGATGCTGCTCGTCGGCTCGGCAGAGGGCAACGTGCGCATCTACAGGCATTACGATTCGCCGGCGCATACGGCAGGCTTCCGAGGCCCCGAGCTGGCATCGAGCTTCCAAGCTCTTCCGGACCTGGTGAGGAGCAAGCGGCCCAGCGGGTTGGTGGTTGACTGGTTGCAAGGATCGGGGCATCTGCTCGCGGGTGGTGATAGCCGAGTGATTCGGGTTTGGGATGCTCATCGCGAGCTGTGTGTGGTCGACATCCCGACACGAGCTTCGAGCTGCGTGTCGTCAATCTCGTCCGAGTCCGATTTTGGCCATCTGTTTGTCGCTGGATTCGGCGACGGCACGGTGGGCGTGTACGACCGACGCAATCCACCCGAGGCGAGCCTGGTGCGGTTGTGGGAAGAGCACCAGACGTGGGTGCAGAACGTGCACCTGCAGAAGCGCGGGCCTCGCGAGCTGGTCACGGCGAGCGTCGACGGAGAGGTGCGTCTGTGGGACATGCGTGTGCGGTCGTCGATCGCCAAGCTGAGCCTGGGCGGCAAACTGGATGGCAAGCTGTCGTGTATGGCGGTGCACGAGCGAATTCCGCTGTTTGCAGCGAGTTCAGCGCCCAAACCACTACGACCGACGGCTTCGGCACAGACGGTGCTGCTGACGCATCTCGAGACGTTGTCGACGCTGGGTAAGCCGTTTGTGCGCAACTTTGCGCCGATGGGATCGACGCAGCATTTGGGTAACAGTACGCTACTGTACCCGCCGGAAGCGGTGAACTCGGGTGTGCATCACCATCACCATCATTTCCACCACGAGCATCATCACCAGTATCATGGGGGTATTGGGCTGGGGGGCACTGGAGTGCTGGCCCCGCACTCATCGACCGGCTTCAACGGCAGTGGCGTTGCTGGAGTGGGAGGCGGTGGGGGTGTGGGAAGCAGCAACGCACCGCACCTCAACCCGACCAACCCGCTGCATACGCTGTTGCCCCCAGCGACGGAGACTGCTCCGTCCAGTTTCTCGCCTGCTGTGGGAAGTATCGCCTTCCACCCGCATCTTCCCATTTTGGCGTTTGGTGGGCCGGATACGTTGATCGAGCTGCGGGAGTGGCCAGATAGCGGTTGAAGGGGGTGGATGATGAATTGAAGAGACAGATTTGATGTGATCATCAGCGTTTGTGTTGTCTGTGCATGTGGGAAGGTGAGGTGGTGGAGAAATTCATCGTCGAGAGCTTGAGGCACTTCTTCACACACCTGATTCAGAGCGGCCATCACACGGTGAGCGGTTGAGAAGACAGTACAAATACAGCGCGCGCGATGGGCGCAATAGCATTAGAACGATGAAGTGAAACAGCGGAAACGGCGTGCGAGTATGTTGATCGGAACGCAATGCTTAGACCGAGATGGTCTTGAAGATGTTGAACCCATCCAGGGCGGTGGTCGCGAGCATCCCTGGTACCTGTGGGTGCCAGTGTAGCTCCTTGCAGTCCGTCAACCCGTGGTGGCAGAACAGCAACTGAGGGGGAACATCCTTTAACACTGCCTCCGCACCCGCCTGCTCATCGTCATCCTGCTCGACACTCAGATCCCACAGCGTCACCTGATCATCCCGTCCGGACGCGGCAAAGATCGAGTCTTCCGTCGGGTGCCATTCGACGCTCGAAATCGGAGCCTTGTGCCAGTCGAAGTGCGCCACTGGCGAAGGAGCGGCGGAGGAGTTTGGCTTAAAGTGTCGCAAATCCCACACCTTGAGCGCGCCATCGTCACCGCCGGAAACGAGCAGGTAGTCAGTACCCCTGTTCCATGAGATGACGTTCACGTCCTGCAGGTGCGAGTTCTCGACCGAGATGACGCTGCGTCGGTTCTTCACGCGCACGTCCCAGATGCGGATCGAGCGGTCGGCGGAGCACGACGCGAACACAGTGGGTTCCTTGGGCGACCACTGCAGATCCTCGACGGAAGAAGTATGCGACGTGAAGGGGTTCGGATTCGTCGTGAACCCTGCATTGCCCGCAGTGGTGAGGAAGATCTTCGAGTGGATGTCACCCGTCAACAACCGTAGCGACGACGCTTTCCCCCCGCTCGACGACCCACCGTTGACCACACCCGCCCAGTCCATCGCGTACCCCTCCACCCCGTTGTGCGCTTTGACGGTGAACATGGGCGTGTTGACCTTGCGTGTATCGTAGCTCGTCCCAGGGCGGTCGAGCGAGTTGAGCAAGGGGCGGACGTCGAAGATTTTCACATCGCCGACTTCGGACCACGCAGCGACGGGGTATGGGTCGAGGCACGGTTCAAGGTCGGAGACGGGCGTAGAAGTGGGTGCGGCGCGGACGCGGTTGATTCCGCCGTGGACGGGAATGGACTTGTACTCGAGAATTGCATCGTCGTCGAGATCGTTTTCGTCATCGTCCTCGTCGTCCGACAGGCCTAGACAAGCAAATATATAATATCGCAGGTCAGCGGATGTTGCGACTTTTACACCAGCAGAAACGCACGTCGAATGCGGTAGGAAAGAAATGGTGGCGCAGTTTTGGCTCAGAAAGTATGAAAATTAGGTAGCTGAGATGTTGTCGGCATCGAGCCGTTTCCCAGCCCCACAGGGGCAGGAGACGAGCTCATACAGCCAAATGCCTCAAGGCATCATTGCGAAACCTGCTGCCACCATAATCCCTTGAAAAGAAAACTTACCATCGTCGTTCTGAGTCTTGTACAGATGGCTCGCCTTCATGACGAGAATCTCGTTGCGCGAAGGCGTGTCTGCCTGCGTACCGGCGACCATGTAGGAGGTGTGCGGGTAGCTCTGCCTGTCGTTGCCGAGGTGGTCCTTGAGGTGGTCGAACGAGAGACAGGGCCACGTGACGTTGAGGCGGTGAAGCATCTCGTAGGCGCTCTGGTCTGCTTCGAGAGTTTGACCTTCTTCGAGCTTGTTGACGCCGGGAATGTAGACTTGCGCCTCAGGTTGAGCGGCGTCGGCATCCTCGTCTTGGGGACGCTGAATTTTGCCGTCAACTTTAATTCCATCAACTTCCATCGTCTCGGCGTCATCGTCGTCATCATCGTCGTCGCCGTCCAGGTCTTGGGGATCGCGAGCAGCCAGAACAGCGTCGGCGTCTTCTTCATCGAACTCGTCTTCGAACTGGTCCTCGAATTCGCCCATGTCGTCGTCGCCGTCGGCATCTTTGACACGGTTGAGTTGGGAAGGGGCCGAAGCCGTGGCCGTCTTGGCCTCCAATGAGGGTGAAGAGGGACGCTTCGACATGGTGTGCTAGGGGGGAAGAAGGGAAGGGAGCGATGCGTTGGAAACGAGAAAAGGTATCTATGATGCTAGAGAGAAGAGAAAGGGGAGGGGTATATTTGGTGAGCCAAGAAAGGTAGCTGAGTAGAAGAGGGAAAGAAGAGGAAACTGAAGTGCAAGCGCTTCACTTTATGAGCAGCGACTGACTGCCAAAAAAACTCAAAATTTTCTTCTCAAAAAGATCGACGCAAAGCCAGCGATTTTTCGCTTTCTGCAGTCGAAGGCAAAATAAAGAGGCGCTGACGGTGCATCACATAATCAGCACGCTCTCATGTTAGACTCGCAAGCTGAGCTGATAACCGGAGAGGTCGTCTGTCTCGAAGCTGACAGCGCTTCCCACCGAACGGAAGCGCATTGCTCAGCATTGCTGTGCGTCAATTTGGCCGGCGAGTTTTGCGACAAGGGAGAAACCGCTGCAGGAGATTCCAGTTTCTGACTGACATTCCGTGACTGAACGGCAGTCGGCTGTCATGCACGAGCTCTTGCATCTGCCAACCAACCCATGAAGTTGCTTTGATCAGTCAGCGCTCCATACACATCTACCACCGTTACAGCTATCACCACCATCAACGACCTTTCCGCGTAGTACCCCTCGATGGAGTCGCCATAATTCATACACAACTCACCAACTCGCTCGTCAAGAGTCCCACGAGCAGCGAGCCTGGCCCAGCCATCGTCTAAACTCGTAGAGGCTACGAAGCATGTCGGGATTCATCGCTTTCCTCCTCCTCGTGAGCGGCATGGGTGTGGGCACGCTCGTGTGCGGTCTCGCGCCCCTCTCGCTGCCCCTATCGCATCGAATGATGCGCGTCCTTGAAGTGTTTGGCGCCGGCCTCCTCGTTGGAGCTGCTGTCACGGTCGTCATACCGGAAGGCGCGAAATCGCTTTTCGAGAACGTCACGCCGCAGCAGTCACCACCAGCACAAGCGCTGGCTGGCGTCTACGCAAACGTGCTGCATTCCTCGGCCGCGTTTCAGCCCGTCTCGCCGATCCAACCACAGTCGATGGACAAGCAATCAGCACAAGAAGCGTGGGCATGGTCTTTCATCACAAAGCGATCTGAGGGGCCGCCGTCTGATGATCACGGTCACGATCATGGGCAGGAACCTGGGCCCGATGACACATTCACCCATTCCAATGCAGAGCAGCGTCTCGGAAGCAGCATCTTGTTTGGTATCGTTCTCATGTACGTCATTGACCAGCTCACCTCGGCGTCAGCAGGCTCATCACCCGAGCATGCCCATGACAAGACGCACGGCAACGCATCGTCCAGTCACCACCACAACCACGACCACGCGTCTACTCCCGTCCGCCCGCGTCTCGAAACGCATCGTCTCTCTAAATCTTTCCATCACCGACCTGACTCAACAGCGACACGAAATACGCTACACAAGGTCAGCAGCAGAGCTTCGTTTACCATCTTTGACCGCTCACATCACGAACTCTCTCAAACTGACGAGGAGGCGCAGGTCGGCGCCACAACCGGCACTGAAGATAGCGAGCCACATCGGCGCATCGAAAGCGTCGCAACCACCTCCAGCAGCAGCGACCAAGGCTTGCCCGATGATTATGATGATCACGATCCAGACCACTACCATCACGCCGATCTCAAACGCGTCTCGTCGACGCTTGGCAATACCAGCGAGTGGCACAGTTCTCCACGCAGCAGCACCACGCTTAATCGCGATACGCACATCAACGAGTCCTCGTCCTCCTCGGCCGCTGCGCCCCTGCTGCACCGCCACGGATCGTTCACGAGTGTCGGCAGCGGTCGACCTGCCTTTAAGCGTCGAGGGTCATCTTCTTCGGCGCAAGCTCACCAGTCTACGTTCGGGCAGGCGTTGACGACGATTGTCGGCCTGCTTATCCATGCTTCAGCAGACGGGATTGCGATGGGCGCGTCCGCACAGTCCGGCGACCAGACGCTCACCATGGTCGTGTTCATCGCTATCATGGTGCACAAGGCTCCCGCAGCGTTTGGGCTGTGTGCGATGCTCATGTCCCAGCGTCTGTCGCGCACGTCAATCCGTAAGGCTGTGGCGGTGTTTGCGCTCGCTTCGCCCCTCGGTGCTGTGCTGACGTACGGTTTATTGACACTGTTCTTCGATGCTGATCTGGCGAAAGTGCACGGCAGCAGCGGTGAAGGGCAGGGGATTGACGGCAAAAGCATTGGGACGGCACTGGCGTTTTCGGGGGGTACGTTCTTGTTTGTCGCGTTCCATGCCGTGTTGGAGCTCGCTGGGGCTGAGGCGGATACGGTGCCGCGCCCTGCTGGTGAAGACGAATCGGGCGAGGTGCAAATTCTAGGGAAGTGGTTGAGGATCGTGCTGTTGATCGCGGGCGCATGCACGCCGAGGTTGCTCCAAGGCTTGTTGGCGAGTTTTGGTGGGGGTCATCATCATTGATTGCGCTATGCTGCGTAGGCTCTTTTGTATTTGTATGCTGTATCGCATCCAACGTCATCTTCACTGCATGGAGGCCTTCTGGATGTGACTTTGTTTCATTGTGCGTGGAGAGTGGCGTTAGTCGACAGGCGCAGTGCAGCTTAGAGATCTTACTTTTCTGACGCGGTCGCAGTTTTGGCGTTTGTGCGTTTGCGTGCGTCTCCGCTTGCCGCTGCTGCTGGGTTTGCTGGTGCTGTTGTCGTAGATCCCTGTACACCCTTTTCCGTCTCCGCCTGCAACTCTTGAATCTTGGCCTCATTCAGCACATCTTCCTTCTTTCCCGGCACCAGATTCGCCAGCGCCCCTCCCAACGCAATCAGCGACCTCGAACAAACCATCTGCCAGACGGTACTGCTCACTGCACCCCGCGGCGCTCTCGGAAGCGCCAAGAACCACCCCAACGGCCCAAACCAGCTATGCTCGCCCGGAGGCAGCCAGAAAATGGGCGTCTTGGAATACCAGCTGGTCACGCAGAACGGCATCACCGTTGTCACGATGAACAGCAGCGCTTTGAGGAGCATGTTGAATGTAGTACGCGAGGAGGCGAGGGTGGAGTTGGTGCGTTCAAGATCAGCGAGCGACTTGTCTACTTTGCGACGCAGTTTGGCCCATTTGGCGAACTGATCTTGGGAGGAGGTGGCTGAGAGCTGCTGTTTGGTGGTGTAGATTTCGCGACGGAGGGCACGCTGCGTGGAGAGCGTGCGGCGGTGGAAGATGAAAATGTATCCGAACCAGAGCTGTGAGGATTGGAACAAAGCAAGTGGACGTCAGTGAGATTCTCGAGAAGAGCATTGAGGTCGAACTGGAACTTACGATCTCCTCCAACCTCTGCTTTCCCAACGCAGCTATGGCCTGCACGATTACGACCGAGAGGAAGATGACCACTGCTGGATGCATCGCGACTCGTCCTGATTGCAGAAGAGAGGAGAGTGTGGTGAGTGTGGTGGAGTGAGAATTGATGTGGTTGAGAGGAGAGCAAGTGGTTGTGGACAATGCGACTTGTTCGCTTCTTGGACGTTACTTTCTCCTTTGCCGGCCGTATGGAATTTCGGACGAAAGCCTCCACACCAACACTTTTGCTCCTTCTTCCCTCTTCCTCCCCCTCCTCCTTCTCCGTTGCATCTCGCCGCGACACAACAACAATAACCGCTGCTGCTGCCCGCACATTCTCTGCACGAGCTAGCTACGGGCCACGAGCGGAGATGTATCACCATCGCAATGGCTGACTTCCCCACAGCAAAGACGACAAAAGTACTTGCTTGGGGCAGCAATGTCTTTGACCAGATCCACCCTGACCCAGAATTCCACTCGCACCAGACATCAGCGCCGTGCACCATACCAGAAGCAGCATCCGTCCTAGCGGTATGCACGTATCAAACTGTCTTTCGCACTCATTCCGGTCAAATCAGAGTCCTAGGAGAAGCATCACGCCTACTCGAGCTGGCTTGTCGGACCCTCCTTGACCAACATCCGCGCAGCGAAGGCCAGTCGGACGAGCTCGTCTTTGTGGGACAAGACATCTTTGAAGCTATTCTCGACGTCAAATGGAACCGATGCTGCTTTGTGCATTACGGGGAAGATGAGGGGGAGGGAAGCAGTGAGCTGGTGAGAGGGAGCAGCTGGAAGACGGCTGCTGCTGATGGACGGGGTAGATGCATGGCTGTGGATGAAGATTGGCAAGTGTGCCTGTTTGATTCTGTTGCGATGTTCAGGGATGCGACGGGGGACGGGGAGGCTGCAAAGAGGCTTAGAAATGCAAGACGATTCGTGGCGCACGAATACAGTTCCAACCGTCCAAGGAGTTCAGCAACGACGAGGCTGCCGAAGTTCGACAAGGTCACAGCGGGGAACGCACACTTTGTGCTTGTTGCTAGAAACAGCGAAGGATCGTCCTCAGTATGGATCTATGGCGATGCCCGCTTCGGCGCTGTTCCACTGCACCCTTTCGCCCAAACCGCAACCGTTGGCCTACTTCCCCCCACCGATCCCAGCCTTGATCAACCATCCCCACCAACCCCACCCACCGACGTCCTCTATCTGATGCCAGTGCCGCACTTTTTCCCCGAACAAGGCTTCCCCTCACGCATCGCAGACACCGTAGCGGGCGCACGACACACGATCGTCCTCACCTCCGACGGCGACCTCTACGGTTGGGGCTGGAACGACGACTCCTCCCTCCTTCCCTTCGACACCACCGCTCCAGAGACGCGGACTTGGGAGAATAATATCGTCTACGAACCCACGCTTATTCCTCTTCCCGCTCTCACTTCGAGCACAGACGACACTGTGACCCTCATGCAAATTGCCGCTTCCAATGGGCGGTCGCTCGGTGTCACTTCGGAAGGATGGTTGGTGGTAGCTGGATCCAATGAGTTTGGGTGCTTGGCTTTGGATGCTCAGCTTGGCGGGTTGAGGGTGAAACCGAGGTTCGAGCGCGAATTTAGCCAGATCAAGAAGGAGTATGATTGCGTGAATGGCGTTCAGCTGCATCCTGCGCTCGCTGTCGCGCTGGGCGGGAAGGTGATAGATGTGCACGCAACAGCGTTGGCGACGTTCATCACCGTCGAAGTCAGGCCAGGATCAAAGTTTGGTTAGGGCTAGGGAAATAGAATACAAGCAGTTACAAGATCACTCGTCTGTGTTGAAACTAGGCATCGTTCATATCGACATCAGCCGCTGCCGCACTGGCACCAGCGGTAGCAGTCTCGTCTTCAAATGTCGTCGCGGGCACCGAGGCATTCGGATCAGTCGAGACAAGCGTCTCCTCCTTCGCCGCTGGCTGCTGTTCAGCTTCTGCCCCCGCGGCAAGCACGGCCAAGGTGGCGTTGTCGGTCTCCTGGCCGAGGATGGGCTGGTCGTGCAGCTGCGATTCGACTTGCGGTTGGATCGTGGGGGTGTTCCCACCCGTTCCTGTCGCACTGCTGGTGGTGGCGATAGCCTCTGGAGCAGAGGGGGCGGGGGCGGGAGTGTTGGCGACGGAATCGTCGGGGGTATTGTCGGCGGTGGTATTGATGCCGGAGGTGGGTTCGGAGAAGGTGGATGTGACGTGTGCCGGGATGGCTGAGGCTGGGGTGATGTCGCTGCCTTGCGTTGCTGGTGCTGCGGCAGGCGCAGGCGTCGTCGATGATTCTTTGGGAGCGATCGTTCCCAGCCCACCTCCAGCGCTCGAAAGCAATCCACCCCCCGAAGGCGTGCCCACGGCAACGGGTGCATTATGAATGCTCTGCACGGGGGTTTCCACGATCGCGGCATCGTCGGCGACTCGATCCTCCGCCAACACATCTTGATCTTCTGGGAACGTGATGATCTCGTCCGGCACGCGCACCCATTTGAGGATCTTGACGCCTACATTGGCGGATGCGGCGGAGGATGACGAAGCGCTGCTGCCATCGACTGATGTGTTCGTAGGTACTACCCACTCTTGGCGCCATTTGCTGCAGAGTGCGCCAGAGAGAGGAAGTGTCAGTGCAAGAGCGGAAGATGGAATAAGCGAGTTAAAGCGTACTAACGTACCTGATAGGCTCGGTGGCCTGTTTGCGCACCTCGTGCTCGATGTTAGGTACGAATCGACCGCCGAATCTCGACATGATTGCGAAGAGCTGTTGGAAAAGAGAGGAGGATAAGAGGCTGGATAGTGAGACGAGGCGAGAAGAAAGAGTGTGAAGCTAAAGTTGTTGGGTGGAAATGCACTTTTCCAACACAGAACGCGTTCTCGACAGCTGCAAGACGAGCAGCAAAAGCGAAATCCGCGTTCCGGGGTTAGAGCGTGCGTTACGGTTAGGCGCTTCTTCTCAACAGATGTAACTGGCAATCACACTACATCATTGAAAGCACGTTAGCACACAATGAAACCTCCGACAGCGGTATCAGAAACATTACAGCAAGCGTTAAGCATGTATGTAAGTTGATTGAAAATGGGCGCTATACAAGTACACGAGTGGATGAGCCGAGCTAGAAATACACGTATCCGCGCCGTGCAAATGCGGATCGTCCGTGTGGCTTTTGCGAGGAGAGCAGTCGAGGAAGGATCCGCCGAGTGGTCATGCCCTTGCGAAGGTGATCTGTACAGAATGGTGAGAGAAAGCAACAGAAGAGTGGTTTTCCTCGTCAGCAACGTCGGATTCCCCTACAATTAGGATCAAGATCGAACTCACTTTGAGCTTGTCACCGGCACCAAAATTGTAGCCGTTGAGTGCGCCACGAGCTGTAGCGCTCGAAGGGATATCCGAAAATTCGACGAAGGCAATGTCGGCCTTTCCGGGGATGGTTTGCACGTCGACGTAGCCTGAGTACCTGTTGTTCGACAGAGCGAGTAAAGAGGGAGAGCAGACAGTCAGAATGAATCTAGTCAAAGTCCAGATCAAGTGGTCCATCAATCGAGAACGGCCAGCCAAGGAGAAAGCGGAAACATACGCAGAAAATAGGCTTTCCAGCTCGCCTTTGCCCACGCCCTCCGGGATGTTTTGCAAAAAGAGCATCTTGTTGGGCGGAAGATACTCGTCGGGCATCTCCTGTTGTGCCCTCTTGCTTGCTGCAGCCTTTTCTGGCTCTGCAATCTCTCCAGCCGCCGCCCTCTTGGCTCTGATCTTGTTTTCGAGCTCTCTTCTCCTCAACACATTGCCTCGTCTTGCCATCTTCTTGTGTTCCAGCCTGTGCTCCTTGTGCTGTTTGAACTCTTCCGATTCTTCGCCTCCGTGCTCCTTGTGTTCTTGCAGCACCACTGCGTCCGACTTGGACTTGGCAAAGCTGATCTTCATGGCTTTTCCGTAGAGTGGGAACAGATGCGC
Organism: Sporisorium exsertum; assembly: GCA_928724755.1. Taxonomy (NCBI): domain Eukaryota; kingdom Fungi; phylum Basidiomycota; class Ustilaginomycetes; order Ustilaginales; family Ustilaginaceae; genus Sporisorium; species Sporisorium exsertum. The sequence goes on from CAKMXK010000004.1 coordinate 1,013,730, forward strand.
TTCCCTTCGCGCCTTGTCTGCTGCTTGTACGCTGTCGAGTGCGACAAACGCTTGACCGCGCATTCGCATGTTTGAGTGGGATGTGACCGAGAGCACAGTGCCGTAGTTGGAGAAGAGATTGGTGAGCGTCGCTTTCATCGTCTCAAGCTTAACTTTTTCGTTGAGGTTTTGGATGTAGAGCGTCTGACCAGCATTGGAAGGCAACGGTGGTGGTTCGTTCGAGTCGCTCTGATCCATCGGCATTCCGACCTGTGGTGGTGGTGGTGGTGTCACCGTGTGCATGCCTGGCGGCGGTATCGAAGGCGGAGGCACTATCGCCGTACCAAATGGAGAAGGCGGTGCAGCCGAGTTCGACATGGTGTGTGTATGCTTGCTTTGTATCGAGTGAAGGGGGAAAGCGTGGTGAGTGTGGGAAAGCTGCCGCTTGATCGCGGTTGCAACGGAGCAGCCGAAATCCGAAATCTGCACGCTGAAACCCTTAAATTTCTCGACACACGCGCCGCCCGACGCTGCCTTCTCTACAATCACAGACTCAGCCATCATCCATCCATTCCTTTGCACTCGATCTCATCCTTTCTACCTATCCATCAAGTCGACTTCTGACACCCACCAGCACCTTGCCTCAAGGCTCGACAGCACGATACTTTTGACGGCGCCGTCTTTTTACCTTTCTACGCGTGTCTCACCATGTCGTCGCGTATCGAAAAGGGTGGCGCCCGTTTCAAGCCCTCCATCGTGCCAAGAAGGTCAGCAGGGGGATCGCAACCAGCTAGTGGAGCAATTGCGTCATCTTCTGCGGCACCACAATATCAGTCACAACAGCAGCAGAAAGCGTCAACTGGTCCTTTGGCATCTCCATCCCTTGCTCCCCAATTGTCGGCGAGACAGGCGCGTCCGCCCTCGGTTCGCAGCAAAGGTCCAGCTGCAGCCGCCGCATCACCTGTTAGCACACAGTCGTTTGCAACGACAGCGACGCCATCAGGCTCGTCGCAGAGCTACGCATTCAATGTATCTCCTTCGGTCATCTCAAAGCAAGGTGCAGCAGTAACGGCACGCACGAGCATCGCAGCTGGCCAGTCGTCAGACGGCACTCCCAAATCCAAGCCCGTCTTCCGCAGACCTTCCGTCTCCAAGCCGCGTCCGGGGTCCCGAACATCGCTTACCCCGGCACCTCACTTTACGCAGGCATCAGCGTCACTCTCCACATCAACTCCATTGCTCCCCTTGATTCCGCTCCTCGAAAGCGGTGACTCTGCTCAGCCTGACGAGGATGCAGCGGATTTGTCGACACGTACCGATGGTCCTCCTAGCATTGGAGGCGCTCGTGATATCAGATCTGCAAATGCTAGCGCTGGCCGCGACGCCTCACAAACCGTCATCGCCATTGAAAAGGTTTCCCAACCTGACCCTGTTCAAGCACCACGGCTCTCCGCGCGGCTACGAGGTTCGAACACCGTTCAGCCTGATGCCACAGCTGCAGTCGAACAGAGCGCATCTCAGCAGCAAACGCAATCCACGGTGAGACCACAACTCAGACCAGCACCCAGCTCGAGTGGAACGGCTACCGGTTCGCTCGACAAAGACGCTCAGGCTAGCTCAAAGGCATCGTCCCAGAAGGACAAAGGTCGAGAGACTACCGTGGAAGAAACGCAAGCCGTCAAGGCTGGATCGCAGGCCGCCAGTACCGTCACTCAGGAGACCGAGCAAGAGAAAGCGCAACGTGCCGCCCAACGCAGGATGGACGCAGCCGCTCGCTTGCAGAAACGTCGTCTCAAGCGCAAGGAGCTATCCTCTGGCAAGCCAAGACGGCCGCTGTCTGCCTATCTGCTCTTTGTCAACTCAGTGCGTCCACAACGCCAAGCTCAAAACCCAGACATGCAACTCACAGAGCTCACCGCAGAGATGGCTGCCGAGTGGCGCGAAATTGCACCGGCTCAACGGACAAAATGGGAGGCAGAGGCAGCGCTGTTGCGCCAACAGTACGACGCTGCTCTGGATGCTTGGAAAGCGGCGTACCCCGAAGGCGTCTCGCTGGGTCCAGAGGACGAGAGCGACATGGAGACCACATCCGAGATCGGCGACGATGGCCAGCCCGTGCGTCGAAAGAAGCATCGCACCACATCTTCGCGCAAGCCCCACACTGTCTCAGATGACGAAGAGGAGTATCGCAAACAGGTCTATCACGAAGGTGAACAGCTCGCTGCCAGCCGCATTGATCCTGCCGACGTCACCATGGCAGATATCAGCACAGCAGAGTACAAAAAAGGTCGTGCCGGTCCGCGAACTTTCGAGGCGGAACGTGTCTACAAGAGGCTCGTGCACGACCGGCGTGCAGCTGCAAAATCGGCGATCCTTGGAGAGCATGTGTTGGGAGAGAAAGTCAACCACGCTTTGCCTTCGCCCGCGCCGGTTGCCAACATCATCCGCACGTCTAACGGTTTGCCTGTGGCCACGGGTGCTGAAGAGAGGCTGGACGGTGAAGAAGAAGTCGTTGGTGATCAGACAGGCGACGATGACGACGGTGACGGGGAGACTTCAGAAGTTGAAGAGTCGGCTCCCGAGACGGATGCAGATGGAACCACGGATGGAGAAGGCGGTGGTACGAGCAGTCGACGTGCACGCAAGAAGCGAGAGACTTCCGTCGCAGGCACCGAAGTTTCCTTCCGCGAGAACCGTTTCGCCGTTCAAACGCGTATCGTCGACGGCAAGATTGTGCTCGACGAGACTTCGCTCTTTGCCAACTACGGCAACGGCGAAGATGATCGTGACAATATGGAGGTTATCGACGAGCGTGAAGGCGACCGCTTTGTCAACGCTGCCACCTACTCACGCAAGCTCGGCAGGAACAAGAAATGGACAGCAGACGAGACGGCCAAGTTCTACCGCTCTCTGCAACAGTGGGGCACGGATTTCGAGATGATCGCGCGGCTGTTTCCGGGCCGTGACCGGGTCATGATCAAGAAGAAGTTCAACGTGGAAGAGAAGAGCAACCCGAAGCTGGTCGACGAGGCTCTGAAGAACTCGGTGCCCGTCAATCTCGAGGCGTATGCACAGGCGATTGGTGTGGATCTATCCGGTCCCCCGCCCGAGATCAAAGCTGATTTGCAGGATATCGAATCCTTGGCTGCCGCGACTGCAGCTGCAGCTGCAGCCGGAAGCGATGCGGCAGTCAAGAAACGCGAGGGTACAGCTCCGCTTTCGGGTCGCAAGAGCGCCGAACGAAGCGATGCAGAGCAAGACGACGGCGCCGACGACGACGGATACGAGTACGAGGAAGTGGTCGAGGTGGACGACGACGGCAACGAACAGGTGATTCGACGCAGGTTGGGCAAGAAACCGAGCAGCAAAGGCGGGAAGAAGAGACGCAGCTCGACGAGGAAGAACTCGACCTCTACGCCCGCCCCTCCTCCGCCTGCACCAGAATCAGCAGCTGGAGCGGCGGCAACAAGCGCAGTGGATGCACCGGAAGCAGAGCCGGCTGCTTCGTTGAGTAGCAGAGACAAGGCGAACAGGGCCGGCGGTCCTCCAGCTATCGGCGGCCGCAAGAGCACCAGAGCGACTCGAAAGCGCTCTGCCTCGATCAACAATCGCAATAGCGTCATGGAGGCGCCGGGAGACAGAATGGAGGTCGAAGAGATTATTGGCGAGTTGTAGCAGTGCCACGTCATTGAATTCACTCGGTCATACTTGTACATTCTAGTGTGTTGTTGCTGTGCACCGGTGGTGAAGCGAGTGAACACCAGAAGACGGGCGATGATGATGTCCGGAACGGGGAGGTGCCATGGAGCTTACGGCCGAAACCGATGGAGACTTGGGCAAGTTAGCGGGAGACCTACAGCTTGGAGGGTGGATGCTGTTCAACGAGCAATTTTGACAAGGGGGCTTTGAGCTGTGGTGGCATCTGTACGGGTCTTCGGGACGTGCGGTCCACGAACACGTGCGTTGAAGTGATGAGTGCTGCTACCTCGTGGTTGCGCTCTTGCTGTTCGGCGATCGACACCTGGTACGTGACGGAGCTTTTGCCGAGTTTCACGATGCGCAACCGCACGGTCAGGGGGTTCGGGAAGGAGCACGATGCGTAGTACCTGCACGAGTTGCTGATCACCAGTCCGACGATTTCCGTGATGCTCTTCTCAGCGGATGACGATGATGATGTGGATGGGGAAGGATTGCTGGAAGGTTGGATGAATGGTTGAATGCCGCACTGATTGATGAGGAAGGCGTTGATGACGCTATCTGCGATCAGGTAGTATGCTGAGTTGTTCAGGTGGCCGTATCTAAGCGTTCCCACAGAGTAAAAAGGAGTTTAGCGAAAGGCAGGAGTAGTCGAAGGGCAAGATGCATAGAGTGCGTAAGACTCACTGATCATTGTCAAGCCATCGCGTTTGATAGGTTGTTGTGTGCGGCCAGGCGCCTTCTGCTTCTGCCATGGTTGCGAGAGATGAAAGCGGTACAGATGAACAGAAGCCCTGCAATGTGGGAGATATGGCGTCGCCTGTGATGGTAGGAAGAAAGCAAACGAAGTCGATCGTGGAGAACGTCCAGAAAGGTGCGCACGCACCGGAACGCCGGCAAAGCATTTGTTACCGGTCGAAGGCATGCAACCCCGCAAAATTGACGCCAAAAAAAGATTCACAAAAATATGGTTCAAGAAAAGGCGGTAAAAATCCAACTCTGCCTATCGACAGAAAGAGCTTCTCATCCCCACCTGGTCCTTCATGTACCAAGGTCATGTTGTTGTTGTGTAGTGTGTCTATCGTCATGATTGGCATCCTGGGTATATACACACCTGCGAGTGTAGAGGTATCACAGATTGAGAAACGACGCAAGCCCAGCCGCCGACGTGAGAACTCGCACCTCGTCCCCTTCATCCACGAGCGGGGAGCCCGACGTAGTCGCACGCCCCATCCTCGCTCGTCGCCCCTCCGCCTGTCGCGGGAGAGCAGACTTTCTCGCTCGAGAATGGACCGACTTTCTTCCTCCCACACCCTTCTTCGCACCAGTCGTTTCATCAAAGAGCGTCTGCAAGGCACCATCCAGTCCAGCCGCCGCTTTTAGCAGCATTGCATACGCCCGCCACTCCTTCTGTGCCTCTGGATCATGTGAGTGTTTGGGTATCTTGTGCGACCTGCACTTGACGTCGATGAGTTTGTGCACAAGGTATCGCAGCCACAGCACGTTGGTAGCTGGACAGTACGCTTTCCATTCCCCGCGAGTGACAAGCTGCATCTCGCGGTACACCTCGAATTGCGGATCGCCCGAGCCTTCGAAGAGCGTCTCGTCGTCGAAGGGATAATGTAGCACCTCTGCTGTTTTGCTCCGACCGCGAACTGAAGCACGCGAAAGCGTAAAGTCGATAACCGTTGCTTTCACCCCAGAGATCGTCGGTTCGACCAGCCACCTTCCACCGTCGCCGATATCGTCATCTCGCAAAGGTGTAGCCCGCTCGACCCCCTGCACAAGAATATTCCCCCAATGCAAGTCACGATGCTCAAACTCGCACACCCCCTCCATCACGCCCAAGCCCTGCACCACCTGCGCAAAAACGCTTGCCGCCTGCACCCAGCTCTTCACCCGCAAACTCTCCAGATCCACCCCGACATCGCTCATCACAATCAACGCAAACACCTGCTGGCCGCCCAGCACGTGCGGCCGGACGTTCTCCGCACCTTCGCCTGTCTTGGAGCGCCGCTTGGCGTCCCATCGATCCCATGCGTGCAGCAGTGCGGCCGGGTACGATCCGCGGACGATGTGCGCGCCTCGCAGGGTGACGAAGGAGGAGGAGGCGGCGGGGGTGTGGGAGATGAGCTGCATGAGGCGGATCTCGCGTTCTACATCGCAGGGGGTAGAGGTGGAGGGGAGATCGTCGTCGGGTTCCACGCCAGAAGTGGGTCGTGAGATAGGGATAATCTTGAGCACGATCGCTTCTTGCGCGGGGTCATTTTGCACGGCTGAAGGCGGGAAGATCTTGAAGACCTCGCTGTAACTTGCTTCTCCGATCTTTTCCAGCCGGCGGCGCACAGAGGTCCCTTTTGAAGAGCTTGTGCTGCAAAGCAATTGCTGGACCACAGTGGAGAAAGCTTCGAGTTTCGTCTGTGAGACCGAGGCGAGCAGGTCGGAAAGGCATTCGTCACACTCTGTCACCTCGTCCTCATCCGAGACGGTGAGGTTAGCCACCTGAGCAGCGAGTATAAGGGCAGGGTCCTGTTCGCTTTCGTCGTCCGAGCCGTGTACTGCGTCCTCCTCCTCGTCGCTCGATCCTGCAATGCGTCGGGTGGCTCGTTTGTTTTGTTTGGCCTTGGACTTTGCCGCTGCGGTGGATGTTTTGCGCATTGCTGAACCCGACCCTTTACTACTCGGAATGACTAGGCTGAATGACGATTGACTGGTGCCGCCGCCTTCGAAGGATGAGTCGGACACACCGTTGGCCGAGGACAGGGAGGAATCCGAGACTGGGATGACTGACGACGGTGTGGAGCCCGCTGCGAATGTCCGTCTTGGTCTGAGGGCGATGTATCTGCGTGAATTGCCGGCATTTTTGGACATGACGTTGCGAGGGCTCTTGAGTTCCTTGGGCTGCTTTTGCTCGTGCTCCTCCTCTTCGAGTGCGAGCTCAGCCAGCTGACGTGCTTTTTCGGCAAAGTACGATTTGGTGGGGACAGGACGGCGTGGGGTCATATCCCTGTCGGTGAAATCGTAGTCTTCGATGGCCATGCGTGCTGCTTGTGCTGCTCTCCGAGATGCCCTGCCGGTCGTCTGGGTAGCTGGAGGCGGCGTTGACTCGTTGGGCAGGGTGGGTGCTGGTGCTTTGACCAAGGCCCTCTTTCGGACGGTCTTAGGAGAGTCTAAGCTCCTTCTGGAGAGCGTTCGACGTGCTTTCGGCGTCGCATCGACGGCACTGCTGTCGATAGCCTTTGTGGGAGCTTTCTTTGGTTTGGAAAGGGCTTCAGACCCGGCTTCTGACTGCGCTTTCTCGTTGAGAATCTTGCTGACGAGCGCCCTCCTCGATCCGCTATTCTCGCTGGTCTTGCGCGGCTGTGGCCTGCTCGAGCTAGAAGCAGATCCAGAACTACAAGCTGAACGGAAAGACAAGCTCGAGTTGGCGGTATCGTAAGCTTGACTCTGGTCGGTTGCGGATCCGTTGTCGACGCTGCAATCGTTGTCTGATTCGGGGGTTTCTTTCGAGTAGAGCTTGGATGGCAGCATGGAAGCCCTTGATTTCCCGTAAGTTGCTTTTGGTTTGAGTTGCGGCTTGAAGAAGCCAAACGGATCGTTTTCATCGTTTTCGATCAAGGTGAAGGCGGTCTGACGATTGACGACCCTGACTTCCGCCTTTCGACCGTAGACGGACACCTTTTTGGTGTTGCCCGAGAGGTACGACATGATGAGCAGGGCAACGGGAAGGTGCCTTGCAGGGCGAGGTCGTGCGTGAGGACGATATGGTGGCGATGTGAATGGCGGCTAGGAAGGGTGGCATTGGCTACCTCGGGACGATCAGGAGCAGCCGAGTGAACTCAGCTTGGATGATTTGCAATGCATGATCAAAATCCACCAACACCAACACACGCACACGGCGCTAGCACAGACTCAGCATCAGAAACCAACTCGCGAATTACACACGTGACTGTGCGGGTCGATTTGGCGAGAGTGGCTTATGTAAGCGTTGAAAAAGCTGTCTCGCTCCAATTTCTTCTTTCTTCCGACTTGAGCCAGAGTTCTCCTGCTACATGGTCCTCGGCCATATCCTACATCCGCTGCACCTCGTCATCTCACACCAATCTACTCCATCAGCATGTCGTTTCTCGCCCCTGCCAGCGTTGCCACCCGGGCACTATCCTCCGCCGGCTCATCTTTGGGCTCTCGCTCGTTCAGCACCTCGCTCATCACATTGAAAAAGTCGAACCGTGCTCGTGGTGCTGCCAGAAAGTCGCCTCGCAACCAAGCCCTTTTCGCTGCTCTGTCACCTCGCCTATCGCCAAGGCAGGGTGGTCTCACTTCAGCTGCTACCACCGCTGGAGGCAAGTCGGGCAAAAAGGCATCTAACAACCTCGAGCCAGAGGAAGGCGAAACGGTGCTCACGCTCGAACGGGCGTGCGAGCAGCTTCAGGCGCATGGAGCCGCCAAGAGACCGCTCAACGCGTTCGAAGTCCACATTGTCACCTCCGTCTCAACACATCAGACCAATGCATTGCGCGGCCGAATTGCCTACCCGAAGGATCCACGGACAAAGCAGGAGCGTCTGCTTATCTTTGCCGAGGAAGGATCCGAGGCGGCTGAGGCCGTCAAGGAGATCGTTCAGAACGAAGCGGCATCCTCATCAGCGGAACCAGGCATCATTCTGGGTGGATCGGAACTCATCTCACAAGTGCTCAACAACCGTGTGGCTGGCTTCACCAAGGTGCTCTGCACCAACACACTGCTCTCCGAAGTGTCCAAGGGTCTGGCGAGGTCGTTGGGCCCCAAGGGGTTGATGCCGAATGCTCGTCGTGGGACCGTGGTGCCTTCAGACGATCGCAAGTCCATCCTGGACGCTATCCGCGAGTCTAAAGGTGCGATGGACTGGAGGTCGGACAAGGTCGGCGTGATTCGTGGGGCGGTGGGTCGGCTTAACTTTGACAAGGAGGATGTCAAGAAGAATGTCACGACGCTGCTCGATGCTATTGTGCAGAAGGTGCCGACGTTGGGGTCGCAGCAGGCGGCACAGGGAACCGGGCAGGCCAAGGAGTATACGGTGCGGGAGAAGAGGTCGCCGGGCGAGTTGAAGAAGGCTGCAAACATTATCAAGCAGGTTCACCTCAGCTCGACACAGGGACCAGGGATCAAGCTCGACTTGCGTGATGTCCTCGCCTGAGTATCGCTGTCTTTTTTGATTGTACTATTCTGCCCCATCATCAAAGACGATCACTGTTGCAAAGGAGCTTTGTATCGGAGCTACCGACAAGCTCAACTCGAATGCGTCCGCGTCAACTTTTCTCGGGCAATCCGTGTTTGTGTGACTTGGTATCTATGCAATTTTGATTCTCACATATATGTAACGTGCTTGTCGAGGCGCCCCGAATTCGTCGAAAGCTAGTAGAGCCTTCCCTGCACTGACCAGCTGTTCAAGTTGTTGTAATGCACACCTTCACCGTCGATCACACGGCCCATCACCACCGGCTTCTCACCCGCCTGGCTGAGCAATCCCAAAATCCTCTGCTGCTGCTCTGCTTTGATGATGAGCACCATGCCGATACCGTTGTTGAACGTCCTCGCCATCTCTTCCGGATCGACGTTGCCCGTGGCTTGCAGCCAGTCGAACAGTGCCGGTCGCTGCCAGGAGGCGAGGTCGATCTCCACGCCTTTGCCTTTCGAAAGGATTCGGGGGATGTTTTCTGTGAATCCGCCGCCCGTGATGTGCGATAGAGCGAGCAGGCCTTGGGCCTGGGCGAAAAGGGGAGTGAGAGCGTCGACATAGATGCGCGTGGGGGTGATCAGCGCCTCGCCGAGTGTTGCGGCAGGGGCTGAACCGTCCTTCTCTGCCAACCACGGGCAGGGTGAAGACAGTGAAAGGCCGGAGCGGGCAACGATCTTGCGGACGAGCGAAAAGCCGTTCGAGTGAACACCCGAGCTGTGCAGACCGACGAGCACATCGCCCGCCGCGAGCTGGTCGAGCAACGGCAGCAGAGCCTCGCGCTCCACCGCACCTACCGCGAACCCAGCCAGATCGTAGTCATCCCCTTCGTACATCCCGGGCATCTCGGCCGTCTCTCCACCGATCAAACCGCACTTGGCCTGTCGGCAGCCCTCAGCAATTCCGGAGATGACCTGCGTCGCCACAGGCACGCTGAGCTTGGAACAGCCAAAGTAGTCGAGGAAGTAGAGCGGTGCAGCACCCTGCACGAGCAGGTCGTTGACCGACATGGCCACCAGGTCGATCCCCACGGTGTCGTGCTTTTTCATGTCGAGTGCGAGGCGCAGCTTGGTGCCCACACCGTCGGTGCCAGAGACGAGGATGGGGTCGCGCATGCCGATCGCCTTGAGATCGAAGGTGCCCCCGAAGCCACCGAGCGAAGCATCGCAGCCAGGGCGACGCGTCGATTTGGCGAACGGCTTGATGGCCTCGACGAGCGAGTTGCCGGCGTCGATGTCGACACCGGCAGCGGCGTAGGTGAGACCAGCGGGGGCAGAGCTGCCTGCAGCGGGCTTGAGGGCGCGATGGGCAATGTCACGACGGAAAGTCTTTCCCTCGAACTGAACGGCGTCCACACCTTTGTAAGCGAGCTCGACGGCTTCCTGCAGCGTGTTGCCGAACGCGGAGACGGCAATGACACGACCGCCAGCAGTGACGAGCTGTCCACTGGCTTCGAGCTTGGTGCCAGCATGGTAGACGGTGACATTCTCGGGAACGGCGCCGATGGTGATGGGCACACCGGTGGGGTACTTGCCCGGGTAGCCCTGGCTGGCGAGGACGATGCTGACGGCGTGCTGGTTGCGCACCACAGGCTTAACCTGGTCGAGACGACGCTCAACGCAGGCGAGGACAATATCAGCGAGGCTGGTCTGCGACTCGTCGAGCAACTCGAGCACCGCCTCGGTCTCGGGGTCGCCGAAGCGAACGTTGTATTCGAGCACCTTGGGTCCATCAGCGGTGAGCATGAGGCCGACAAAGAGCATGCCGACAAAGGGGAAACCCTCGCTACGCATGCCGTCGATGGTGGGGACAAGCACCTCTGTGCGGATGCGGGCAGGGAGGTCGTCGACAAGACCTTCGGGCGCAGGAGTGTAGGCGCCCATCCCACCCGTGTTGGGACCCGTGTCGCCTTCGCCGATACGCTTGTGGTCCTGACAGCCGGGCAGAGCGGTGATGGTGTAGCCGTCGGAGAAGGCAAGCACTGAGAGCTCCGGGCCCACGAGCCTCTGTTCGATCAAAAGCGACGAGCCAGCATCGCCAAACACTTTTGTGACGAGGATGTCCTCGACACCTTGTCGAGCTTGCTGGTCGGATTCGGGAAGCAGGACACCCTTGCCGGCAGCGAGACCGGAAGCCTTGAGGACGACGTGCTGAGCACCACCGAGCTTCTGGATGTATTCGAGACACTCTTGCACCTGGGAAGCATCGAAGGATTGGGCGGCGGCGGTGGGGATGTTGTACTTATCCATGAACGCCTTGGCGAAGGTTTTGGAGCCCTCCATCTGAGCAGCGACGGGCGAAGGCCCAAAGACGGGGATGCCGACTTTGCGGAAGGCAAGCTCGACACCGTCGACGAGAGGCTGCTCAGGGCCTGGGAAGCAGAGGTTGATGCCATTCTGAACAGCCCAGGCGGTGATGACGCTGAAGTCACCAGAAGGGCTGGGCGAGCCGAGGTTGGTGCATTTGGGGCCGAGGGTGGCAGTACCGCCGTTACCGGGAGCACAGAAGACGTGCTCTACGCGAGGCGAGCGGAGGAAGTGGTTGGCGATGGCATGCTCACGTCCGCCGGAGCCGAGGATGAGCACTCGAAGCGGGGCGGGCGCGGGGAGCATCGAGTCGAGGGGCGAAGTCATCTTGGGACGTTTGCGGGAATGTTCTTGTTGCGCCTGCATGCTTTGCCGCCTCCTGATGAGAGACGAGGCGAAGGAGGTGGAGAAGAAGAAGCGAACACGGCAGTGAACTCGGAGAAGGCCGACCACCGAGGAGGGAGGAAGCTCCAGAAGGACGAGGAGCGAGACAATCCCTGAACGTGTATGGAGGGCGATGCTTCTCGACAAATCTTGGTTGGCTGAGGTCCCTGCTTCTGTTCAAAAGGAGCAAGTGTGCTTGAGTCAGTGACCAACGGACAAATTTCGAAGCACAATTTTTCGTGCTCTGTTCGATACGATTAAAGCGTTTTCTTCCAGGCTTTTGGCTTGCCATGAGCACCAAGCAGCAGCAGCCGCAGACGCCCTCTCGCAGGCGTATCCCAAACCTCGAAGAAAATTTCAGCTATAATCCTATCAATAAAGAGTAAAATCCGACTTCCGAAAAACAAGGCGTAGCTCTCTCTATCGGCCGGAGAAGTGACTCACAGTCGCGCGCCGCGAACCGGGCTGGAGCCACGTTCTCGTCCGGATCAGGAAAGTTAAGCGAAGGTTTGTTGAGCACACCGTCGATCCATGCTAAATCCGCAAAAGCTTATCTGATGCGAACAAGAGAAGCATTCCAGGCAGTGATTGGATCGTGCATCCGCCCTCGCGCAGACTTATGAACGGCTTACAGCTTCTGAGAGAGTGAAGAGAGGTGGCTTCTCAAGTCAGAAGCACAGACTGAACGAGTCGGAATGTCCGCGGATGGCCACTGCAGAGACGTCCTCCTGCATACCGTGCTTAAGCGTTCACAGCTGGCGATCTTGCTCTTGGTGCTTGCTTCAATACCATGAGGACAAAAAAAGCAGCTGTCGAGTACCACTCTATAGTGGGACAGAATGGGCAAATGAGAGAGGCGCTCAAAATCCGTATTGCTCCGCTTATCAGATCTCGGTCGCGCCGGAAGAAAAATCCATGAGGCGCTAGCGGTGCACAAAATCAAAGACCGACGCCCCTCTGAGCCTATCAGATCGTATCGAAAAGTTCTTGGCAGGCTGCCAGCGCGACAGCACCCGGTCACCCTTCTTCACTCAGCGCGACCCTCGACTCGAGGATGCCTTGGAAGAAGAACGAGCGTGGCCTCAGCTGATTCCGAAAGATGCGATCACTACGTCAAAAGGGCAGCATTGCCGGCGCAGAAATGACGACTGGTCTCGAAAAAAGGGACCAATGACATCCAAGGTCGACATGCGGTCTTTTTTTTTGCTGAGACGGCTGAGTTGGCGTCGGGTGTCGTGGGAGTCGGCAGGGCCCAATGAGCGAGAAGTAATCAGATCGGAAAGAGGACAAAAGAAAAACCGCGAAAAAAGAAAGCAGCAGGTCGGCAGAGAGACCTGGTTCCGAACTGAGCAGGGCTGGCGGCGGGTGTGGCGTTTTGGTGGAGAAAAATCGACGGGTTTGCATACCGTAAAGGTGGTTGCAGTTTTGGCGAATTTCAAAATTCAGGCAGGATTCAAGAGACTCTCTCGCTCTTCTTCGGATGATTCAGTCCCGCCTTTTCGCTCGAGGCTCTCACGCCAAGCCCTCTTCTGCTACAACCCCCGAACAGCTCCGTTGGCCTCCCCTCCTCGTCACGCTCGGCCCCACTTTGTTCCTCATCCACCACCACCATCACTACCAGTCGCGACCTTCAGCAACAGCGTCGCACTGCATCTCACCACCAACCACTTATCCGCCAAAGCACGTATCGACTCCAACAGCAACCAACAAGCTTTCGATTGAGAGCCAACACGGGCTCTCAGCTTTCATTGTGTCGACGATTCCGTTTGCTGCGGCATCTCGAGCGCCTCGTTCGCTTCTCGTCGGCGCTTCCTTACACGCACATTCTCGTCGATTCGCTTGCATCTCGCCAGCGCTTACCGTGACAACCATGTCGCAGCCAATTCGAATTAAGAAGCCCTCCGCATTCACCTCTGCTTCGTCACCAGCCTTCGCCGCACCAGCTGCAAGCGTCCACACTGGCCCAGCCACCGCTTCCGGAGATGCTTCCGAAGCGCACACGCAGAATGTCGTCGTACTGGGAGGCTCGTACGGTGGCATGCATGCCGCCACTGTTCTAGCCCAGAAGCTTCCCCCTACTCACCGCGTCATTCTCATCGAGCGCAACTCGCATTTCAACCATCTCTACGTTTTCCCACGCTTCTCTGTTTTGCCGGGTCACGAGCACAAGGCGTTCATCCCATACTCGAGTATCTTCAAAGACGCACCCGCTCGACCCAAGTCGCACGTCCAGAGGGGTCGGCCAAGCGTATCATCGTGCACAAAGCAGTCGGTTCGACCTTCAGCTGCAGCAACAGCAGCAACCAGCACTACGACACGCAGTGCGCTCGAGATGGGCTCGACATCTTCTTCCGCCGACGCTAAGGCTGGTCCTTCGCGTAGAGCCGCTGGCTCGGCCTCGACGCCCAGCTCCATGCCCGATGTACCCGAGCACTCTCCCGTGACTGACGCTGCTTTTGCCAACAACAGCGACGAAGAGGGCAACTCGTATCGATCCGACTCGCCCGTTTTTTCTCGCGCTCGCTCGCAGGACAGTCGGCACTCGTCGCAGCTATCCCTCTCCACCGATTCGAGCTTGGCCGACTCGGACTCGAACAGCACCGCCGCCTCTTCCTACATCGATACGGACCTCAAGGTTGCGGGCTCCAAGGGTGTTGAGTCTGAGCTTGTGCAAAATGCGGACAGAGCACGACAGGAGGAGAAGCTCGGCAGACCAGAGATTCAGGTTACTGAGCTCAGCGAGGCTGTCAAGCAGGGGCTGGATCTGGAGGGGGATAGCGCCGAAGAGGTGGCTCAGGGATTCGAGAACTCGGCACCACATATTGTTCTCCAGGCGACGGTCACCGATATTTCGCCGACACACGTAACTGTCACGCCCACCTCTCCCTTCTCCTCGCACCACCTCTCTCAGTTCTCGCGCAAGAAATCGCTCTGGGCCATCGACAGCGTCCAGATTCCCTATTCGCATCTCGTCTACGCACTCGGCAGTCACTTGCCAGACCCGCTGCGCACTGAGGCGCGTTTCAAGCAGGACGGAACCGACTGGATGCGCGAGATCCAGGAGCGCGTTAAGGCGTCCAACGAGATCGTTCTTGTCGGAGGGGGGGCGCTCGGTGTGCAGTTTGCTACGGATATTGCCTCGGTGCATCCCGGTAAGAAGGTGACGCTCATCCACTCGAGGAAGCAGCTTCTGCCCAACTTTGACGAGCGGGTGCATGAGATAGCCTACCACAGACTGAAGCAGCTCGGCGTCAATGTGGTGCTTGGCGAGCGACTTGCGCTGACCGAGGGCTGTCCACGCGGTTCGACAGTGCAGAGTTCGGCAGCCAACGCTGTGGGCGCCAACGGTACTGCGGTGGCCGCCCAGCCTGTTAAGCCAGAGGTGTGCGTTACGGGCGATGCGAAAGGAGAAGGCGTGCAGGCGCATCAGGAGGGGATGTGCATCGGTGGCGGGCGCAAGCTCGTCCGCACCACGGGGGGCAAGTCGTTCGAATGCGATCTGCTACTCCTCTGCACGGGACAGCAGCCCAACTCGTCGCTCATGGCCCGATTGAGCCCCAGCTCCGTCGATCCCAGCAGCCGCCTCGTCCGCGTACATCGCACCCTGCAAGTCGCGGTGCCCGATCCTCGCGATGCAGCACAGCAGCCGTTCGACGCCAAACCGCCCTGTGGCGACTGCGACTGTTTCCTCGACAAAAAGGCGAATGGCGCCGAACTCAATAGCGGAGAGGAAGGACATCTCGCCGCCCACCTCGGTCACGAACAGGGGAAGCTCAGCAACGTCTATGCGATCGGCGACGTTGCTGATGCGTTTGGTGCGCTGAATGCTGGATATCAGGCGTGGAATATGGCTGATGTGGCAACGGAAAATATCCTGCGTGATATTCAGGCAAAGTCTGCTTCCAAGGTCACGTCGCCGCCTGCGGAGAAGGTGGAGATGGTGGAGTTCCAGCCGGCGGCGAACATGCTCAAGCTGAGTCTTGGGTTGGGCAAGATGGTGTTCCAAGGTTCCGCCATGGCGGAGGATACGCCGGTTGACAAGATTAAGCCAGAAGAGACGGGGAGCTTAGATGGGCCGGGGGCCAAGGATTTGGTGGTCAACGGGAGGATTCCCGGTCGAGCAGAGATCACGATCAAGGACGATCCGGATGATCTGGGCGTAGAGGGGGTGTGGTGCTTTATGGCCAACGCCGATACAAGTGATATGTACAAGTGATCTGCAACGTCACGAACGCATGTAAACACTCTATTTTTGGCGCCTCGGAATGACAATGGCGAGAAGCACTAAAGACTGGACGCAAAGGTGCGTGCTTCGTTTTGGATCGAGTAGCTCGCTGAGTCGCTGAGCGTCGATGATGATTCGTTCATGCGTTGATCATGGGTCTAGAGGTTTGCAGCCAATGGAATCAACACACACTAGCCTAAAGCAAAGCGGCTTCATTTGGAGAAAAGCACGCTGAGTCGACGAGCGAGACATCAGCATCAACACGGGAAGTATGAGATTCTATATGCGTGCAAGAACGCGAAAGTGGTACAAGGAGAAAAGCATTACAAAATCAACATGATGCGGAGAAGCGTACGTGATGCGGATAGAGATTTACATCCCAGCGGTAGCGGGTGACACCGCAGCATCGAGTGCCGAAACGATATCCGTCAGGCTCCACGAGTAGCGCAGCCGGCTGCTTGGGTCGCGCAGGCCACCTCCGCAACCGATCGTCGCTGCGCGCTCAACTGAGGGTGTCGGTGTCGCAACATTCCTCATCCCGCTTCCGGATGGCGAAGACGTACCGGTTTCGCGCCCGACGTGCTCAGAAGGCACGTACTGGCCGTCTTGGTACACTCCCGCTTCCGCCTCTGCATCGTTGTCGCCGCGAGACGCCGAGTACGGCGAGCGCAGGTACTTCGACGAGGCATAGGCAGCAGCGGCCGACGAGTACGAAATCGTCGAAGGAAGAGGGTTGAAGTCATTGGCGCGATGCTTGCCCCAACGCGGCTTGAGCGGCGCGGAGATCTTTTGCTTCTTGATCATGTCGAGTTCCAAAGACAGCATGAGCAGATGCGACGAGTTGCTCAATAGTCGGAAGCGCAGCGGTTGCGGAGAGTCGCTGCCACAGGTAGGGCTAGAGGCGCTTCCGCCAAGTCCGCCCTGTGCAGCGGAGGGTGCTGAAGCTGCGGCCGGCGAGTGGTACTCGGAGCCGTCGGAGCTAACCGTTCCCTCGTCGAAAATCTCTCCAGCGCGAGGTGGGTACGAAGGCCCTCGACGCAATCCTTCCAAGGTGCCGAGAAGCAGTGGCTGTGGGAGGATTGGTTGTTGTCCAACTGACGACGCAACAATTTTGACCGCTCCTCGGCGACCTCTCGAGCCACGAGGTGGGGACGGATTCTCCTTGGTCTCGCCTCCACCGTGCGCATCACTGTCAGCGTCAGTGCAGAATGCAGCGGCCGCAGCATATGTGAGGTCGGGCGAAGATCTGACGCTGCGGATTGGGGCAGAGATACCGATGTTGGCATTCTCCCTGCGCCCGCTGCGACGAGGCCTAGGACTCGAAGGTAACTCCGATGACGACGAAGAAGAGGCCGCGGAAAAACCCCCGCCGAATAGACCCACAGCGCACTGGCGTGTCGAACGGCGAGGCGAAACATCACGTCCACGAGGACCTCGACTTCTTCGGGCTTGTGTGGGCGAAGGAGTCGTCTCGCCGTCAGAGCCAGATCCTTCTGCGTCTTCATCGCCTTCCTCAATCGCGAACGCAGAGTAGCCTTGCGGCACCAGCGCTTCCACTTTGGGTCTCAGCGATCGAGGACCCGACGACTTTCGACGATGTCGACGTCGAACCACGCGGAAGCCGTCAGCGTCGACAGAAGCCTCTTCCTTGCTCTGACCTTGGTACGGTGGCGATGGGATGCTGCCGTCGGTCTCATCCGCACTTGATGTCGACGACGACGTTTCTTTGCGGAAAGTGGGCGATGTTGGCGCAGATGCGGTATCCGTCGGTGCTGGTCCATCGCTAGGTCGGTCCAGACGCAATTTTGGCTTTGCCGTGGCTGCGGTCAGTGCTGGGAGCTGAACACTCAGCGGCACAGGGGCCACGTCTGGCTGAGCAGATGACCACGTTGAGTCTCTATTGCCCAAGCTTGCTGCGAGTGCCTGCGCCTTTTCCTCTTTTGTTGGCTCCAATTCAAGAGGACGATCGAGCTTCTTAGGCGAGAGAGGTCCGTGCGGCTCATCGGGCCTGTCGCGCTGAGCGCTGTGGTGTGATGAATCAGAGCGTGAGTCGTCAGAAGCTCGACTTCTGCGCCTGACTTCGGCGGGCCTGCTCCTGCTTCGACTGCGGAACGTCTGCAGCTGCACTACAGAGGACAGCTCAGTATCCGGGTCGATGGGTTGACCTAAGCCAGACACATACGCCGACGGATCGCAGTCGGCTTCGAGAGGCGACGCAACGCCTCTGCCGCGACGCGAGGCACCTGCCATGCTTTGCGCCGAGAAAGCCCGCTCAGTGGCGGCGAGGCTGTCGTTGCTGCTCCGACGAGACCCGAGCAGGGATGCCGGGGGCGACGGACTCGGAGATGGCGATGGCGGCCGACCCGTCTTGAGAGCAACGTTGCGCTGTGCCTCCAGCACGTTCTTGTCCGGGGAGACATGGCTCGAACTGGCGAGCCGGTAAATGTGTGCAAAGTCGTTGTTGTCTAATGCAGATGAAGAGGCACAATCACCTTCGCTGCCATCAAGGTCACTATTCTGAGCCTTTGATGCGGAAGCGAGCGACTCGCGGGCTTGCCTTGCGGCTAGGCCAGGCAACAGGATGAGGTTTGGCAATCGTGTCAGGTTGCGCCAGCTGGCTGACAGCAGACTGGTACTGCTTGAATCAGCATCCTTGCTGTCCGCTTCTGCTTCGGTCTGGTCTTCCGAGCTCGAGGTGATCTGGCGGGCTCTGGGTGGCGAGTGCGCATCCGGTATGCGAGACCAAATGCGCAATTGACTTTGCAAGCTGGCGAGACGGGCCTGATAGCTGTTCGGCGAGAATGCTAGCGGAAACGTGCTGACGGCAGTGGTATGGTCGTGATTGATAGCACCATCGGAAACGGCTTTGACCGACTCGCCATCTTCTTCGCTCTCTGGTTCGCTCTCAAAGTCTCCAATGATCCAGGAAGACTTTTTACTGCGCTTTGGTGACGTCTTACGTTTGACCTGGGCCGAAGCTAGCTGTGCTGTGATGGCTTCCTCGGGAAAAAACTCGACTTTGTCAACCTGAATCAGATCCTCGACGCTGGGTGTGGCGGGGCCGAGCAGAGGGTCAGAGTCAGAGGTTACTGGGATGGCCACGATCGGTTTCAGGGCGGTGAAGCCAGGGGGACTCTTTTGAACGAGTGAGGTGGAAGGCGTGGATGCAGCGGGCGAAGGTTCATCACTGCCATCAGTCGAAGAAGGAACCAGACCCTGGCTAGATGCAGCGCTCGCCGAAGTGATGTGCGCGCCTTCCGTCGGGGCACTTGAGCGACTCCTGCGGGTCTTGATTGGTATGGCGGTGGAATCTTCTCTTCTAGGCACATAGGCGAGATCGCAGCTGCTGGAGCAGCTGGACGGTGTGGATGAAGATTCGGCATCCGAGGCGTCTTCTTCGGGCGCGCTAGTAAAGCGGTGGGAAGAGCGGGTTCCACGGCTGAACGATTTGGACGTTGACATCCTTGGTGCTCGTACGGGATCGTCGAGTGCGTTGGAACGCTCCTGCAAAAGGATGCGCATTCCTCGACTGCGTTCACGCTCGATGCTGGACCACCGCCTTGGGCGGCGAGAGTGCTTCTGCAGCTCATCGGCGAGCTCGCTATGTTCCTGAGACGGTGAGAAGGGGGGCGATCCATCGTCATCCGACGGGAAGAGCGCCTCTCCCTTGGCCACCGAGAGACGACGTCTGGATGAACGTGAAGTCGGAGCGTGCCTGCGATCAATACCGTGGGAATGTACAGCGACAGGTCTGTGAATGGAATCTTCGTCACTTGGCTCGTCGCCCTCTCCGCCGCTGCCGCTTGCGCTGGCGCCACTCAAAACGGACGCGCTGGCGCCTCGTCTATCCCATCTACGACTTGGGCTGACGTTGATGCTACGACCGCGACTGGCTTTGTAGAGCGAAGGAAGGACGGCAGAGGTAGCAGCAGCCGAGCTGATCTCGGGCGGGGAAAGGGAAGCTGAAATGGCCACGGGTTGACCGAGGAGAGAGACGAAGTGGGATGCGCTGCTGATGGTCGGCGAAGTGTTCAATGTAGCACGCAAAGGGCTCGGTGTGACGGAACGGGATGCGGCATCACGTCCCTTTCTTGTGCGTTGCTCCCTGTCTCTCCGTAGAGGAGATGAAAGCGAGTTTTGCGAAGTTGATGCTGCCGCTGGTGATGACTGTGACTTTGATCGAGACGATGCACGTTCGGAACAACTCTTATCTGAAAGCGATGGCGGAGCTGCCAAAGCGTTGGAACGCTGCTGAACAGGACTAGGTGATGCCACTCTACGTGAAGCTTGTGCCGATGCTGGTAAATCACAGACCGAGAGGCGATTCAAGGCATCTGGAAGCCGGCGGAGGTCATCGCCTGGCGAGCCGTGGAGATTGTCTTGGCTGGCTTTGCATTTGCCCTTGGCATCGCAAGGAGCATTGGAATAGCCCTGCGTGTCGTGAAATGCGCAATGCGATGATGAGGAGGGGGCGGAAGAGTCGAATTGGGCGTCAAGGTCAACTTTCGCCGACGTGGAAAATGGTAGGTCTACAGTGATTGTGCTGGAAGATGAACTTGACGCCTGCGAATGCGGGATAAAACAGTCGGACGACATGGTGGAAAGCGAGCGCCTCACTAGATCGAGGCGAAGGACGTCGTACACATGGAATGCTATCGTGGCTGATCACGGCCTGCTGTGAGCGAAAGGTTGGAGCAGGAAGGGCTACGAGTAGTGAGATGGAGGAGTGGAGGCCCGCAGCCGATCGAATATATCGCAGTTCGCAGGTTGGTCGCCTTGTCGCCGAATGTAGGTGCGTGTCGTGATGCGAGATTCGGCAGGTCCCGAACCTTAATGTGCTGCAGATGAGTGGTTTGTAGAATGGCCACGATTGGCGTAGAGGGATCGCGCGTCGTGAACAATGCTTTGGCAGTAAGTCACGAGATCGTCGGAGTGGGCGAAAGCAAGTGGTGTGACGATGGAAAGGGGGAGCGATGAATGAGAATGTGACTTTACGAAAGAGGTCGTGTATAAAGGATGTCATCGGATCTAAGCTCTGTCCCTAAGCCACATGAGCTGAACATGGCGTTCCGAATCCACCGCAACTGCAGCTGCACACAAATTGTTTTGCCACGGTTCAGCCACACATAAAAGGGTTCTCTGGCGCAGAGGCGAGTGTGGGTCTCGCGGTGATCTATCTGCTTTGGCCGTGCAAGCAAGTGAGCGAGCTCCTGTGACAAATTTCGGGTTGCAACTTTAGAGCGCAGTTTTTTCGGCGCAAAAGAGAGTGAGTTCCCGCTAGGAGGATCCAGGGCCTTTCCTTGAGCTGCATCTGCCAGGCGGCTGAAGACCGCCGCGAAAGGCAGTCAGTCCGCTGCTGCTGCTTCGAATGAGAGGTCGCCAATTTTCAAACCCTTCCGCTAGTCACAGAGCCGCTATTTCAGATTACCCCAGGCCGGAACGGACGCTTCCTGCTGCAAAGCGTCGCTCACACTTGTGCCGGCTTTTGTTCCTTGCACGCTGGCCTGCAGCCGAACAATAGCGTTCATGAAGAGAAGCAGCCTTGCGACAGACGTATGAAGAGCACCGCCTTGGCCACGACTTGCTACAAACGTAGATGGGTCAAGGCAAGCAGTACAAGGGAAACGTCAGACGCAGCCACCCGTTTGCAGTTGTGAAGGCAGGCTGACGCTTTGTCGTCGTGTCTGACAGCGTTGGCAACTCTAGACTTGGATGAAGCGATCGAGTTCGTCTGGCAGAACCATCCGTTGCCCTCAAAGTCTCTAGACGGCATTCGAAGCTCAAACTTCGGGATTATTGTAGTTACTTTTTTCCCTTCATTTTCTTTGCGGCCGCAGAGCGAAAGCTGCGGTGGGCAAGCTCAGTAGGGTTGGCGGGGGGCCGGAGTTCAAGAGCTAATCGATCTGCTCAGTGAGAAGGACAAGGTGCAGCCTGCCAGCTGCACAAGTTGAAGGTTCAATCCCAGCTTTTGACCTCTAATCGCCGAGCTTGAGAGCTTGAGATGCACGCTTCTAAGCGGGCAAACAACAGTTCACTGGTACAACGCCGTACTTGACGCATTTCGTGTGATTCCGGTTGCAGACGCGCGGTTCAACGCCTGCTGCTTCATCACGCGACAGCAATCAACTCTGCACTGATTCTGATTGCAGTATCGAGTTGTCAAGGTAGAGAGTGGATGGGGATGGAAGGAATGGCTGCTACTGAGATGGAGCAAGATGAAGGTGGTGCTATACGGAGCATGTGGTGTATAGCTGGTTTGGTAGCCGTCTAAGCTGTCCTGGCAGGCACCTCGACGCTGCTGCTCTCGCCTGAGATCGAGTTGGACCGCGAAACGTTTCTCGAAGCGTTTCTTGAAGCGTTCCTCGAAACGTTGCGAGACGCATTGCGAGATGCATTGCGCGAGGCTGCGTTGCGCGAAGTCGTATACGAGTTCTGACGAGAGCCCAAACCCGTCACGGGCCTCTTGTGGGCGCCCGTCAGTCGCTCTTTGTGACCATCGCGAGTCGGGGCATTTTGGCGGTCCGCTTCGAGCTGCTGCGCAAACGGAGATCGCTTTCGCAGCACCGGTCCCTTCCAGTAGATCACGTAGACGGCGATGACCAGCACCGTAGCGATGCAGAACAGGATCGTCGACGCGTACTCCAAGTTGCGGCCCTTGGATCGTCCAATGTTGGTGTAGAAAGGCGTCGCCGGGATCGTCAGTACGCCGGCCAGGAAATCTCGACTCCAGCCGTTGCCTCCCGTTGCCGAGGCCGAGTATGGACCGTAGGCCGCGATCATATAATCTGTGAAGGGAGAAATGAATATGAAGTGGGGAAAAGAAAATAAAAAAGACCCAAGGCGGGGCAGCGCGTTAGCCGAAGGATCATCATCGAAATCATTTTCTTCGTCGTCAACATCGTTTTCAACAACATCACTGCTCGCAACGTGTTGACAACCAATGCCATCGACTCGTGGAAGCGAATGTAGCTCCGTACACAAGATACCTCCCAATTGTTGCGCCGTAAATTGAAAAGTTCGCGATCCCTATGCAGGCGGAGAAGACCATTGTGCCCATCCAGTGCACAGGGGGACCAAGCGACGTCCAGGCGAATCCGATGAGACCAATAGGAAGGAACGGCGCCGTAAAGAGCAGCCAGTACATGCGCGACTCAAATTGTGCATGCTCGCTGTCCGGACGTGCCTCCCTCACTTTCTTCTGCTGTCCGATGGCGACAATGTAGATGGCGTATCCGATAAAGTAGCCGACCAGCAACGGCAAGAAGGCGAGGCCGACAGCAGCCGTGCTAAACTCCCATTGCGCGTACACGAGCGAGTACGACTGCAGGAAGATGAAGATGAGAGCGTCACTGAAGCCAGAGAGGAGGGAGAGCGTCAAGACGATGGGCTCGGTCAGGAACATGTGGAACGGACGGATCCATGTGATGAGGATCTCCTTGACCGAGAAACGCTCCTTAAAAGGTCGCAGCTCGTTGGGACCGTAAATGTTTGGGTTCTTGCCAGACTTGCGCCACTTTTTGGCGATGCGGTCCATCATGATCGTCGAACGCGTCTCCGGCACGAAGAAGAGATGGGCCAGCTGGACGGCACCACCAAAGATGAGCTGGATCCAGATGGTCCAGCGCCAGCTCAGGTTGGCTTCGACAAAGCCACCGACGACCGGACCGAGAACGGACCCGCCGACCGACGAAAAGACGACGTAGGCCACAGCGTACTGCTGGGTCTCTGCGTCCCACATGTCGGCGATCATGCCGAGAGTGACGGAGCCACCGGCAGATGACAGGCCACCAAGGAATCGTCCCACCATGATCGAGCCAAAGTTGGGTGCGAGGGCGACAGGCAGTTGCCAGATGTTGACCAAGAAGAGACTGAGCTGCAGGATGGGCTTGCGACCCACCTCTTCGGACCACGGAGCCCAGAGCTCACAGCCGAACGCGTAGGCGACCAAAAAGATCATGGCACCACATCGTGCCGCTTGCAGGCTGACGCCAAACTCCTCAGAGATGCCGTTGAGACCGTTCGAGTAGAGCGAGGTGTTGAAGTTCATCGACACCTGAATCCAGAAGATGACGGTGAGGATGGTCCACTTCTTCCAAGTGGGGAAGCTGTAGCCGAGCTCGTCGTAGCATTCATCCTCGGTGATTTCGATCTTGCCGTCCGAACGCATACGGAGGAGCGACTTGTCGAGCTTTTCTGCGTTAAAATGGGCATGAGCTTGACCCTCATTCCCGGAGGGCTGAGTTTGCGTATCGACTTGGGTGTGTCCTGGGGTGGACGACTGCTGAGGAGGGCCCTGCGGGGCTTGTTTCTCTTCCATCATTAGATGCGTTGCCTAGGGATCACTGAATATGGAAGAAGAAGACGGGGTATGGTAGTGGCATAGAGGAAAGCGCTGACAGCCAGGTGCTGGTATATGTGACCAGAGACGCGAGAGGGGCAGCTACTAAGTTTAGTTTGGTCGCGTTCCCCAGATCAGCCTCTAGTGCCTCTAGCGTGCAGAAAAACGCAGGAATGTGTGCCTTTGAGCGGGGCTCGAACGTCGATTCTGGAGGATGACCTTGTCGCTCGACTCTGAACTGCAACCGGTGTGTCATTGCCTAGCGGGAGCCTCGATGTTTGGACCGCCGCTTTGCCAAACAACGGCGGATCTTTTTTGCGCCGTTTTTCCGTTGCTTCCGCTGCCCGCCGCCTTCTCTCGGAATTTTCTCTGTTGTCCCGCTGTTCCTTGTGTCGGATTAGCCGAAACTGTCATTGTTTTTGCGCGGGTTGTCTGTCGCTTCGTTTCCGGATGCCATTCCGAAGACTGACCTTCTTTTGACCTTCGATGCTCAAAGTGCCACTTCCCTGCGAGATAGCAGTGTCATGTGCTTGCACCTGCTTGCACCTGCTTGCACCTGCTTGCTCCTCCTTGCTCCTCCTTGCACTAAGGGGCATTCGGCAACGAACAACGACGCTTTCGGAAAGCCCGAGGAGCTGTCCAAACTTGGGCAAGAGCAACATGACCGGTCCTTCTCTCGGGAATTTTGCATGCCGCGCAGAATTTGTTTTGATTTGTCCCACGAAGCGCGATGACGTCAAGCTGTGAACTCTTCGCGAGAAATCTGCTGCGTCGGCGTCTGCTCCTACTTAGCCGTGGTCACAAGCACCCCGGATCTAAGCGACCGTCGCCAACACAGCGGGGGATCCAGAGCAAGCAAGCTTACTTGCTTTTGATTTCATCGTCTGGCCGTGGCGAGCGCGGAGAAGCACCTAGCAGGACGTGCTTTAGGTGCGCTTACCATTCAGTGGACTCCGACCTGTACTTTGCCCACACGCTTCTCTGAATCAGGAACGTACGCTTTGCAACGTCAAAGCGACAGAGCATGGTCACTGTTGCTCCATCCTAGGAGAAGGCTGTTCGGGGGGGGATCTGCAATCCGATCTCGATGACGACGAAGCATAAAGCTTCCCACGCTCTTATTTGCAGAGCTCGCCGGTGCCGTGACAAGCGCGGTCTGCTCACCATCTGTTTACTGTCTCGCTACAGTCGTGGGTTTGATGTTTGCTTTGCTAGTTCGGTGACTGACAGCGGTGCTTTGCCGTCGTAGAGCCCCGATGGTCGCGATGCACTCGTGGCGCTCTGGCAAAACAAAAGAAGATCGATGCAGACCTCCGCCTCGCTGCCGTCGGCCTCTAAACCCGACAGAACTTGTGAGCGCGACGCAAAACAGTTGAACGCAGTCTTCGCTGCCAAGTCTGCTGTATGTTAAGTCGTCTAAGGCGGACCCTTGCGGTTGCAGCAAATCCCCGCCTGCGTTCAGACGCGGCGTCTTGGAACTTCTCCGTCAAGGCCGTTTCCCACTTAACCTGCGATAGTGTAACGTGCAGATTCGTTCCACTTTGTTTCGGCAAGCGCGAGCGGGTCTTTCCGTCCCCTCCTCTCGCTCTTAGCGCGCACCACAATCAGTATGCAATGGGCCATCTAGCGTGGCGCTTACTCACCCTCGAAGCAGCACGTGTGGCTCGAAGCTGTTGACCCGCCTTGCAGGGTTCTTTCTTTTCCGTCTTTTCATGCCGACGCTTAGGCGCTTTCGCAACGCCAGGCTAGCCGGAATCGATCTTGAGAAGCTTCCGAGCTCTAATTGTCAAAACGGATATGACAAGAGCGGCTCGACGACATGGCAGAGGAGCAGCAGCCGTCTTCCTCAGCAATCACAGCGGAGGCTCCCGCTTCATCGCGAAGGTTGGTGAGCTTTGAGCTCGAGTCTCGTCCCACGGTTGCCATGCAGCTGCTGATCGTGGGAGGGGAGCAGGGAATCGGTACTAGAGCCCTGTATGCGGCCTCACACATCACCTCTGCCCAACGAATGGAGCTTTGCCCCAACGACTCGACTTTGAATGGCCTTGGCGCTGGCGTCTCGGAAGGAGTTCGGGCGAATCGAGCCACGCAAATGAGAAGAATAGGCTCGAGGAAAGTGGGCTTGAACCAGGTGCTTCTGCTGCTGTGACGCTTGTGAGCGAAGGGTCGTCCGACGAGGTCTGGCCCGTGCGTGCGAAAGCATTCGGCCCACGCTACAACTACAGCACTTCGCAACACAGCACTGCGCAGGCCAGTCAACAGCAGCTTTTCTTCCGTATATATAGAGGGCACCTCATTCCAGCCTCCGATCTGGCTCCGCTCCTCCTGATCATCGTCTATCTTCACCATCCAGGTCAATACTTGTCAACCATGGCGAGCGACAAAATCACTTTTCTCACCAACTGGCAGGCTGTGCCTTATCACCTGCCCGTCTACCGCGCCCAGTCTCAGGTGAGGACCCTGACGCCAAAGACTTTGACCTGCAAGGACGCGTGACGACTCTTCCCTTTTTTGCTCACCGCGCCTTTCTTCCTTTCCGCCTGTCTTCCCTGCATTTGAATCGTGTAGGGCTACTTTGCCAAGGAGGGCATCAAGGTCGCCATCCTCGAGCCCAATGATCCTAGTGATGTGGTGAGTTTTAGAAGCATATGGCGCTCCCACGACCGTCATTAGCCAGTTCAATTCATTGACTGGGTTTTGCTGGCTTCATAGACCGAGATCATTGGCACGGGCAAGGCCGATATGGGCCTCAAGGCCATGATCCACACTTTGGCCGCCAAAGGCATGCGCAACTACCCCGTCACCTCGATCGGCACGCTCATGGACGAGCCCGCCACCGGCATCATTTACATCGAGGGTAGCGGCATCACCTCCGACTTCCAGAGCCTCCGCGGCAAACGCATCGGCTACGTCGGCGAGTTCGGCAAGATCCAGATCGACGAACTTACCAGCCACT
Organism: Sporisorium exsertum; assembly: GCA_928724755.1. NCBI lineage: Eukaryota > Fungi > Basidiomycota > Ustilaginomycetes > Ustilaginales > Ustilaginaceae > Sporisorium > Sporisorium exsertum. Next base: position 1,040,829 of record CAKMXK010000004.1, read on the forward strand.
TTGGCATGAAGCCCGAGGACTACACTGCCGTGCGTGTGGGTATGAATGCCACAGAGGCTATCATCGATGGGCGCGTCGACGCCGCCATCGGTCTCGAGAATGTCCAGATGGTCGAGCTCGAGGACTGGTGCGAGCAGCACGGAAAACCCAAGACCGACGTCAAGATGCTCAGGATCGACGAGCTCGCCGAGTTGGGCTGCTGCTGCTTCTGCTCGATCCTGTATATCGCCAACGACAACTTCGTCAACCAGCACCCGGAAAAGGTGCGTGCGTTCATGCGTGCAGTCAAGCGCGCCGCCGACGACCTGTTCGACCAGCCTCAGCAGGCCTGGGAGGACTTCAAGCTGTTCAAGAAGAGCATGCAGGGTCCCATCAACGCTCGCATCTTTGAGCGATCCTTCGCCTACATGTCTCGCGACTGCGCCAATGGTAAGTCTCATGCTCGCAGTCGACGGCTTCGGCTCGAAGGCTCGAAGATCGACACTGACACGCTACTCTTTCTACTTTCAATCCGATGTAGTGCCTCGCGACTGGTCGAAGGTGACTAACTACTGCAAACGACTCGGCATCATCGGCGCCGCATTTGAGCCTAACATGACCAACTCGTTCCTCTCTTGGGACGTGGACGCTCAAGACAATGTGGACCCGGATGCTAAGCAGAAGGAGATTGCTGAGTACCAGGCTCACGAGGCGCACAAGCTGCTTGCTTCGGCTGGCACTCGCGCCTTGCCCAGCTTCGGCTGCAAGCTCGCCAAGCCCAGCGCAGTCCAGGCTTCTGCCTGATCTGCATTGAAGGCGAGCCGCTTCGGGTGTCTATCCTCGCTTGCCACGAGTCGTGATGCGAAATGACCAACCTTCATTTCAACCGTCAAATGAAACTTTGAATGAATGTTGCGATGATATGAATGATGCTAGAAATACAGAGATGCATACGACGAAGAGGAACAACTGCGAGGACCTTTTTTTTTTTTTTTTTTTTTCTTTATCGAAGCGGCGCGGCTGCCATTCCACCAAGGCCCATACCCATACGTAATAGCGATGCACCGACACTGGCGCCAGACCCGCTCGCAGCTCCAGAAGCATGCTTGGTGTGGACCGAAGAACCGATGTGGTCCAGCTCGGTATTCCACTTCCCAAGCGCCTGATAGCGCGGCTTGCCCGAGCTGTTGGCGCTGCGATCCAGCTCAACATACTGACCCACTTGGTCGATGCGCGCCTTGATGCTCTCGTCAAGAATGAGCGACATGAGCAGATCCTCGACCTGGTCGACGCCGATGTTGAGCTGCTGCGCCAGGTAGCCAAGCTGCATGCGTGAGTACGGCTTGATTGTGTCGATAAGGTACTGAGTTCGCAGACCTCGCAGAACGTCGTCGATGTAGGCCTTGATGAATGGGTCCTCGAGGATGGTGCGCTTGTTCTCACGCAGAATCTTTTCGGCCTCGTGCACTTCTCTGCGCTGGTAGGCGGCGACAAGGTTGGTCATCGCGACGATTTCGGGATCGTTCTTGTACGGTTTAGTTTCCTGCGAGTCGAAGGGATTGATGTCGCTGCTCATGAGCATGTGAGCGAGCACGAGGTATTTGAGTACTTGGATGCGCTGCGTGCTTCCAGCTTCGTCGTAGTTGAGGAAAGCCTGAAAGAAGTCGACCTGAGCCGCAGCCCAGTTTTTCTCCGACATGTGCATCTTGCCGCCGCACTCGCGGATGACGCCCATGATACGTGGATGCGGGATGGCGCTCTTGACTTGAAGCGTAGAGTTGTAGACCTCTTTGAGCTTTTTGAAGTTGGCCACCTCGCCGTACATCTGAATCTCGAGCGCAAAGATCTCGAGGAGGATCGTACCTTTAGACTGGTCGTCGGTGCCGTCCTGACTTGTGCAGTAGTCTCGAAGCTCCTTCAACGACTTTGCGAGACGATGCCACTCCTTGCGCGCCAGCCAGATTCGTGCCAGCTTGAGGTCGGTCTTGATAGAGAGTCGCTCGTTTTTTGCGTCCTCGAGCGCCGACTTTGTGACGTCGTAGAAGGACTGCATGGTAGAGAGACCGACGTCGGTGGCATTGGAGACATAGTCGAGAATGTTGTTGATTGACTTTTCCGAGTAGTTGCGCGTGACGGCGCTTTTGGTGTAGGCAAGGAGCTGCGTATACGATTCGAGTGCCTCTGCATGACGACCTCGGTGAAAGTTGATCTTAGTCTGTTGTTTGAGAGCTTTGAAGCCCCAGTCGCCCTTCTCCTTCTCCGCCTCGACGACTGCCTTGAGTTCACGTATTGCTCCGTCTGGATCCGTATCCTTGATGCTCTTGGCGTTGTAGTAGCGATTCTCAATGTCGGCATCGGCATCATCGAGGTCGTCGTCTTCTTCGTACTCGAAATCGTAATCCTCGTCAGCGGCATCGTCCATGATGAATTCTTCGTCCGACATGATTGCTGTTGAGATTGCTGTGGTGGCAGCGTAAAGATGGCCGGTCGGTGGTGATGGTGATGGTGACAAGGATGGTGAAGCGTCCTTGCGAGAAGCTGAGCAGGGTGGAGATGTGCGCTGAACCGTGCGTTTTTTTTTTCCCGTTGTTTTCTTCGTTGTGATTCTGCTGCCCTAACAAATTGAGGAAAAAGCGCAGTTTCCACTTTCCCCGCGTCTAGGCGCATGAACTTTTTGAGTGGCAGAGGGGCGACATTCACAGACTGCGTGCGGGGAAGACAGAAGAGAAAGAAGCCGTCGTCAATCCTGCTCCAACACCTACCTTCTCCTCTTCCAACATTGGACACGACACAAAGACAGCGACTCACACTAGGCATGGGCTCTCCATCAAGAAGCAGCGGCAACAATGCTGCTTCCACGTCGCAGTCCAGGCCTCCCTCCGACGAACAACTTCCTTCGAGGCGACACGTAGCCGATGTCCTAACAAAGCAGCTTGGCGACTTGGGCTCGTCACGGCGCGAAGATCGTCGTTTGGCCAGTGAAACAGGCATCCTCACCTCGGAAGAGCACAAGCTCGGCGATCTCAATGTCGTCGCTGCGTACAAGGCCCACTTTCGCGAGTCGCCCTTCGAATTCCTGCAGCAGTTTGTCGCTTACGGTCAAGGCACGGGCTGGCGCGGCTATTCCAACTACATTGGCGCTCCTATCCTGTATAAAGGCTGCTCAGAGGAGAGCATTCGTGCCGTGCTCAACAGCGAGCAAGTGCAGGAACGCATCCGCAAACTCGCCTCGAGCCGCGTAGAGCATCTCTTGCCAGAACTACCACCGCTCTCGCCAACAGGTCCCAACAAGACGCAAAAGAACCTCGCCATCTTTAAAGAGCGCAAGAAGCGTCAGATTGAACAGCAGCTTAGAGACGAAGCGCTTGCTATTTTGCAAGTCAGTGTTGCTCGTATCGACTCGCTCTCCTTTCTCAAATTCTTTGCTGCTACCGTCAACAATGTACTCGCCAGAATGTACCACCAGGGCATTCACATCAGCGTGCCGCAGGTGCTCGAGCTCCGTCGCGTTGCCGCCTACGCTGCTGAGCGCAAGCAAAGCATCCTCTTCCTCCCTTGCCACAAGTCTCATATCGACTACCTCACCGTCTCGTGGCTCATGTTCCGACTTGGAATCGCCCTGCCCCACATTATCGCCGGAGAGAATCTCGATCTGCCCGTGCTAGGCGATGTTCTCCGCAAAGGCGGTGCCTTCTTCATCCGCCGTACCTTTTCAGGCGATCAGCTGTACCCGGCTGTCATCAAGGAGTACGTCGAGACCCTCCTAGCCAGCGGCAAGAACCTCGAGTGCTTCATCGAAGGCACACGCTCACGCACTGGAAAGTTGCTACCGCCCAAACTCGGTATCCTCAAATACGTCGTCGAAGGTCTGCTCAATGGACGCACCGACGACGTATGGATCTGCCCAGTCAGCCTGCAGTACGACTCGGTCATCGAATCAGACACGTACGTCTCCGAGCTGCTCGGCAAGCCCAAGGAAGCCGAGTCACTTCTCGGATTGCTTTCTGGCAGCTCATCGTTGCTCCAACTCAAGATGGGTCGCATCGACATCCGCTTCGACACGCCTTGGTCCTTACGAGGTTTCATCCAAGAACAAAAGGATCGTAGAGCCGCGCCCGGCTACAAGGGCGAAAGAGTGGAGCTCGATCCAGTCGACAACGAACAACATCGCGTGCTCTTGCTCAAGGCGCTCGGATATCGTGTGCTCGCCGACATCAACAAGGTCTCGGTGGTCATGCCCGCCGCGCTGATCGGTACCGTGGTGCTCACCTTGCGTGGACGAGGCGTATCGAGAAGCGAGCTGATTCGCAGGGTGGAGTGGCTGCGCTCGGCCATCACCAATAAAGGCTTCACTGTGGCCGACTTTGGCGTCATGAAGACCGGCGAGGTGGTCGACCGTGCGCTCAGCACCGTGATGAAGGGTCTCATTGCTGAAGAGAAGGATGTCATGGAGCCCACGTTTGTGCCCGTCAAGCGATTCGAACTCAGCTTCTACCGCAACCAGGTGATACACATCTTTGTCTCGGAATCGCTTGCTGCCGCGGCTCTGTACACCAAGGTGAAGCAGGGCGGTACCGCACCCATGCAGAGGATGACACGCAAGGATCTTTTGGAGGAATGTCTTTTCATCTCCTCGGTGTTGCGCAGCGAATTCGTCTTTGGTGTCGACTCACCCGAGGTCAACGTGGACCGTACCGTCGATGGCATGGTGGCCGACGGCATCTTGGAGAAGCATCCCGACATTAAACCAGAGGAAGGCGGTTCGATCGAGCTCAGTGCAAAGGAGCGTGAGAATGGACGAGAGAATTACGATTCATTCCTGTTCCTCATCTGGCCTTTCATTGAAGGCTACTGGCTCGCAGCTGTCTCACTTCTGTCGCTCATCCCGCATGGCGCCGAAGCCAAAGGCAATCCCACCGAAAAGCTGCCGTGGTTCGCAGCCAAAGACTTTGAAAAGCACACGCAGCTGCTGGGCAAGACGCTCTACGCACAGGGGGAGCTCTCGTACCTCGAATCGATCAACGCCGCCACCTTGTCGCAAGCTTTTACACGTATGGAGGAGATGGGTATGATCCTGCGCAAGAAGTCGTCGCATCAGAAGCCTGTGCCGATTATGGCGCTGCATCCTAGCTTTTGGCCCTCGCAAACGGCAAAACTCACGGATTACATTGACAGGCTCTCGCAATTCCGTCGTGAGGGCAAGGACCGTCGGGAGCAGAACGTGGGAGCCAAGGTTCGCAAGTACACATCCATGTACATTCCCGCCGCGGTCGAAGTGTCTGACATCAAGCAGCGCCAAGCACAGCTGTGATGCGGAACACCTGTACAAGAACACTACATTTGCTTCGTTTGTTAAACGCGCAATCGCTTCTGATACCAACACAGTCTTGTCTTTGTTCTTTGCACTAAATCTTAGAAGACCAATATATGCACACCCTGCAACTGACGACGATGCATGGATGCAAGAGTGTGATGCTGAGCATTCGGGTTTGCTCTCTGAGAGAGCATTTTTGTGGCCCCATTTCTTTAGTCGTTTTATATGTTTGCATTTCTGTCTATCGGCCATGTGATTTTTGATTGGTTAGGATGATGGTCCGAGTATTCTCAGCGAATCGCTTGACAATTCCTTCTCCGCACGACATCATTCTCCTTCTTTTCTTCGCTAAACAACCCAACTCCTCACCTCGCAGGCAAAGCATCGAGGCACAACTTGGCTCTCGATCCTACTCTTCACTCTCCCAAGCTGTCGGCGCACGTCTTGTTCAAGCTAGTCTCGGCGGCCTCTCTCCGGCTCAGACAGACCAGTGTCACTTCTCGCTCTTCTTCCACTATGAGCGCTGCTTCCACCACCTCGGCCGCTGCGACTGGCGCCAGCACGGACGATATTGCCGCTGCTCGTCGATTCCTCAAATACGTCGATGCGAGCCCGACTCCCTTCCACGCCGTAGCCACCACCTCTGCGATGCTCGACGCCGCCGGTTTCGAGCGGGTCAAAGAGAGCGAGCTGTGGGACAACAAGATCAGGCGCGGTGGCAAGTACTACTTCACGCGCAATCAGTCTGCTCTCGTCGCGTTTGCTGTCGGTGCAAAGTACGAGCCTGGTAACGGTGTGCACGTCGTTGGTGCCCACACGGACTCGCCCAATTTCCAGATCAAGCCCGTCTCGCGCAAGGCAAAGGAGGGATACCTGCAGTGCGGCGTAGAGACGTACGGTAGCGGAATCTGGCACTCGTGGTTCGATCGCGACTTGGGCGTTGCTGGCCGTGTCATCGTTTCGGACTCGAAGAACCACGATACGTTTACTGGCAAGCTTGTCCACATTAAACGCCCCATCCTTCGTATTCCTACTTTGGCGATTCATCTCGACCGCACCGCCAACGAGGCCTTCAAGTTTAATCTCGAGGACAAGACTGTTCCTATTCTCGGTCTTGCCACGGAGCACCTCAACAAGCGCGCCGACGAGGCTGCAGAAGCGGCCAAAGTGACTCCTCAAGCGGTAGGCAGCCCGGTCATGGCGGAGAAGCACCACTCTGTGCTGCTCGATTTGCTGGCGTCTGAGCTTGGCGTATCTGTTGAGCAGATCCAAGACTTTGAGCTCAGCCTGTACGACACGCAGCCCGCATCGATCGGAGGCATCAACAACGAGTTTATCCACTCTCCCCGACTCGACAACCAGATGTCGTGCTTCTGTGCCACCGAGGCGCTCATCGACTCGCTCGCTTCGGCCGAATCGCTCAACGCCTCGTCCTCAATTCGTGCCATTGCACTCTTCGACAATGAAGAGGTCGGATCCGTCTCGAGCCACGGTGCCGAGTCCAACATGCTGCCGAGCCTGATCCAGCGTCTTGTCGCGCTTCCAGTGTCGTCTGCTTCGATGCCGGCTGCGTCCAACCTGTACGAGCAGGCCATCGCGCGTTCGTTCCTGCTCTCGTCGGATATGGCGCACGGCTTCCACCCCAACTACCCGTCCAACTACGAGGAGAACCACCGACCCAAGATCAACCAGGGCCCCGTGATCAAGACCAACGTCAAGCAGAGGTACGCCACCACGGGCCCTACGGCCTTCCTCATCCGCCGCATCGCCCGGCGCGCCCAGGTTCCGCTCCAGTCGTTTGTGGTCAAGAATGACATGCCCTGCGGCTCCACCATTGGCCCCATGCTCAGCAAGTTGGGCATTCGAACGCTCGACTTGGGCAACCCGCAACTGTCGATGCACTCGATCCGCGAGACGTGCGGCACCAAAGACGTCGAGTACAAGATCACGCTCTTCCAGCACTTTTTCGACTCGTTCGAGCAGGTCGATGCTCAGCTCGTCATTGATTGATTCGCGAAGAATTCATCGGGGTGTCCATTAGACTTGCAGCAATAACAGGCAAGACGAAACAAGAAAGCAGCGTGTTCAGGGGATAAGTTACGATACGACAGAGTATGTCGGCAAGTGTGAAAGTCGGTTTACAGAGTCGAATTGAGCATGGTCTTTTCCTCTGCGTTCAAGTGTGGCGAGAGAAGAGACTCGAACGAAGCGCGTCCGGCTGTCTGGGCGAGATTCTGCAGGTATTGAGATAGCCAGCTCTGGTGTGGTGCAAGTATGCGGTTCTGCAGGTCAGTAAAGACTGATGGCCGCGAAAATGATGATGGAGGGGTACTCACCTTGAGATCCATGCTGTAGACCGGGTCAGATTTGAGATCCTCGTCGTCTTCCAAGCCGAACCCGTCATCGTCATTCTGCAACGCATCCAAGCCGCCGGGACCGAGCATGTCGGAAAGAAACGCAAAGTCGTCCTTACCCCCACCGGCGTTGGACTCGTACTCGTCGTCCCACTCACCGTCTTCGTCGTCCGTTTCGGGCGTACGCGTTCCGTCTGCTCCGCCCTCACCCGCCGCGGCCCGCGAAGCAGAGCTCCACTCCTTCAAAAGCACTTTGACAATCTTGGCAAACATGGGCACGCTGGTGTACTGGTGTGGCATCGCCTTGGCGCGTGAGCGGGTGCGAATGATGCCGGAGTTGTCTGGTAAGATATCGCCACGGACGTCGATGCTCGTGAGGAAGGAACGTCGGCTGTCGAGCACCTTGGCTAGCGCGAGGGCGCTCACCCGTTGCGCCCAGAAGCCTTGGAAAGTTTCGACGTTATCGACCCACTTTTTGCAGAGCACCACAAGTCCGTTGCCGCTCTCTGCTGCCGGGTTGTCGGGTGCGGGTGCCACCTGGATCGACTCTAGCAGGTCCATGACCTGCTTGGCTTGCTCGTCGTTGTCATGCATGAGATACGCCACGGGGACAATGAGCGATTGTATGAATGTGGTCGTCTGTGCGGTTGCGACGCGCTGCACCATGGCGCTAAGCAAGTCAGGCAGCGCGTGCGCGATGCGGTTTCCGGCTTTCCGCAGAAGCGTCACGACGAGGTCACCAATAGCAAGACCTCCGCTCTCGGAATCGTTGGTGGGGACGAGCAACTTGGCGATGATCTGCAACAAGAGATCGATCGACGTCATCTGCGTTTGCGGCTCCTTCCAGTCGACCAGCTCCTGAGTGCATTTCTTGACAAGCACCGTAAGACACTCGATGCCGTTTTGCAGTACGTCGCGATCCTGGCTGGTGGATAGAACTTTGAACAGGTTGGGGCAGAGCACGTTGACGGCTCCACGCAATGCAGCGGCGTTGGCACCGTCGAGGACGCTCTTGGCGAGTTCTACGGCTGTTTCTGCCATAGCGGAAGGTTCTCCCTCCGTAGACGACTCCGGTTGATCAGGCAGACTCGAGCCGATGGCGGCTGCCAAGAATGGCAAGCTTTGCTGGACGATGACTTGAGGCACGCCTGGCTGTTTGGATCCGGCAAGCGACTCGAGCAGGTCCGAGACGACCGAGAGGAGGATAATGTCTCTGGCATTGGGTGCCCACACCTGCAGCGCTGCGCGTACGATCTCCCCGATGATCGCCGGCTCTACAAGGGCCGTAGTGGTGGCCTCACCGGTGTGATCCTCCTCGACGACCACAGCCTGCACCGTCTCGATGATGAGAATGAGTGTGTCTTCAGACGCTTGTGTGAGCAGAGGCCCCAGTTTCTGCACGATACGCGGTGCATACGGTCCGACGACACTCGAGGGCAAGTGCCGGTAGAAATTCTTGACGGTGCGCACGGCCGAGATCTTGACGGGCAAAGAGGCGCTGTCCGACTCGATGGCGTTGACTGCTGCGTCGAGGAATTGGACCGCCAGCTCTGATGGAAGCGAGCTTGCGAATTGGGATGCAAACACAAAGCCGCGTCCCTGCAGGAACGGAGGCGCATCGTTGCCGACATTGGGCAGCACGATGGTGTTGAAGATGGACTCGAGATTGAGAGCGTGTTTGCCTTCGGACTGGGTCTCGACAATGTCGCTGATGGCTTCGGCGTTGTTGCCAATGGCGGTCAGCACACCTTCGTGCGCCTTCCACCAGTCGGCATCGCTGTTAGCCATATCTGTGTTTGCTTGCTGAACGAGTTGGTGTACCTGCTGCCCGAGTGAACGAAGAGTTGGGACGGGATAGTCTTCGATAAGCATACCGAGCAAGTCGGCAGCGGCGATTCGCAAGCTGTACGCAAGCGTCTCGTCGTCTTCATCGGCAATGAAAGCATTGGCATCGTTCGCCCAGTTGTCCTCGTCGTCCACAGTCATGTCGATGTACACGAGAAGCAGACCGACGAGCTGCTGCAAGATTTGAGTCTCGCTACCCTGACCGCCGGTGCCTCCCTGGATAAAGAGATCGCGACAGCGGTCTCCGCGGGAAGCTTCATTGATAAAGTCGAGAATAGAGCAAGCCAGAGATGGAATGTCGCAAGCTACGTCGTCGTCGCCTTCTTCTGAGGTGGGAGCGTCAAGATCCGATGTGCTGGATAAGTAGAGCTGCTTGAAAGCAGGGAGAAGCGAGACGAGGTTGGATATGGATGATTGCATGAAGGATGGGAGATGTGATTTGAACGGAGCGCGGAACTTAGCCGCAACCTTGAGCGTCTTGAAGATCTCGTTGCGCAGCGCCAACGTCTGCCAGCCTTGTTGAAGGTCGGAGCCAAGCTGCTGTGCTGGGTCGCGCGCGAGTAGAGATTGCATCATGGCCAACCAACGGGGAAACATGGTCTGGGAAGCCTGCTTCGCTACATCCGGGTACGTTTCCTTAACCATGTACAGGGTCGTGAGGCATTGTCGAAACACGAGCACGCACCTTGCTCGGACATTGGCGCTGTGTTGGTCCTCTTGGGCCAACACTTTTTCCAATGCCGGCAGGATCTCTTTGGCCACCTGCATGAGCTGAACCTCGTCCATCTCGACGCGGACAAACTCGGAGAGAAGCGCCATCGCACCGTGCAAGCCGTTGGGTTCTGCTTGTTTAAGGAGTTGCTGGATGCAGGGAAGCAGATCAGGGTATTCATCGGGATAGTCGGGGCCTGCGATGGTGGAAATGGCGTAGGATGTGGTAAGACGAACCTTTCGGATGGGATCCGCAAGACCGCTGAGCAAAGCACGGCGGACTTGCTGCTTCACCGCCACATCGACGGCAGATCCGATGAAGCCGTCAAAATAGGGTGACCATCGAGCCGTGATGTACATTCGAAGTGTAACACCTGCCGACTGACGGATGTGGATGGGTGCGTTCGAGTCGAGAAGCAGCTTGACAAGACTCAAGCTGGCCAGTCCCTGTGGATCCTGTTCGGGGGAGCGGAACGAATCGAGTTGTGCTTCGGCCTGCGTTCTCGTGGCCGAATCTGGGGAGAGCGTTGCCTCAAGGCAGGCTGCGAGCTGCTGCTCCATGATCTGATCTGACGAGACCAAGGCTCAGTCGACGTTGCGAAACGGTTGGGATGATGTGGTGAATGTGAAAAGAATGGAAGAGAGTCAGTCGGTCAGTTGAACCTTGCTGAAAGTGTTGGTCTCGTTGCACACCTCCCAAGTCCTCTGAGCTGAGAGGTAAGTAGCACAGCAGTCTCGGCGGCTTCCTCGACGCGTCTTTTCAAAATTTCAAGCGTTTCCTCTGTCTTCTTCGGTCTTGAAGCGCTCGAGTGCTCTCCGAAACCCGAAATCATCGTTCGACATCTGAAGGGCTTGGTGTCGGAACATCCTTCAGTCGCTTTGCAGCGCTACTCAAGAGGCACCGTTCATTCGTGTTGACTGTTCAGCCCGAATTTCTGCTAAGACTGCACAGGCTGACGAATATGTTTGAACTAAAACTATCCTTGTATACCCACGTCCAACAGAAACGACCGCTTCATGTGCCGCTGTGAGTGACTGCTAATTTATTGTACGCTCATGCCGCTTCGAGGTCAGCTAGCACGGTGGCGGGGATCTGGACGACAGCACCGTGTCGCATCCTGGTTGGCGTCAGTGCTGGGTCGCAGGCAGCGTACGGAATCTTGTAGAGATCCTCGGTCTGGAAGCACGAGTATCCAGGTCCGCCATAGTTGTCTTCCCAAAGGTAGAACTTGGCTGGGTTGACAATGTCGCGCTGGATCGCAGGGCCTTCCCACACCACGTCGGCCGGCTTTCCAATACGTTGCCAGGTGCCAAACAGACCACCTGACGTCTTATCCATCACCACTCCCGTTCCTCCCTCCACCTCCGAGTACCATCGCACCATGTTGCCGTTACCCAAGTCGAGCACCTCCTGGTCGATCACCTTTTTGCCAAAGTTGGCGCTCTCCCAGCGCTGAGGCTTAGTAAAGTTAATTAGGTCCGTCGTGTGCGAGTAGTACACGAAGGGACCCGTAGCTGTACCCGTGTGGCCTGTGTCCGAGCTGGCGTAGGTCTGCGAGGACCAGAACACGGCATAGGCCTTGGCCGCGGCGTCCCACGTAGCAGACGGCGCCCATACATAGCCAGCAGTGGCGTCCATCAGCTGCACAAGCCGCTCCTTAGACCAGTTGACGCCATCGGTCGACTCCCAGATAAGAATGCTTCTCGAGCCGTGCGACTGCGCATCGCCCCAGTTGGTTTTACCAATGTCTAGATCAGTTGCGAGGATATAGTACTGTTTCCAAGAAGGTCCGTCCAAGTCACATTGTCAGTAAAGCGTTTCCATGGGCCTTTGCTTCATTGCAGGCGCAGCAACTCACCTTGCCATCAACCTGGTTGTGGAAGATGTAGGGGTCTCTGGCGCCACCTGTGCCAAGCGTAGGAACGAGCTCGCCCTTAGACCCCGAGACTGCGGTGAACGTGACAGGTGCATCTGCCTTGGAGTAGTGTAGAAACACATGAGGTACGTCACCCAAGAACGTTGCCGACAAGAACCCAGCAGCAGTGTCCGCTCGTTTCACCGCGGTCAAAGTCGAGTCATTTGCAGGCACAACGACCGCAAAAGCGGTGCCCGTGACTGCGAGCGCGGCTGTGACCAATGATGAGAAGCTAGGACGCATGATGCAAGAATCGAGATGGTCGAACACTGAGAACAAAGATGTTTGGGATGTCCAGACAAGCGAAGGAGGCAGGAATGTGGGACTCTATTTATGCAAACCTGTTCCATCTCAGCGGTGTCATGCGGGCGTCTAAAGAACATAGACCACCAGCAGGCTGTGCAAGCGTCTGCGGTAATCCTTCAACACCATGCACAGCTTCTCGCTTAGGCACACTGTGCAATTGTTTCGGCAATCTCTCTTTCATGCCACGCTTGCAGCCACTGTCTTGGACTCTCTTCGGGATGGGGAGGATCTTCAAGGGCTTGTGTCTGCGAGCGGTAGGGTCGAACCCCCGCGAATCTCACCATGTCGGCGATCCTTCCTTCCTCCAACGGCAGTAAGAGACCTTGGGGCGGCGCAGAATGCTTCGGCAACTCCCTACACTCTATGCCAACGAGCAGGAGTCTTCGGGATTCTCTTGACGTCGTCAATATACAGAGTAAATCACTGAATGGCAAAGAGGGTCTCGGCTATTCGTTTTAGCGCCATCGTGTGTGGAACGATGTGTTGCCTATATCCGAACCGCTTCTTTCCTGCAGATGGCCAGATCTTTGCGGGGTAAACAGCTGAAACGGACACGCAAGTTTCCACTCAATCGGCAATCTCGGTCAGTGATTCCCCTTGGCGCAGCGGCTTTCTGCTTGTTCCCTCTCTACCTGCCCGGTTCAACGAGTCCAGTGTGACAGCATTGCCGCGGTCGCAAAAGGTTCGCACCGAGGCAATTGATTGGACTTGTTCATACTCAAAGATTGGCTCGACTTGGTTGTTGTGCTTGAGCAGTTGCGTCCTCCCTGCCTCGCCACATGACCTAGCATGTCCTGTCAAACGGCCTTCGAGACGAGCATCGCTTCTCCAGAGCAATGCACGCCTCGATGAAGCTTTCTTTGTTTCCCTCGATGCCCGGCTTTCTCGGTACAAGAGGGCTTCGACATCGCCGTGCGCAACATTGCTCAAGGACAAACTCGAAGTCCCCTATCACACACATCGTATCCCTTGCCACCACGCACAGAGTTGTCCGATACCAGGTACGGATGTTTGATCGTTGAGATTGCCGACCTGATACAGAAGGAACGAACATCTTGACACATCTGCAAACAATCCAGCCGCGACGGGGTACGTAGAATCGTAGAGCAGATACAAAGACGAGCAAAGGCTAACACAACTGGAATGCAAGGCTAAGAGCTGAGGCTGTGTCTGACGAGTTTAGGTTCGTGGTCAAGGATGTCAAGCTCAAAGGAAAAAGAGCGGGGTCAAGATGCGAGCGAAGCTGTCATGCGATGCAGAGACGAATACATCATAAGCCTTCACTCTCGAAGTTCATACTCGCGCCAGCCGTGGCTCCCCACATTGTCGCAGACAGCTACGTAGCCCCACTTGGTTCTGCCAGTGTACCGGCTGTCGTTGATCATGCTCCTAGGCTCCATCCCATCTCGCACCGACAAGTGCGACTTCCTGAACAGAGCGACGTGCCAAGCGACGTGTGCAAGGAACAGCACCACCATGGCGATGGTGACAGCCAGGAGATCGGCCCCGACCTTGGTCAGCGAGACGGCAGGTGTCACGTTGGTGTAGTTGACCGGGAAGATCGAAAGGAACCGGTAACACAGCTGCCTTTGCAGATCGTACACCGAGTCCTTGTCTGCAGGCTTGCCGAAGCAGCCGCCGCTTCGAACAAAGGCTCCAACGTCCACCATGGGGTCCGCAACCAGACCAACCGCAGTGATCTCGGCGATGAGAAGGAACAAGAAAGCGAGCCCATCCCAGATGAAGACATACGCGTACGTCGGCAAGATCATCCACGCCAGACTCATCGACAGTCGGCTACCATCTGTACGCACGTTGAGAGGGACGTCCGTTCGAGCAAGCGCCCGACGGATGACATTACTCGCCGGTTCGCCCATGAAGCGGTCAATAGCCTCCCCCGTGTCGATGGAACGAAGCGCCTCGGGCGGACTCGGCTCGCCTACCTCGATGGTGTCTTCCTCGACTGCATCGGCTGGTCCAAGACCCGTAGTGAGCCACTGCGGTACTACTCGGGTATTCTCGCGCTCGTGATAAGCGGGAGGAGCTTCATCCCCGTGAAGCGTTCGGGCATGGGCTCTAGGTTGAAGCTCGATCTCGTTAGACGCTGGTGGGTTGGTGAGACTTCCTCCATCGAGGTTCGCCGGCCTGCCTCGTTGCATCGTGTCTGCTCTGCGGTTAGCGGCGCCGCGTTGTCTGGAGACGGCTCGATTGTGCACGAATTGAGGAAGGGATGCTGTCCACGCTGGTGCAGGTTCATCCTCCGTGGATACGCCATGGAACTGCTCGAAGGACATGGCGTGGAAACGCTCGAAGATTGGCACCGTTGTCGGCCTCGTCTGTGCTTGGCCGGTGACATCACGGGTCTCTACGAGCCTTCTGCGAGAAGCAGGAGCAGCAACCGCTACGGTCTTGTTGTTCTCGTTGAGAGCTGATCTTGCTGGTTCTGTCACAGACAAGTCGCCCGTAGGCTCATCTTCGCGTGGAAACACCTTCTTCCTGGCTACAGACAGGTTGTAGTTGACCAGGAGGAAGGTTGGCGTTGCAAATGCGACTGCCAGACAAGCCACCACGATGAAGTAGGTGTACAAGCCACCCTTCATCTTGGCCGTGTATACGGCATTGGATGAACGAAAAGCCGAGGGGGTTGGCATGGTCGAAACAATCGTTCCTGCGGCAAGAGCAGAGACAGACGCGCCCGCATATTCCACACTCAACAGTGCAGGTGTTCCGGCGAACGCCGTCGCCGATCTCACGCTCGAGGATGCACTATCGACTTGACGAGCTTGCAGAGCAGCTGGTGCAGCAGTGATCGTAGCACTACTCAGTACAGATGCTTGTGTGAAAGTGTGCGAGAGCAGCATTGTTGTTGGTCCTGTGGCCGCAGCAGTCGAGGCCGCAAGACCAGCCACATTGACGGTAGGGGTTGCGGGCCCAATGTAGGTGTAGTATTTGAGGTAGTACGTCGGCACTTCTATATCTGGGTACTTAAGGTAGGGGCTTCGATACGTCTTGAAGGTGGCCGGGTATGGGATCGTGGTATACAGGCTGAAGGTCAAGCTCTCCCTGGCATCGGAGGCGACCGAGGAGCACGCATACTCCAGCCGTGTTCCTCTGTCGTAGTAGTATGGCGAACAGGTCGCGCGTCCGCCGCCGCCGCCACTGCCACTGGCAGAGTCCGAAACGGGTGGCAGCGAGGTAGCTGCTGCATTCGCATTCCATGCAAAGACGACGTCGGGAAAACGTTGGGCCTCGAAGGTCTGGGTGAAGGACGACTCCTTTTGCAGGGAAAAGTAGATGATGACCGCGGCAGAACCAAGCAGCAAGAAGTACGATAGGTAGAAAGTGACGAGATTGACCAGGTTCTCTCGATAGTCAGTGCGCCTCATCTTCTTGCCGGTTCCGACGTGGGCTTGGGTTTCGAGCGCCGTCGGCACCTCGCCTTCGTATGCGACAGGCTGCTTATCTTTGCGAAACCAATTGGCAGGGTTGGTTGAGGGCATGTCGGTGAGGAACCAAGTCACGGACTTGGCGTGGCTTGCGTCGATGTGGTTGTGATTCGATGCTCTACTTGGGTGTAGCAGAGACGTTGCAGGTCGTGAATGGCGGAAAGGTAGCTGGTCTTGGTTAGAAGTCGTGATAGGTGAACATGGTTGGGCACAAGGCCGCTCCGAGTAGCCGTTAACTTTATATACAGAGCGATGATAGACCACGAAGCGCCACGCCAATGTGACTCGACCTGCTCAGCGCTGTGCATCGTATTTCACGATCGTACTACGACGCAGTACTCCGTCTGCAAGGCGAGGACCGGGCAGCGAGCCTCAATTGCAGTGTGTCCTTCCCTATTCTCTCCGAGGTAAGTGGATCAGGGGCGTGGAACCAGAGCTACCACGTGAACAAGACCGGGCAGAGAACGGATAACAGAAATCGAAGTGGACCCGGATGCCGGCGCTTAGCCACCAGCCGAGGGGAGGCGTCGAGCAGAGTCGTGCAAAGCCAAAGCGGAGGCGTTTGCTCAGTGCCAAGAATCAAGGGTCCTTTTGCACCCCGAACAAAAGACAATGGGCCTGCGGGATGACGAGTGCCGCGGAACCAGGCTTTCAACGCCGCCCGGGGCTCAAGCATGCCCCAAGGCCAGCAACGGTACATTGTGCAGCAATGAAGTCTACGGCCTTGCCCTGAATCGAGCTCAGTCAGAAACAGCTGCACGACAACCTCATAAAGAAAAGCAGAACGGCACTGGCACACTGACAGTAGCTGCGGACTTTGCCGATGTCGAAGGGCGATGGCTTTTCTTGCCCGCCAACGACGAGTGGAGCAGAATCGCGTGTGCTATGATGCTATGCCCGTTCATCTTGTTCAGAGATTCTTACGCTGTGACTCCGTTGCTGAGCCGCTGTGGGCTAATCGCCTCAAAGAGCCTAAGCGAAACCAGTCGCGATCAGTGACAAGGACTTGATGCGGCGGCTGCTTTGCTTGGCATCTTTCGACACAGCCAAAGTGCACAAGTCCTTTATCTGACGTTTTGGCTCGCTAAGGATGCGCCCCCACGAGCGATTGTGCAGCCAATACTCAATTGGACCCTTGCTCGCCCGTGCCCAATCTGTCTCTGTGACATTCATGTGGTGCCTAACCCCGCAATGGCAGCGCAGTGGTCAATCCTATGCTCTTTTCCAAGCGAGTCTGTTGCGAGAGAGTCGTGGGAAACGGTCGTTGTTCACGTTGCATTGCCTTGTCTTGAACGGTAAAGGTTGCTTATCCTTCCTCACAGCGTTGAAGAGCGGATCAACAGATTAACCGACGTCTTTTCACGGTAGCAAAGGACTGAAAAGCTTTGGTGCCATCTGTTCCCGTTATTAGCCGTTTGATAAGGTCAGCGGTCTCTTGCTGTCGTACGGTTGCGGAACAGCACCCATCACCGATCATCGTGTTACTCTTCCTCTGTGCTGCTAGCCTTCAGCGGGCAGCAACATTTGCTCCCATTTTGACTTGCCTGTTGAGAGCAACACACTTTTTCGAGCGAGGCAGGGCTGTTGACAGTCCATACGATCTGTCTGGTGCTCTGGACGCAAAAAAAAAGTTGCGTACCACCACCGCCGCCTGGGTCGGGGCCGATCCAGCAATCCAATTGTTCCATGATTGATCTCTTCGATGACAAATCTGTAGTTGCAAGCAAGCGCAAACGCGCATCCACAATCCAAGAGGCACATTTGCACACAATCCGGCCGCGACGGAACATGTAGGACTGTAGAGTAAGACGAGCAAAGGCAAACACAACTGGAATGATATGAGGCGAACAGCTGAGGCTGTGTTTGACGAGAACACGCGCACGATGACCAGTCTAGCGACGATGAGAAGAGACATTGATACATGAAGACTTCACGTGTGAAGGTGGGAGAAGATCTCCGCTTGCCCAGACTCTCGCACTGTCGCACGAGAAGCACACAGTAAGCCAGACCTACCTCAACGACCCACGCCATAGCAGACCATGACGCCTGGATCAGAGAAGATCCCAGCGACTAGCAGCGTACCGCCTCCGACTCTTTCATCCATTGCAGCACCCGCAGCTGAAGTGATACCGACGAATCTGTATCCCAAATATGGCTCAGCAAGCGAAGCCGGCTTGTGTCCTTGATAAAGTGTCTTGACGGAATAGCTAGTATGCAAGCCGAGCAACATTTTCTCACTTGGCAGGGGAGCATCGTCAATGTCCACTGTATCTGCACGTTTGGGGCTGATGCCGACAACCCACGACGGCGAGGCTTTACTGATGTTGGTGGGATCACGGGCGAATTTGAGCATTTTGATCCCACTTATCGCACCCGTGACGAGAAGTTGTGAGCCAGAGCCGAAGACGTCTTCTGCTCCAGCCTCATTGGAGGTTCGGGAGAAGGCGATGTTGTCCGCTCTGTTGGGAGTGAAGATTTTGTCGCTTCGTACCCATTCGGAGCCCCGTGGCTCTCCGGCCTCGTTCTCCTGTCGTCGGTAGAGAAGCACGCCAGGCATCGTGGTTGAAGCGACAGCTATGACCCTGCCATTGGGACTCTTGGCAATGCCGTTGGCGAAAGCGATGCCGCGATCGAATAGGGAAACCGACACTTTCTCGGTGTGCTCTTCCAAACGTACCCTTGTAACGAAGCCTGTTGGTACACCAAAGATTGTTTCCGCCCTCATCAAGATTTTGGAAAGGCTAGGAATGGAGGCGATACAAGCCAACAAGCTTGCTGCTGGTTCACCATACACGAGAGAATAGATCTGACGAAGGTGACCGAACGGCCTGGCTCGAAGCGGAAAGAGATGATCTTGTGTCACGAGGAACTCGTTTGGACCGAGGGCGACTAGGGCATTTGGCTGGTGCGCTGCCGAAGGGTTGTCGATGGTCCGGATGTATTTAGCGTACCATCCAGATGCTGTGGAAGCGGGGTACAAATCGAACAGTTCAATGGTCGACCATCTCCCTCCATGGTTGATCACGAAAAGCCTGTGAGGCCCCGCAGCCTTGCCGTTGCGTTGGGTTGCGGGTACGACATCTGCACCGATGGGATGAAAGTCGTTTTCCTCTGGAAATCCTTCCAGACGGAGCAAGGCCGGGCAATCCATCACGTTGCTTCCATTCGCATAGACTTGAGCAGCTCCACCATAGTTGAACATCCAAAGAGCGCCTCTGGGCTGCGGGTTATGGATCGGTCTGAAAGGCAACAATGTCAACGGTCAGTCGGCAGAATGCTTCCGCAACGGTTTCGAGCCCACATGCCTACTTACCCTAACACGGTATTCCAGCCGGCTCTGTTGGGATCACAGCTGAGCATTGCCCAACCATCGAGCCCCTCCCCATGCAGAAGTTCCAAATCCTCGCAATACTTGGTCCTTTGAACAAACGGATCGATGCCCGCCTCGCGCCCATAGATATCAGGTTGGTCGATATCTAGATCAAAGCAGTGCGGTTCGACGCCCGACTGGCTTGGCCTGACCCAGTGCGACGTTGGAAGTGAGGGTGACACAGCCGCTTTGCGTATCCAGGGTCCGTAAAACGCACCCAATGCCAGAATGGTTGAGACCAGTATCGCAGCGAGAGCGTTCCGGTAATACTTCGGACCTGTAACCCAAGTATCAAGGCGTGGTGGCTGCTTTTTACGCTCCATCTTGACAAAGGGTACGGTGAGAAGATACGAGGAAGACTGCGTGGGAATAGGAGCAGGAGTACTTGATGGGAACGAGGAGCGATGTTTGGAGCTTGCCCGAGAGGCCGGTGTTATATGCAAATAAGAGACTACTGAAACACTGCACTAGACGTAGACCTCCCGGTTCAAGAATCACAGCGAAAGCATGCTGTGTCATACCACACCAGTGCACCACATAATTCGCAATAAGCTTTCACAAGCTAAGCTTGCAAGGTCGTCACCTTGCCTCCTTACTTGGTCTG
Source organism: Sporisorium exsertum (assembly GCA_928724755.1). Lineage (NCBI taxonomy): Eukaryota > Fungi > Basidiomycota > Ustilaginomycetes > Ustilaginales > Ustilaginaceae > Sporisorium > Sporisorium exsertum. Next base: position 1,060,674 of record CAKMXK010000004.1, read on the forward strand.
AAACCTTCGAAGATGATCGGATATGGTAGTCGAAGCTAAGTGGTCGATCAGGAGGGTTCAACTAAATTCTGGTACAGACAGATTCGGCCTTTGAATGAATGCCTGTCCTTGGAGGGTGGTAACTTGAAACGAAGATCCCCTGCGGGGGTGGCAACTTGAAACGAAAATTCCCCGCAGCAACGTCGGTTGGCTCAACCGAAGAAGGCCGATGGCTAGCCGGGCACAAGCTCCACTCGTAATGCGATTGCGTTGCTGGAACACATCTGTCAGACAAGCACAATGTACAGTGTGCATCATTTGGTTTTTAAAATTTCAACTTCACTTTTTTTGGGCCTTCCCCTCATGTCACCAAACCCCAACATTCATATACTTTACACAATGCAACCTTCCCTGTACTTTTATGGATGCTTGCCTGACTATCTTAAGTACATTTAGAGCCAGCTAATACTTTGTGTGACCACCTTTGGCCTGAATTACAGCTTCCATCCTCCTTGGCATGCTCTCCAGGAGCTTGTCAAGGTAATCTTCTTCTATGGTCTCCCAGGGTTAGGGTTAGGGTTACAAGGGGGTCTGGTTTTTAAACAGAGTAGGGTTGCTTAATAAAAGTTGTTTATCTACCCAAAATAGGCATGTTTACTTATCCAACCCTATGCTGGTAGCATAATATTATTTGCCGGTATGGCCAGCCCAAGTTTGGCCTGGGTCGAGTCGGGCTGAGAAAAAAGTGATTTTTCAGGATTGCTCCCATACTAAACTCACCTTCAAATGGGGTCAATAGAAGGACCTGAAAGTATCAGGGAAGGGTGCCAAGTGGTTGTGGAGTGATGGCCAACTTTACATTTTTTGAGATTTTGGCTTGAGCTCCAATGGTCCCCCCCTTTGAAAGTGGGAAAATGGACCCCCCTCCAATTCTCCTGCTGGCTTAGTATAATGTGTCCATACATGCTAGGAGAAGATAGATTCCAAGTTTCAGAGTCAGTGTGTACCTGGTTGCTGAGCTATGGTGACTCTGGGTCTCACCGACATGGTGGCCCCTCACACTATGTCACACACAGTATTTTGGCTATTTACAGGGTGGTTTTTTTTTGGGTTTTTTGTGTTATACTATGTACATACAGTCAGGTCAGACACATCAGAGGCTCAGGATCTCATAGTGGTTGCCGCCCAGGTGGATGAGCCCCAGGTATGGCCCACTGGCTCCACCTGGGTAGGTGGAGTGCTGGCCATGCTGGTCAGAGTAGACCCACAGGCTTTCACCATAGGCCTCTGCCAGGCCCAGGATGGCCAGCTCGTCTCCCCAGGTGCCCATCTTGGCCATCTCAGTGAGCCAGGTGTTGGCCCCAAGGTGGCCAGCTCCCTCCACTGCATAAGCAGCCACCAAGTGTGGTCTGCCCCGCAGCCACTCCACTGCCTTTGCCCTGGCCTCCATGTGCATGTCCTGGGTGGCATAGACATGCTGGCTGAGAGCCCTGAACAGGCAGTTGCCATCCTTGGCAATGGAAGTTGACCGCCTGACACCTGGCAGGCCTGGCACTGCCACCATGGCTGGCAGAGGGAAGTGGCACTCCAGCATGGGAGTCCATGGCAGCTCCACCACCACCTCCAAGGATGGAGAATGCTCCACTGGGGCCCTGGGACGCAGCTGCATGGTGGTGGTGGCAGCAGGAGCATCTGGGGTGGGCACCCGCTCCATGTCTGGCAGCCCATCAGCTGGTGTTGGTGACCTCTCTGGGGCCAGAGGCTGGTACTCCTCAGGCAACTCCAGCTCATCTGATGCCACCAGCTGGAGGATGTAGTTCCTGGCTTGGCCCTGGTTGAGCTTGGAGCCACACTGAGTGCACTTCAGGCGGAACTGCTTGACATGGCCGTCCCAGATGAAGGTGTATCCGGGGTCAGGGCAGATGTGGCAGGGCAGCTGCTGCCTGATGGCCAGGAAGAGTGCCTTCATGGCTGGCACACCCTTGATGTGGTCCAGAGAGAGGGCTGGCTGCTCTGGCTCTGCCTGTGGAGCTGGTGCTGACACCTCCTCCACATCATCGAGCCACCAGGCATCTGCAGCATTGAAGGCAGTCACCTTCATCCGGCCAGTGTTCCAGCCCAGGGCATTGAAGAGATCAACAATGATCTGCTTCTTGTGGGGACGCAGCCTGGCCAGGTTGTCACCGCTGAAGGCCCTGAGTGCCTCTGCCTTGGCCAGCATGTGCTTGAGGTTGGCCACATAGTCTGCCTTGGTGATGGAGATCACCCGGAGCTGGAAGGGCTGCATGATCTCCAGCCTGTCGTACAGGTAGGCATCCAGGTTGAGCAGCGGGGTCTGCGTGATGATGTCCTTGGCATGGATCAGTGTTGGTGCAGTGACAGTGACCTCAAGTCGGAGTCCACCCATCCTCGAGCGGGCAGTGGTGTCCATGGCAGCAACCTGCTTCTTGAGGTTGGTGTGCCTGGTCCTAGCCCTCCTGACTGTGTCTGGTGCCCACAGAGCCTGGTTGCCTGACTCTGCCTTGATGCAGTGCACCAGACGGGGGTATGCCTTGACCTGGTACGTGATGGGGCCAAGAGGAATGTCCATGTGGACAGATCCATAGCCCATGCCAATGGGGAGGAGCATGGGGTAGAGTGTCATGGCTGGGTTGTTGTAACGCACAGGCTGGACCAGGTTGATGCGGCCATCATCATGCATGTAGCCAAGGTCAAAGGTGTTGAGGTGGGCAAGTGGGTGGTGGAGGTTGCCCATGTTGGCCTTGAGGTTGAAAAGGCGGCGTTTCTGCCCATAGACTTGGAGGCGCACTGTGTTGCAGCCAATCTTGATGAGGTGGTCCACAAGCTGACCAACGGCAATGGACTGCTTGCCTTTGATGAGGGCCAGGGGGTAGGTGGATGGCTTGATGACAAGATGGGTGTCAGCCATGATCTTGAGGAGAGGTTGCTTGAGGTCAGGGGCAATCTTGAAGAGGCCGGCTGCCTGGGCAATGTAGATCCAGTTCTTGAAGTAGGGGTTGTCCTGGATGATGGGGTTGGGTGCATGGCTGACAAGTTGCAGGGTCAGCTCCGGGTGGTAGAGCTTGAGGAGATCTTGAGGGAAGAGGGGGACGTTGAAGGCATCAACATCATGTGGGGGAACATTCATCTCTGCTGCATGGAGGATGGCAGCATGAGATGATGATGATGATGATGAAGACATGGTGAAAGGTTGGAGGATGCTTGATCCGTGTGTGTGGTGAGCCTAGGGTTGATTCTTGATCTTGAGGTCGTCGTTCTTGAGGTTGTCTTGAGGTCTTGAGGTTGTTGTTGTTCTTGAGGATTGTTCTTGAAGTTTCTTTTTGTTGACTTCTTGAGTGTTGCACCAGAGGTGATCCCCCAATCTCCACTAGGTGTGGTTGGCCAAGCCACGCCTAGCAGAGAATACAGGAGACAAGACGCTGGGCAGGAGCTCTGTATAGGGACTAGTCACCTAAGTCAAGAGACAGCACCAGTCGTCTTACAACACGTCAACTCACCGTGAAAGTTTCTTGAGGCAGACTGAGGCTCAGGGATATGCACACACGCTGAAAAAGCGACAAGGGAAAGGGGGAGGAAGGTGGAGAAAGGGCCTGTATATATACCTTTAGCCTCCCTCAGCGCCAGTGTCAAAATTCGCTTTTTTGCCACCGTGGAAGCATCTAGAAAGCTGTGGAACCTTCTGAAGCACAGCCACGTGCGCAGCCACAGCACAGCCGCAGCACAGCCATGTGCACAGCCACGCTTCCACCGCCTTCCGGCAGTTTCTGTGACCTTCCGGAACCTTCCAGAACCTTCCATGACCTTCCATCAGGCTCCATTGGTTTCTGCTCCTTTCCGGAAAGTTCTGGAAGGTTCTGGAAACTTCCACAGCACAGCCACATGCACAGCTGCAGCACAGCCACACGCACAGCCACAATTCCATTTGTTTCCACTGTGTTCTATCCAGCGCTGGCGCCAGAGACCCAAAAAGGATATATAGACGGCCTCATCAGCACCAATGCTCCCCTTTTTCTTCC